>OV839566.1:85127588-85727588 GCA_929447395.1 Epistrophe grossulariae
ATTATATATTAATTATAATAATAATAATAATAATAATAATAATAATAATAATAATAATAATAATAATAATAATAATAATAATAATAATAATAATAATAATAATAATAATAATAATAATAATAATAATAATAATAATAATAATAATAATAATAATAATAATAATAATAATAATAATAATAATAATAATAATAATAATAATAATAATAATAATAATAATAATAATAATAATAATAATAATAATAATAATAATAATAATAATAATAATAATAATAATAATAATAATAATAATAATAATAATAATAATAATAATAATAATAATAATAATAATAATAATAATAATAATAATAATAATAATAATAATAATAATAATAATAATAATAATAATAATAATAATAATAATAATAATAATAATAATAATAATAATAATAATAATAATAATAATAATAATAATAATAATAATAATAATAATAATAATAATAATAATAATAATAATAATAATAATAATAATAATAATAATAATAATAATTGTTTTGGATTATATGTAGATTTATGATTTGTGTGATTTGTAAATTTATGTAATGTATAAATTTAGTTAGTAAGTGTAATTGTATGATTTTAATTTGTTAGTAATTTTTAAATACTATTACCACGTTCCAAAATGTATATAATTGTGTATTGTGTGCCTCTTCTGTGTTGTGTTGTTGTGTGAATAAAAGCCTTGTTTTAAACAACGTTATAAATGTTATTTTATTTAACTAAATGTATGTTTTGATTTGTGATAATGAATCTATGTATGACTGTACTAAGTGTGAGATTGTGATTTAAATGTATGTGATTTATGTATGTATTAACGAGAACCAACCGATGTCGTTGGCGATTGAATTCACAATGATTAAATTTATGATATGTTAAGCTTACAGAATTATTCAACTTAGGTAAGAACACGACATAAAAGAGAATATGCAAAAAACCAGTATTATGTTTGTAAAAGCAAAACCGGTTAGTTGCAAGTGCAAGTAAGTATGTATATACAAAATGTAAGTAGGAAAATAGAGCAGTTGAAAGTTAAATATGTATATATAAAAAAAAATATATAAAATATGTATATAAAAAATATGATGTTCTTGATTTTCGATTAGGGTGTGTTGCCTGATGTTTGGCATTCTTAAAAATCCAGCCCCCTCCTGAAAGCTCATGGGCTTTCTGAACATGGTAAGCGAGCTACTTTAATTGTAGGACGAACATAATCTCCGAATTTAGTCCGAATCGTTACTACTCGACACTTGTCATCTTTTCCTGGGTGCGTTTGTATGATTCGTCCCAATATCCATTTGGATGGTGGTAGATTGGGCTCCTTTAGTAGGACAACATCGTCGACTTCCAGATTTGGCTGTGGAGTTTGCCATTTTGAACGATGTTGTAATGATGTAAGGAATTCACAATGCCACTGTTTCCAAAAACCTTGAACCATTGCCTGTAAAAGAGACCAGTTAGTTTTGATAGAAATAGTATTTTTAGATAAATCAGGTTGAGGAACAGCAGTATAGGGTTCGCCGATTAAAAAATGAGCGGGTGTAAGGGCAACAGGGTCAACGTCGGAAGTTTGCCACATTGGACGTGAATTAAGAAGCGCTTCGATTTTTACTAATAGGGTATACATCTCCTCATATGTAAGTTTTGTATCTCCTATCACTCGTTTAAGATGCAATTTGACGGATCGAACACCTGACTCCCATAATCCTCCGAAATGTGGGGAAGATGGTGGGATAAATTTCCACTCGACGTTGTCCTTGGCCAGGTGATCGATGATGATGTTGTTGTGTTGTTGACTGCAGAGAAGATTATACATTTCGTTGAGTAGACGTTTAGCACCAACAAAGTTGGTACCGTTGTCGCTCCAAATCTCAGACGGTTTGCCGCGGCGGGCAACGAAGCGATCTAGAGCTGATAAAAAAGCGGTTGAAGTTAAGTCTCCGACTAACTCGATGTGGATTGCTTTTGTTATAAAGCAAACGAAGAGAGCTATGTAGGCCTTTACGAATTTTGGGTTCCGGCCTCGATTAAGACGCAGCGTTATAGGCCCTGCGTAATCGCATCCAACTCTGCTGAAGGGTCGAGCATACCGAACGCGATCGGACGGAAGATTTCCCATAAGTTGTTTTGTTGTTGCTTTTTGTTGACGAATACATTCGATACATTCTCGAACAACCTTTCGAGCAAGATTTCTGCAACCGAGAATATAAAAATTTTGTTTGATTAGAGCAAATAGAAGTTAGGCACCAGCATGTAAGTGATTTTTATGTGTTAAGACTGCAATTAATTTAGCGATTCTGTGGGATTTGCACAAGATTATGGGGTGTTTTTCAGAATAGGTCAAGTTTGAATGTTCTAACCGACCGCCGACACGAAGAACACCTGATGAATCGATAAATGGATTTAAACCTTTGAGTCTGCTTTTCGAGTGAAGTTCTTTCTTAGATTTTAAGCATTGAATTTCTGAGTTAAACAAAAACGATTGAACATATTTTATGATTTGAATTTTAGCAAAGGATAATTCGTTAGTAGAAAGTGGCTCTAATTTTTGAAGTTCTTTAGATAAAAAGTAATTTTTGGTAAAACGAACCACGTAAGCCGTTACACGAACTATCTTTAACCAACTTGAAGAGTTATTCATAATAGTTTCGAATGGATGACTTGAATTATGATTTAAGAGAAATACCTTGGCGATCTTGTTTGTCTTACGCTCTTCCAAGTGCTGAGTGTCAATGTCATCTGGGCTGTAACTTGACGAAGGCCATTGGTCTCGATCTTTACCTAGCCACCCGGGACCTTCCCACCAGATACTAGTTTTTTCCAACACTGATGGCAATAATCCTCTTGTAGCGGCATCTGCGGGATTAGAGGCCGATCGAACATGATTCCACGATTTAAAGGGCATAGATGTGAGGATTTCGGATGTTCTATTTCCAATAAATACCGACCATTTCTTTGGGGCAGCGGCCAACCAATGCAGAACTATTGATGAGTCAGTCCAACCAAACACATTCACATCTGGTACCTGTAAAGAGAGCTTGATTTTGTTTATCAATCGGACAAGTAGTAAGGCTCCACACAACTCAAGCCTCGGAAGAGGTAAAACCTTTAATGGAGCGACTTTAGATTTTGCTGCGACGAGAGTCACAGAGATTGAATTATCAGATTTGACGTTTCGACAATAGACCACTGCTGCGTATGCATCCAGAGATGCATCGCAGAAGCCGTGCAGTTCCCAATAACGTTGTTTTTGTAGCATGATTCGCGGTACAGCAAAGGTTTCGACGATGGGTAGCTCGTTTCTTATAGAGTTCCATTGTTGCGATAAGGGGTCTGGAACTACTTCATCCCAATTGATTTGGTTTCTCCAGAGCTCTTGAAGCAAGATTTTGACTCCTATAATGACCGGCGCGAGAAATCCCAACGGATCGAAGATTTTTGACGCTTCTGATAATATGTGACGTTTTGTGCATGTATTCGACGGATTAAATTTGACTTTGTATGAAAAGACATCTTTTGACGGGCACCACTGCAAACCCAAGACTTTGACTGAATTCGAGTCTTCAAAGTCTACTGGTGAAAGTTCTCGCTGATCCTCTGGCAAGGAAATCAGGAGTGGCCAACAGTTTGTAGTCCACTTTCGTAGATTAAGTCCAGCTGATTTTAAGAGTTCGACTAGCTCTATCCGAAGAGATATGATATCATCAATGGTATCTGAGCCGGTGATGACATCATCAACGTAAAAATCTTCCAAGAGAATCTTTGATGCTCGAGGATGGCTTATTGAAGAATCAGCAGCTAACTGTTTTAAAACTCGGATAGCCAAAAAGGGTGCGGAAGCTGTTCCGTACGTAACGGTGAGAAGACGAAAATGTTTTAATGGTTCATAAGGGCTTTCACGCCAGACAATTCGTTGAAAATCTATGTGCTTTCGAGAAACCCAAATTTGCCTGTACATTTTCTCAATATCTCCTGTCATTAGGTAGGCATGTTGACGAGATCTTAAGCAGATTGAAAATATATCCCGCTGGATAGTAGGACCGACAAGAAGAGTTTCGTTTAGAGATTGTGCAGAACGAGTTTTTGCAGACGCATCGAACACGACTCGGATTTTCGTAGTACTACTATCTTCTTTAAAGATTGCGTGATGCGGCAAATAGTACGAAGAATTTGATTTTTGAATTTCGTTGGATGGGATTTCTTCCATATGTCGAAGAGAAATGTATTCATTTATGAATTTTGAATATTCCGATTTAAGATTTGGATTCCAATTGAATTTCCGTTCAATGGAATGAAAACGCGCTAAAGCTGTGCCGAAAGAATCTCCGAAGTTGAAATTCGTCGAAGGTTTGAATGGAAGTTCTACTTCATATTTGCCATCTTGAGAACGAGTGTGATTTTTGACGAAGTTTTCTTCCGCCAATTGTTCCTCGACAGACAATGGTTGCTCGTTGGATACTTCCTCAAGCCTCCAAAACCTTTCTAAATCGAATTCTAGATCCTGGTCTAAACGAGTGTGAAGAGTCTTAATTCCTGAGGGCTGCGAATTACAACCAGCGATAACCCAGCCAAAAATGGTTGGGATCGAAGTAAGGACTCCTCCTTCTTCGATTTTAGCGGCTCCCGTAATGATATTAAAGACTCTATCAGCCCCTATCAGAACGTCGATCGGACCAGGTTGATGATACCTAGGATCAGCAAGATTTGAGTCAATATTTGGTAGAATTTGGTTTATTGGTAATGGTGGAAGCGATGAAGTGATGTTTGGCAATACGAAGCAGTTGATATCAATTGATTCAGAGCTGTAGCAAGAAAAAATATTAAGGCTAACTAACCCGTTGGTTACGCCAGCAGACTTAGAAGCAATTCCTACTATTGGAATCCTCACACGTTTGCGAGGAAGTCCTAGGCGTTGGGCGGCTTGCTCAGTTATAAATGACACCTGAGAACCTGAGTCGAGAAGAATACGCACGATTTGGTAAATTCCTTGCTTGTCCTGAATCTTGGCTATAGCTGTTGGTAGAATAGTTGAAACTTGATGTTTAGGTTTGAATGAGATTGAATGATTTGCGATGAGTGAATTCGAAGAATGTGAAATTGGATTTTCAGAAGAATTGGAATGAAGATTTGAATTAGAATTTGAAACTACATTTGAAATTTGATTTGGGGTTTGAATTGTTGATTGAGTAGAATTTTGAGATTGATTTGCATGGAGAAGGGAATGGTGACGAGAGTGACACTGGTGACACCGAACCGTGAGGCGACAATTATTAGAGGCATGTCCCGAACGCAAGCAATTGAAGCAGAGTGAATTGTTCCTAACAAATTCCCGACGAGACTCAATGTTTAATGATTTAAAGTTCGGACAACTTGAAAGTAAATGATTATCTTGGCACTTAGGGCAACTTGGGGTAGATTTTACAAAATGCGTACGAACGGCCCGAGTACTGTTTGGAGTTGAAAACGAACTGCATGATTCAAGACACTGACAACGTGTTTGAAGAAATTCAAGAAGCTCATCTATAGTTGAATCACTTTTCGAGCCAACTTCCTCAGCCCAAGCCTTCTTAGTGTCTTGATCCACCTTTTGAAGAAGCAAATAAATGAGCCATGGATCTCGTGAACTGGAGTCTAAAGCCTTAAGTCCTCTTATGGCTTCATCAGCCCCATTGGTGATCTTACGAAGCGATTGAAGATTTGTCGCATTGCACGACACCGACGGTAGCGACAAAAACGACTGAATAAACGAACGGACAATAAGATGTTTCTGATCGTAGCGTTGTTCTAGTTTTGCCCAAGCCTCAACATAGTTGTTTTCAGAACATCGAATATGCTTGAGAAGATTCGCGGCTTCTCCACGAAGAAACGATTTTAAAAATTGAAGCTTTTGAGTGTTCGTAATCGTATGATTTGAATCGACAGTTCCCGTAAACATGTCTCGAAATGTCGGCCAATCTTTATATTCGCCCGAGAAAGGTTCAATCGTGATTCGTGGCAACTTTATAGACTTGTGAGCGATTGCCAAATCTGAATCTTCCGACGGTGTATGATAGCCTTGAGGCACAATTTTATGACATTCTAATGTTTTTGATTTGCAAAGAATTGCATCAGAAAGTAACGCATGAGTTTCAAAATATTTTGCCTCATATTCGGCATATTCAGGTTCGCGGTCAACGTAATGTTCTTTTTCGGAATAATCTAAAAGTTCGTCTTGCAAAGCTATGAAATCTTTCCATGCTTCATTTAATCTATCAAGTCTAAATTCCAATGTATTGACTGTTGTCTCAATAGGAATTGACGAAGCAAAAGCAGCTGTAAGAGTTATACAACCTTTTGCACGACCACGCTTAGCAATAATTTTATTCATTGTGAATAGAAATAATATTAAAAAATTATAATTGTCTTAAAAATCGCAACCGCACTGTAGAAAATTTTCTTTATTAGTGTATGTCTATGTATGTGTCAGTGAATTTATTCGATTCAATAAGTTTCTTTATTAAAGTCGACACAAAAAACCGAAGAAAAAAAAAAAAAAAGGTTCCCAAAATGTTCGATAATGTTCGATGTGAAAAATAATACGGTACAGTTTTATAAAACTGATGTTTGCGCCGTTCGAATAACTGTCCAAGTTATCACGCAATATAAAAAAAATAACAGCATAAGTGTTTCTCTAAGGGACCTCTATTTAACAAAAGGTCACCGAAAAACCCGAATAAAAAAAATATTAAATGTGTTTCTCGCACTGCACTGTATATATTTTTATGTATATATTTTCGATTAATTGATTTGATTAATCAAACGATAATGGCACTGATTTTTTATATATTTGGCTATCGAAGGACCATAAAATGTTTTGGATTATATGTAGATTTATGATTTGTGTGATTTGTAAATTTATGTAATGTATAAATTTAGTTAGTAAGTGTAATTGTATGATTTTAATTTGTTAGTAATTTTTAAATACTATTACCACGTTCCAAAATGTATATAATTGTGTATTGTGTGCCTCTTCTGTGTTGTGTTGTTGTGTGAATAAAAGCCTTGTTTTAAACAACGTTATAAATGTTATTTTATTTAACTAAATGTATGTTTTGATTTGTGATAATGAATCTATGTATGACTGTACTAAGTGTGAGATTGTGATTTAAATGTATGTGATTTATGTATGTATTAACGAGAACCAACCGATGTCGTTGGCGATTGAATTCACAATGATTAAATTTATGATATGTTAAGCTTACAGAATTATTCAACTTAGGTAAGAACACGACATAAAAGAGAATATGCAAAAAACCAGTATTATGTTTGTAAAAGCAAAACCGGTTAGTTGCAAGTGCAAGTAAGTATGTATATACAAAATGTAAGTAGGAAAATAGAGCAGTTGAAAGTTAAATATGTATATATAAAAAAAAATATATAAAATATGTATATAAAAAATATGATGTTCTTGATTTTCGATTAGGGTGTGTTGCCTGATGTTTGGCATTCTTAAACATCCAGCCCCCTCCTGAAAGCTCATGGGCTTTCTGAACATGGTAAGCGAGCTACTTTAATTGTAGGACGAACATAATCTCCGAATTTAGTCCGAATCGTTACTACTCGACACTTGTCATCTTTTCCTGGGTGCGTTTGTATGATTCGTCCCAATATCCATTTGGATGGTGGTAGATTGGGCTCCTTTAGTAGGACAACATCGTCGACTTCCAGATTTGGCTGTGGAGTTTGCCATTTTGAACGATGTTGTAATGATGTAAGGAATTCACAATGCCACTGTTTCCAAAAACCTTGAACCATTGCCTGTAAAAGAGACCAGTTAGTTTTGATAGAAATAGTATTTTTAGATAAATCAGGTTGAGGAACAGCAGTATAGGGTTCGCCGATTAAAAAATGAGCGGGTGTAAGGGCAACAGGGTCAACGTCGGAAGTTTGCCACATTGGACGTGAATTAAGAAGCGCTTCGATTTTTACTAATAGGGTATACATCTCCTCATATGTAAGTTTTGTATCTCCTATCACTCGTTTAAGATGCAATTTGACGGATCGAACACCTGACTCCCATAATCCTCCGAAATGTGGGGAAGATGGTGGGATAAATTTCCACTCGACGTTGTCCTTGGCCAGGTGATCGATGATGATGTTGTTGTGTTGTTGACTGCAGAGAAGATTATACATTTCGTTGAGTAGACGTTTAGCACCAACAAAGTTGGTACCGTTGTCGCTCCAAATCTCAGACGGTTTGCCGCGGCGGGCAACGAAGCGATCTAGAGCTGATAAAAAAGCGGTTGAAGTTAAGTCTCCGACTAACTCGATGTGGATTGCTTTTGTTATAAAGCAAACGAAGAGAGCTATGTAGGCCTTTACGAATTTTGGGTTCCGGCCTCGATTAAGACGCAGCGTTATAGGCCCTGCGTAATCGCATCCAACTCTGCTGAAGGGTCGAGCATACCGAACGCGATCGGACGGAAGATTTCCCATAAGTTGTTTTGTTGTTGCTTTTTGTTGACGAATACATTCGATACATTCTCGAACAACCTTTCGAGCAAGATTTCTGCAACCGAGAATATAAAAATTTTGTTTGATTAGAGCAAATAGAAGTGAGGCACCAGCATGTAAGTGATTTTTATGGTGTTAAGACTGCAATTAATTTAGCGATTCTGTGGGATTTGCACAAGATTATGGGGTGTTTTTCAGAATAGGTCAAGTTTGAATGTTCTAACCGACCGCCGACACGAAGAACACCTGATGAATCGATAAATGGATTTAAACCTTTGAGTCTGCTTTTCGAGTGAAGTTCTTTCTTAGATTTTAAGCATTGAATTTCTGAGTTAAACAAAAACGATTGAACATATTTTATGATTTGAATTTTAGCAAAGGATAATTCGTTAGTAGAAAGTGGCTCTAATTTTTGAAGTTCTTTAGATAAAAAGTAATTTTTGGTAAAACGAACCACGTAAGCCGTTACACGAACTATCTTTAACCAACTTGAAGAGTTATTCATAATAGTTTCGAATGGATGACTTGAATTATGATTTAAGAGAAATACCTTGGCGATCTTGTTTGTCTTACGCTCTTCCAAGTGCTGAGTGTCAATGTCATCTGGGCTGTAACTTGACGAAGGCCATTGGTCTCGATCTTTACCTAGCCACCCTGGACCTTCCCACCAGATACTAGTTTTTTCCAACACTGATGGCAATAATCCTCTTGTAGCGGCATCTGCGGGATTAGAGGCCGATCGAACATGATTCCACGATTTAAAGGGCATAGATGTGAGGATTTCGGATGTTCTATTTCCAATAAATACCGACCATTTCTTTGGGGCAGCGGCCAACCAATGCAGAACTATTGATGAGTCAGTCCAACCAAACACATTCACATCTGGTACCTGTAAAGAGAGCTTGATTTTGTTTATCAATCGGACAAGTAGTAAGGCTCCACACAACTCAAGCCTCGGAAGAGGTAAAACCTTTAATGGAGCGACTTTAGATTTTGCTGCGACGAGAGTCACAGAGATTGAATTATCAGATTTGACGTTTCGACAATAGACCACTGCTGCGTATGCATCCAGAGATGCATCGCAGAAGCCGTGCAGTTCCCAATAACGTTGTTTTTGTAGCATGATTCGCGGTACAGCAAAGGTTTCGACGATGGGTAGCTCGTTTCTTATAGAGTTCCATTGTTGCGATAAGGGGTCTGGAACTACTTCATCCCAATTGATTTGGTTTCTCCAGAGCTCTTGAAGCAAGATTTTGACTCCTATAATGACCGGCGCGAGAAATCCCAACGGATCGAAGATTTTTGACGCTTCTGATAATATGTGACGTTTTGTGCATGTATTCGACGGATTAAATTTGACTTTGTATGAAAAGACATCTTTTGACGGGCACCACTGCAAACCCAAGACTTTGACTGAATTCGAGTCTTCAAAGTCTACTGGTGAAAGTTCTCGCTGATCCTCTGGCAAGGAAATCAGGAGTGGCCAACAGTTTGTAGTCCACTTTCGTAGATTAAGTCCAGCTGATTTTAAGAGTTCGACTAGCTCTATCCGAAGAGATATGATATCATCAATGGTATCTGAGCCGGTGATGACATCATCAACGTAAAAATCTTCCAAGAGAATCTTTGATGCTCGAGGATGGCTTATTGAAGAATCAGCAGCTAACTGTTTTAAAACTCGGATAGCCAAAAAGGGTGCGGAAGCTGTTCCGTACGTAACGGTGAGAAGACGAAAATGTTTTAATGGTTCATAAGGGCTTTCACGCCAGACAATTCGTTGAAAATCTATGTGCTTTCGAGAAACCCAAATTTGCCTGTACATTTTCTCAATATCTCCTGTCATTAGGTAGGCATGTTGACGAGATCTTAAGCAGATTGAAAATATATCCCGCTGGATAGTAGGACCGACAAGAAGAGTTTCGTTTAGAGATTGTGCAGAACGAGTTTTTGCAGACTCGGATTTTCGTAGTACTACTATCTTCTTTAAAGATTGCGTGATGCGGCAAATAGTACGAAGAATTTGATTTTTGAATTTCGTTGGATGGGATTTCTTCCATATGTCGAAGAGAAATGTATTCATTTATGAATTTTGAATATTCCGATTTAAGATTTGGATTCCAATTGAATTTCCGTTCAATGGAATGAAAACGCGCTAAAGCTGTGCCGAAAGAATCTCCGAAGTTGAAATTCGTCGAAGGTTTGAATGGAAGTTCTACTTCATATTTGCCATCTTGAGAACGAGTGTGATTTTTGACGAAGTTTTCTTCCGCCAATTGTTCCTCGACAGACAATGGTTGCTCGTTGGATACTTCCTCAAGCCTCCAAAACCTTTCTAAATCGAATTCTAGATCCTGGTCTAAACGAGTGTGAAGAGTCTGAATTCCTGAGGGCTGCGAATTACAACCAGCGATAACCCAGCCAAAAATGGTTGGGATCGAAGTAAGGACTCCTCCTTCTTCGATTTTAGCGGCTCCCGTAATGATATTAAAGACTCTATCAGCCCCTATCAGAACGTCGATCGGACCAGGTTGATGATACCTAGGATCAGCAAGATTTGAGTCAATATTTGGTAGAATTTGGTTTATTGGTAATGGTGGAAGCGATGAAGTGATGTTTGGCAATACGAAGCAGTTGATATCAATTGATTCAGAGCTGTAGCAAGAAAAAATATTAAGGCTAACTAACCCGTTGGTTACGCCAGCAGACTTAGAAGCAATTCCTACTATTGGAATCCTCACACGTTTGCGAGGAAGTCCTAGGCGTTGGGCGGCTTGCTCAGTTATAAATGACATCTGAGAACCTGAGTCGAGAAGAATACGCACGATTTGGTAAATTCCTTGCTTGTCCTAAATCTTGGCTATAGCTGTTGGTAGAATAGTTGAAACTTGATGTTTAGGTTTGAATGAGATTGAATGATTTGCGATGAGTGAATTCGAAGAATGTGAAATTGGATTTTCAGAAGAATTGGAACGAAGATTTGAATTAGAATTTGAAACTACATTTGAAATTTGATTTGGGGTTTGAATTGTTGATTGAGTAGAATTTTGAGATTGATTTGCATGGAGAAGGGAATGGTGACGAGAGTGACACTGGTGACACCGAACCGTGAGGCGACAATTATTAGAGGCATATCCCGAACGCAAGCAATTGAAGCAGAGTGAATTGTTCCTAACAAATTCCCGACGAGACTCAATGTTTAATGATTTAAAGTTCGGACAACTTGAAAGTAAATGATTATCTTGGCACTTAGGGCAACTTGGGGTAGATTTTACAAAATGCGTACGAACGGCCCGAGTACTGTTTGGAGTTGAAAACGAACTGCATGATTCAAGACACTGACAACGTGTTTGAAGAAATTCAAGAAGCTCATCTATAGTTGAATCACTTTTCGAGCCAACTTCCTCAGCCCAAGCCTTCTTAGTGTCTTGATCCACCTTTTGAAGAAGCAAATAAATGAGCCATGGATCTCGTGAACTGGAGTCTAAAGCCTTAAGTCCTCTTATGGCTTCATCAGCCCCATTGGTGATCTTACGAAGCGATTGAAGATTTGTCGCATTGCACGACACCGACGGTAGCGACAAAAACGACTGAATAAACGAACGGACAATAAGATGTTTCTGATCGTAGCGTTGTTCTAGTTTTGCCCAAGCCTCAACATAGTTGTTTTCAGAACATCGAATATGCTTGAGAAGATTCGCGGCTTCTCCACGAAGAAACGATTTTAAAAATTGAAGCTTTTGAGTGTTCGTAATCGTATGATTTGAATCGACAGTTCCCGTAAACATGTCTCGAAATGTCGGCCAATCTTTATATTCGCCCGAGAAAGGTTCAATCGTGATTCGTGGCAACTTTATAGACTTGTGAGCGATTGCCAAATCTGAATCTTCCGACGGTGTATGATAGCCTTGAGGCACAATTTTATGACATTCTAATGTTTTTGATTTGCAAAGAATTGCATCAGAAAGTAACGCATGAGTTTCAAAATATTTTGCCTCATAGTCGGCATATTCAGGTTCGCGGTCAACGTAATGTTCTTTTTCGGAATAATCTAAAAGTTCGTCTTGCAAAGCTATGAAATCTTTCCATGCTTCATTTAATCTATCAAGTCTAAATTCCAATGTATTGACTGTTGTCTCAATAGGAATTGACGAAGCAAAAGCAGCTGTAAGAGTTATACAACCTTTTGCACGACCACGCTTAGCAATAATTTTATTCATTGTGAATAGAAATAATATTAAAAAATTATAATTGTCTTAAAAATCGCAACCGCACTGTAGAAAATTTTCTTTATTAGTGTATGTCTATGTATGTGTCAGTGAATTTATTCGATTCAATAAGTTTCTTTATTAAAGTCGACACAAAAAACCGAAGAAAAAAAAAAAAAAAGGTTCCCAAAATGTTCGATAATGTTCGATGTGAAAAATAATACGGTACAGTTTTATAAAACTGATGTTTGCGCCGTTCGAATAACTGTCCAAGTTATCACGCAATATAAAAAAAATAACAGCATAAGTGTTTCTCTAAGGGACCTCTATTTAACAAAAGGTCACCGAAAAACCCGAATAAAAAAAATATTAAATGTGTTTCTCGCACTGCACTGTATATATTTTTATGTATATATTTTCGATTAATTGATTTGATTAATCAAACGATAATGGCACTGATTTTTTATATATTTGGCTATCGAAGGACCATAAAATGTTTTGGATTATATGTAGATTTATGATTTGTGTGATTTGTAAATTTATGTAATGTATAAATTTAGTTAGTAAGTGTAATTGTATGATTTTAATTTGTTAGTAATTTTTAAATACTATTACCACGTTCCAAAATGTATATAATTGTGTATTGTGTGCCTCTTCTGTGTTGTGTTGTTGTGTGAATAAAAGCCTTGTTTTAAACAACGTTATAAATGTTATTTTATTTAACTAAATGTATGTTTTGATTTGTGATAATGAATCTATGTATGACTGTACTAAGTGTGAGATTGTGATTTAAATGTATGTGATTTATGTATGTATTAACGAGAACCAACCGATGTCGTTGGCGATTGAATTCACAATGATTAAATTTATGATATGTTAAGCTTACAGAATTATTCAACTTAGGTAAGAACACGACATAAAAGAGAATATGCAAAAAACCAGTATTATGTTTGTAAAAGCAAAACCGGTTAGTTGCAAGTGCAAGTAAGTATGTATATACAAAATGTAAGTAGGAAAATAGAGCAGTTGAAAGTTAAATATGTATATATAAAAAAAAATATATAAAATATGTATATAAAAAATATGATGTTCTTGATTTTCGATTAGGGTGTGTTGCCTGATGTTTGGCATTCTTAAACATCCAGCCCCCTCCTGAAAGCTCATGGGCTTTCTGAACATGGTAAGCGAGCTACTTTAATTGTAGGACGAACATAATCTCCGAATTTAGTCCGAATCGTTACTACTCGACACTTGTCATCTTTTCCTGGGTGCGTTTGTATGATTCGTCCCAATATCCATTTGGATGGTGGTAGATTGGGCTCCTTTAGTAGGACAACATCGTCGACTTCCAGATTTGGCTGTGGAGTTTGCCATTTTGAACGATGTTGTAATGATGTAAGGAATTCACAATGCCACTGTTTCCAAAAACCTTGAACCATTGCCTGTAAAAGAGACCAGTTAGTTTTGATAGAAATAGTATTTTTAGATAAATCAGGTTGAGGAACAGCAGTATAGGGTTCGCCGATTAAAAAATGAGCGGGTGTAAGGGCAACAGGGTCAACGTCGGAAGTTTGCCACATTGGACGTGAATTAAGAAGCGCTTCGATTTTTACTAATAGGGTATACATCTCCTCATATGTAAGTTTTGTATCTCCTATCACTCGTTTAAGATGCAATTTGACGGATCGAACACCTGACTCCCATAATCCTCCGAAATGTGGGGAAGATGGTGGGATAAATTTCCACTCGACGTTGTCCTTGGCCAGGTGATCGATGATGATGTTGTTGTGTTGTTGACTGCAGAGAAGATTATACATTTCGTTGAGTAGACGTTTAGCACCAACAAAGTTGGTACCGTTGTCGCTCCAAATCTCAGACGGTTTGCCGCGGCGGGCAACGAAGCGATCTAGAGCTGATAAAAAAGCGGTTGAAGTTAAGTCTCCGACTAACTCGATGTGGATTGCTTTTGTTATAAAGCAAACGAAGAGAGCTATGTAGGCCTTTACGAATTTTGGGTTCCGG
Organism: Epistrophe grossulariae; assembly: GCA_929447395.1. Classification (NCBI taxonomy): domain Eukaryota; kingdom Metazoa; phylum Arthropoda; class Insecta; order Diptera; family Syrphidae; genus Epistrophe; species Epistrophe grossulariae. Next base: position 85,142,342 of record OV839566.1, read on the forward strand.
CCTCGATTAAGACGCAGCGTTATAGGCCCTGCGTAATCGCATCCAACTCTGCTGAAGGGTCGAGCATACCGAACGCGATCGGACGGAAGATTTCCCATAAGTTGTTTTGTTGTTGCTTTTTGTTGACGAATACATTCGATACATTCTCGAACAACCTTTCGAGCAAGATTTCTGCAACCGAGAATATAAAAATTTTGTTTGATTAGAGCAAATAGAAGTGAGGCACCAGCATGTAAGTGATTTTTATGGTGTTAAGACTGCAATTAATTTAGCGATTCTGTGGGATTTGCACAAGATTATGGGGTGTTTTTCAGAATAGGTCAAGTTTGAATGTTCTAACCGACCGCCGACACGAAGAACACCTGATGAATCGATAAATGGATTTAAACCTTTGAGTCTGCTTTTCGAGTGAAGTTCTTTCTTAGATTTTAAGCATTGAATTTCTGAGTTAAACAAAAACGATTGAACATATTTTATGATTTGAATTTTAGCAAAGGATAATTCGTTAGTAGAAAGTGGCTCTAATTTTTGAAGTTCTTTAGATAAAAAGTAATTTTTGGTAAAACGAACCACGTAAGCCGTTACACGAACTATCTTTAACCAACTTGAAGAGTTATTCATAATAGTTTCGAATGGATGACTTGAATTATGATTTAAGAGAAATACCTTGGCGATCTTGTTTGTCTTACGCTCTTCCAAGTGCTGAGTGTCAATGTCATCTGGGCTGTAACTTGACGAAGGCCATTGGTCTCGATCTTTACCTAGCCACCCTGGACCTTCCCACCAGATACTAGTTTTTTCCAACACTGATGGCAATAATCCTCTTGTAGCGGCATCTGCGGGATTAGAGGCCGATCGAACATGATTCCACGATTTAAAGGGCATAGATGTGAGGATTTCGGATGTTCTATTTCCAATAAATACCGACCATTTCTTTGGGGCAGCGGCCAACCAATGCAGAACTATTGATGAGTCAGTCCAACCAAACACATTCACATCTGGTACCTGTAAAGAGAGCTTGATTTTGTTTATCAATCGGACAAGTAGTAAGGCTCCACACAACTCAAGCCTCGGAAGAGGTAAAACCTTTAATGGAGCGACTTTAGATTTTGCTGCGACGAGAGTCACAGAGATTGAATTATCAGATTTGACGTTTCGACAATAGACCACTGCTGCGTATGCATCCAGAGATGCATCGCAGAAGCCGTGCAGTTCCCAATAACGTTGTTTTTGTAGCATGATTCGCGGTACAGCAAAGGTTTCGACGATGGGTAGCTCGTTTCTTATAGAGTTCCATTGTTGCGATAAGGGGTCTGGAACTACTTCATCCCAATTGATTTGGTTTCTCCAGAGCTCTTGAAGCAAGATTTTGACTCCTATAATGACCGGCGCGAGAAATCCCAACGGATCGAAGATTTTTGACGCTTCTGATAATATGTGACGTTTTGTGCATGTATTCGACGGATTAAATTTGACTTTGTATGAAAAGACATCTTTTGACGGGCACCACTGCAAACCCAAGACTTTGACTGAATTCGAGTCTTCAAAGTCTACTGGTGAAAGTTCTCGCTGATCCTCTGGCAAGGAAATCAGGAGTGGCCAACAGTTTGTAGTCCACTTTCGCAGATTAAGTCCAGCTGATTTTAAGAGTTCGACTAGCTCTATCCGAAGAGATATGATATCATCAATGGTATCTGAGCCGGTGATGACATCATCAACGTAAAAATCTTCCAAGAGAATCTTTGATGCTCGAGGATGGCTTATTGAAGAATCAGCAGCTAACTGTTTTAAAACTCGGATAGCCAAAAAGGGTGCGGAAGCTGTTCCGTACGTAACGGTGAGAAGACGAAAATGTTTTAATGGTTCATAAGGGCTTTCACGCCAGACAATTCGTTGAAAATCTATGTGCTTTCGAGAAACCCAAATTTGCCTGTACATTTTCTCAATATCTCCTGTCATTAGGTAGGCATGTTGACGAGATCTTAAGCAGATTGAAAATATATCCCGCTGGATAGTAGGACCGACAAGAAGAGTTTCGTTTAGAGATTGTGCAGAACGAGTTTTTGCAGACTCGGATTTTCGTAGTACTACTATCTTCTTTAAAGATTGCGTGATGCGGCAAATAGTACGAAGAATTTGATTTTTGAATTTCGTTGGATGGGATTTCTTCCATATGTCGAAGAGAAATGTATTCATTTATGAATTTTGAATATTCCGATTTAAGATTTGGATTCCAATTGAATTTCCGTTCAATGGAATGAAAACGCGCTAAAGCTGTGCCGAAAGAATCTCCGAAGTTGAAATTCGTCGAAGGTTTGAATGGAAGTTCTACTTCATATTTGCCATCTTGAGAACGAGTGTGATTTTTGACGAAGTTTTCTTCCGCCAATTGTTCCTCGACAGACAATGGTTGCTCGTTGGATACTTCCTCAAGCCTCCAAAACCTTTCTAAATCGAATTCTAGATCCTGGTCTAAACGAGTGTGAAGAGTCTGAATTCCTGAGGGCTGCGAATTACAACCAGCGATAACCCAGCCAAAAATGGTTGGGATCGAAGTAAGGACTCCTCCTTCTTCGATTTTAGCGGCTCCCGTAATGATATTAAAGACTCTATCAGCCCCTATCAGAACGTCGATCGGACCAGGTTGATGATACCTAGGATCAACAAGATTTGAGTCAATATTTGGTAGAATTTGGTTTATTGGTAATGGTGGAAGCGATGAAGTGATGTTTGGCAATACGAAGCAGTTGATATCAATTGATTCAGAGCTGTAGCAAGAAAAAATATTAAGGCTAACTAACCCGTTGGTTACGCCAGCAGACTTAGAAGCAATTCCTACTATTGGAATCCTCACACGTTTGCGAGGAAGTCCTAGGCGTTGGGCGGCTTGCTCAGTTATAAATGACATCTGAGAACCTGAGTCGAGAAGAATACGCACGATTTGGTAAATTCCTTGCTTGTCCTGAATCTTGGCTATAGCTGTTGGTAGAATAGTTGAAACTTGATGTTTAGGTTTGAATGAGATTGAATGATTTGCGATGAGTGAATTCGAAGAATGTGAAATTGGATTTTCAGAAGAATTGGAACGAAGATTTGAATTAGAATTTGAAACTACATTTGAAATTTGATTTGGGGTTTGAATTGTTGATTGAGTAGAATTTTGAGATTGATTTGCATGGAGAAGGGAATGGTGACGAGAGTGACACTGGTGACACCGAACCGTGAGGCGACAATTATTAGAGGCATATCCCGAACGCAAGCAATTGAAGCAGAGTGAATTGTTCCTAACAAATTCCCGACGAGACTCAATGTTTAATGATTTAAAGTTCGGACAACTTGAAAGTAAATGATTATCTTGGCACTTAGGGCAACTTGGGGTAGATTTTACAAAATGCGTACGAACGGCCCGAGTACTGTTTGGAGTTGAAAACGAACTGCATGATTCAAGACACTGACAACGTGTTTGAAGAAATTCAAGAAGCTCATCTATAGTTGAATCACTTTTCGAGCCAACTTCCTCAGCCCAAGCCTTCTTAGTGTCTTGATCCACCTTTTGAAGAAGCAAATAAATGAGCCATGGATCTCGTGAACTGGAGTCTAAAGCCTTAAGTCCTCTTATGGCTTCATCAGCCCCATTGGTGATCTTACGAAGCGATTGAAGATTTGTCGCATTGCACGACACCGACGGTAGCGACAAAAACGACTGAATAAACGAACGGACAATAAGATGTTTCTGATCGTAGCGTTGTTCTAGTTTTGCCCAAGCCTCAACATAGTTGTTTTCAGAACATCGAATATGCTTGAGAAGATTCGCGGCTTCTCCACGAAGAAACGATTTTAAAAATTGAAGCTTTTGAGTGTTCGTAATCGTATGATTTGAATCGACAGTTCCCGTAAACATGTCTCGAAATGTCGGCCAATCTTTATATTCGCCCGAGAAAGGTTCAATCGTGATTCGTGGCAACTTTATAGACTTGTGAGCGATTGCCAAATCTGAATCTTCCGACGGTGTATGATAGCCTTGAGGCACAATTTTATGACATTCTAATGTTTTTGATTTGCAAAGAATTGCATCAGAAAGTAACGCATGAGTTTCAAAATATTTTGCCTCATAGTCGGCATATTCAGGTTCGCGGTCAACGTAATGTTCTTTTTCGGAATAATCTAAAAGTTCGTCTTGCAAAGCTATGAAATCTTTCCATGCTTCATTTAATCTATCAAGTCTAAATTCCAATGTATTGACTGTTGTCTCAATAGGAATTGACGAAGCAAAAGCAGCTGTAAGAGTTATACAACCTTTTGCACGACCACGCTTAGCAATAATTTTATTCATTGTGAATAGAAATAATATTAAAAAATTATAATTGTCTTAAAAATCGCAACCGCACTGTAGAAAATTTTCTTTATTAGTGTATGTCTATGTATGTGTCAGTGAATTTATTCGATTCAATAAGTTTCTTTATTAAAGTCGACACAAAAAACCGAAGAAAAAAAAAAAAAAAGGTTCCCAAAATGTTCGATAATGTTCGATGTGAAAAATAATACGGTACAGTTTTATAAAACTGATGTTTGCGCCGTTCGAATAACTGTCCAAGTTATCACGCAATATAAAAAAAATAACAGCATAAGTGTTTCTCTAAGGGACCTCTATTTAACAAAAGGTCACCGAAAAACCCGAATAAAAAAAATATTAAATGTGTTTCTCGCACTGCACTGTATATATTTTTATGTATATATTTTCGATTAATTGATTTGATTAATCAAACGATAATGGCACTGATTTTTTATATATTTGGCTATCGAAGGACCATAAAATGTTTTGGATTATATGTAGATTTATGATTTGTGTGATTTGTAAATTTATGTAATGTATAAATTTAGTTAGTAAGTGTAATTGTATGATTTTAATTTGTTAGTAATTTTTAAATACTATTACCACGTTCCAAAATGTATATAATTGTGTATTGTGTGCCTCTTCTGTGTTGTGTTGTTGTGTGAATAAAAGCCTTGTTTTAAACAACGTTATAAATGTTATTTTATTTAACTAAATGTATGTTTTGATTTGTGATAATGAATCTATGTATGACTGTACTAAGTGTGAGATTGTGATTTAAATGTATGTGATTTATGTATGTATTAACGAGAACCAACCGATGTCGTTGGCGATTGAATTCACAATGATTAAATTTATGATATGTTAAGCTTACAGAATTATTCAACTTAGGTAAGAACACGACATAAAAGAGAATATGCAAAAAACCAGTATTATGTTTGTAAAAGCAAAACCGGTTAGTTGCAAGTGCAAGTAAGTATGTATATACAAAATGTAAGTAGGAAAATAGAGCAGTTGAAAGTTAAATATGTATATATAAAAAAAAATATATAAAATATGTATATAAAAAATATGATGTTCTTGATTTTCGATTAGGGTGTGTTGCCTGATGTTTGGCATTCTTAAACATCCAGCCCCCTCCTGAAAGCTCATGGGCTTTCTGAACATGGTAAGCGAGCTACTTTAATTGTAGGACGAACATAATCTCCGAATTTAGTCCGAATCGTTACTACTCGACACTTGTCATCTTTTCCTGGGTGCGTTTGTATGATTCGTCCCAATATCCATTTGGATGGTGGTAGATTGGGCTCCTTTAGTAGGACAACATCGTCGACTTCCAGATTTGGCTGTGGAGTTTGCCATTTTGAACGATGTTGTAATGATGTAAGGAATTCACAATGCCACTGTTTCCAAAAACCTTGAACCATTGCCTGTAAAAGAGACCAGTTAGTTTTGATAGAAATAGTATTTTTAGATAAATCAGGTTGAGGAACAGCAGTATAGGGTTCGCCGATTAAAAAATGAGCGGGTGTAAGGGCAACAGGGTCAACGTCGGAAGTTTGCCACATTGGACGTGAATTAAGAAGCGCTTCGATTTTTACTAATAGGGTATACATCTCCTCATATGTAAGTTTTGTATCTCCTATCACTCGTTTAAGATGCAATTTGACGGATCGAACACCTGACTCCCATAATCCTCCGAAATGTGGGGAAGATGGTGGGATAAATTTCCACTCGACGTTGTCCTTGGCCAGGTGATCGATGATGATGTTGTTGTGTTGTTGACTGCAGAGAAGATTATACATTTCGTTGAGTAGACGTTTAGCACCAACAAAGTTGGTACCGTTGTCGCTCCAAATCTCAGACGGTTTGCCGCGGCGGGCAACGAAGCGATCTAGAGCTGATAAAAAAGCGGTTGAAGTTAAGTCTCCGACTAACTCGATGTGGATTGCTTTTGTTATAAAGCAAACGAAGAGAGCTATGTAGGCCTTTACGAATTTTGGGTTCCGGCCTCGATTAAGACGCAGCGTTATAGGCCCTGCGTAATCGCATCCAACTCTACTGAAGGGTCGAGCATACCGAACGCGATCGAACGAAAGATTTCCCATAAGTTGTTTTGTTGTTGCTTTTTGTTGACGAATACATTCGATACATTCTCGAACAACCTTTCGAGCAAGATTTCTGCAACCGAGAATATAAAAATTTTGTTTGATTAGAGCAAATAGAAGTGAGGCACCAGCATGTAAGTGATTTTTATGTGTTAAGACTGCAATTAATTTAGCGATTCTGTGGGATTTGCACAAGATTATGGGGTGTTTTTCAGAATAGGTCAAGTTTGAATGTTCTAACCGCCCGCCGACACGAAGAACACCTGATGAATCGATAAATGGATTTAAACCTTTGAGTCTGCTTTTCGAGTGAAGTTCTTTCTTAGATTTTAAGCATTGAATTTCTGAGTTAAACAAAAACGATTGAACATATTTTATGATTTGAATTTTAGCAAAGGATAATTCGTTAGTAGAAAGTGGCTCTAATTTTTGAAGTTCTTTAGATAAAAAGTAATTTTTGGTAAAACGAACCACGTAAGCCGTTACACGAACTATCTTTAACCAACTTGAAGAGTTATTCATAATAGTTTCGAATGGATGACTTGAATTATGATTTAAGAGAAATACCTTGGCGATCTTGTTTGTCTTACGCTCTTCCAAGTGCTGAGTGTCAATGTCATCTGGGCTGTAACTTGACGAAGGCCATTGGTCTCGATCTTTACCTAGCCACCCTGGACCTTCCCACCAGATACTAGTTTTTTCCAACACTGATGGCAATAATCCTCTTGTAGCGGCATCTGCGGGATTAGAGGCCGATCGAACATGATTCCACGATTTAAAGGGCATAGATGTGAGGATTTCGGATGTTCTATTTCCAATAAATACCGACCATTTCTTTGGGGCAGCGGCCAACCAATGCAGAACTATTGATGAGTCAGTCCAACCAAACACATTCACATCTGGTACCTGTAAAGAGAGCTTGATTTTGTTTATCAATCGGACAAGTAGTAAGGCTCCACACAACTCAAGCCTCGGAAGAGGTAAAACCTTTAATGGAGCGACTTTAGATTTTGCTGCGACGAGAGTCACAGAGATTGAATTATCAGATTTGACGTTTCGACAATAGACCACTGCTGCGTATGCATCCAGAGATGCATCGCAGAAGCCGTGCAGTTCCCAATAACGTTGTTTTTGTAGCATGATTCGCGGTACAGCAAAGGTTTCGACGATGGGTAGCTCGTTTCTTATAGAGTTCCATTGTTGCGATAAGGGGTCTGGAACTACTTCATCCCAATTGATTTGGTTTCTCCAGAGCTCTTGAAGCAAGATTTTGACTCCTATAATGACCGGCGCGAGAAATCCCAACGGATCGAAGATTTTTGACGCTTCTGATAATATGTGACGTTTTGTGCATGTATTCGACGGATTAAATTTGACTTTGTATGAAAAGACATCTTTTGACGGGCACCACTGCAAACCCAAGACTTTGACTGAATTCGAGTCTTCAAAGTCTACTGGTGAAAGTTCTCGCTGATCCTCTGGCAAGGAAATCAGGAGTGGCCAACAGTTTGTAGTCCACTTTCGCAGATTAAGTCCAGCTGATTTTAAGAGTTCGACTAGCTCTATCCGAAGAGATATGATATCATCAATGGTATCTGAGCCGGTGATGACATCATCAACGTAAAAATCTTCCAAGAGAATCTTTGATGCTCGAGGATGGCTTATTGAAGAATCAGCAGCTAACTGTTTTAAAACTCGGATAGCCAAAAAGGGTGCGGAAGCTGTTCCGTACGTAACGGTGAGAAGACGAAAATGTTTTAATGGTTCATAAGGGCTTTCACGCCAGACAATTCGTTGAAAATCTATGTGCTTTCGAGAAACCCAAATTTGCCTGTACATTTTCTCAATATCTCCTGTCATTAGGTAGGCATGTTGACGAGATCTTAAGCAGATTGAAAATATATCCCGCTGGATAGTAGGACCGACAAGAAGAGTTTCGTTTAGAGATTGTGCAGAACGAGTTTTTGCAGACTCGGATTTTCGTAGTACTACTATCTTCTTTAAAGATTGCGTGATGCGGCAAATAGTACGAAGAATTTGATTTTTGAATTTCGTTGGATGGGATTTCTTCCATATGTCGAAGAGAAATGTATTCATTTATGAATTTTGAATATTCCGATTTAAGATTTGGATTCCAATTGAATTTCCGTTCAATGGAATGAAAACGCGCTAAAGCTGTGCCGAAAGAATCTCCGAAGTTGAAATTCGTCGAAGGTTTGAATGGAAGTTCTACTTCATATTTGCCATCTTGAGAACGAGTGTGATTTTTGACGAAGTTTTCTTCCGCCAATTGTTCCTCGACAGACAATGGTTGCTCGTTGGATACTTCCTCAAGCCTCCAAAACCTTTCTAAATCGAATTCTAGATCCTGGTCTAAACGAGTGTGAAGAGTCTGAATTCCTGAGGGCTGCGAATTACAACCAGCGATAACCCAGCCAAAAATGGTTGGGATCGAAGTAAGGACTCCTCCTTCTTCGATTTTAGCGGCTCCCGTAATGATATTAAAGACTCTATCAGCCCCTATCAGAACGTCGATCGGACCAGGTTGATGATACCTAGGATCAACAAGATTTGAGTCAATATTTGGTAGAATTTGGTTTATTGGTAATGGTGGAAGCGATGAAGTGATGTTTGGCAATACGAAGCAGTTGATATCAATTGATTCAGAGCTGTAGCAAGAAAAAATATTAAGGCTAACTAACCCGTTGGTTACGCCAGCAGACTTAGAAGCAATTCCTACTATTGGAATCCTCACACGTTTGCGAGGAAGTCCTAGGCGTTGGGCGGCTTGCTCAGTTATAAATGACATCTGAGAACCTGAGTCGAGAAGAATACGCACGATTTGGTAAATTCCTTGCTTGTCCTGAATCTTGGCTATAGCTGTTGGTAGAATAGTTGAAACTTGATGTTTAGGTTTGAATGAGATTGAATGATTTGCGATGAGTGAATTCGAAGAATGTGAAATTGGATTTTCAGAAGAATTGGAACGAAGATTTGAATTAGAATTTGAAACTACATTTGAAATTTGATTTGGGGTTTGAATTGTTGATTGAGTAGAATTTTGAGATTGATTTGCATGGAGAAGGGAATGGTGACGAGAGTGACACTGGTGACACCGAACCGTGAGGCGACAATTATTAGAGGCATATCCCGAACGCAAGCAATTGAAGCAGAGTGAATTGTTCCTAACAAATTCCCGACGAGACTCAATGTTTAATGATTTAAAGTTCGGACAACTTGAAAGTAAATGATTATCTTGGCACTTAGGGCAACTTGGGGTAGATTTTACAAAATGCGTACGAACGGCCCGAGTACTGTTTGGAGTTGAAAACGAACTGCATGATTCAAGACACTGACAACGTGTTTGAAGAAATTCAAGAAGCTCATCTATAGTTGAATCACTTTTCGAGCCAACTTCCTCAGCCCAAGCCTTCTTAGTGTCTTGATCCACCTTTTGAAGAAGCAAATAAATGAGCCATGGATCTCGTGAACTGGAGTCTAAAGCCTTAAGTCCTCTTATGGCTTCATCAGCCCCATTGGTGATCTTACGAAGCGATTGAAGATTTGTCGCATTGCACGACACCGACGGTAGCGACAAAAACGACTGAATAAACGAACGGACAATAAGATGTTTCTGATCGTAGCGTTGTTCTAGTTTTGCCCAAGCCTCAACATAGTTGTTTTCAGAACATCGAATATGCTTGAGAAGATTCGCGGCTTCTCCACGAAGAAACGATTTTAAAAATTGAAGCTTTTGAGTGTTCGTAATCGTATGATTTGAATCGACAGTTCCCGTAAACATGTCTCGAAATGTCGGCCAATCTTTATATTCGCCCGAGAAAGGTTCAATCGTGATTCGTGGCAACTTTATAGACTTGTGAGCGATTGCCAAATCTGAATCTTCCGACGGTGTATGATAGCCTTGAGGCACAATTTTATGACATTCTAATGTTTTTGATTTGCAAAGAATTGCATCAGAAAGTAACGCATGAGTTTCAAAATATTTTGCCTCATATTCGGCATATTCAGGTTCGCGGTCAACGTAATGTTCTTTTTCGGAATAATCTAAAAGTTCGTCTTGCAAAGCTATGAAATCTTTCCATGCTTCATTTAATCTATCAAGTCTAAATTCCAATGTATTGACTGTTGTCTCAATAGGAATTGACGAAGCAAAAGCAGCTGTAAGAGTTATACAACCTTTTGCACGACCACGCTTAGCAATAATTTTATTCATTGTGAATAGAAATAATATTAAAAAATTATAATTGTCTTAAAAATCGCAACCGCACTGTAGAAAATTTTCTTTATTAGTGTATGTCTATGTATGTGTCAGTGAATTTATTCGATTCAATAAGTTTCTTTATTAAAGTCGACACAAAAAACCGAAGAAAAAAAAAAAAAAAAGGTTCCCAAAATGTTCGATAATGTTCGATGTGAAAAATAATACGGTACAGTTTTATAAAACTGATGTTTGCGCCGTTCGAATAACTGTCCAAGTTATCACGCAATATAAAATAAATAACAGCATAAGTGTTTCTCTAAGGGACCTCTATTTAACAAAAGGTCACCGAAAAACCCGAATAAAAAAAATATTAAATGTGTTTCTCGCACTGCACTGTATATATTTTTATGTATATATTTTCGATTAATTGATTTGATTAATCAAACGATAATGGCACTGATTTTTTATATATTTGGCTATCGAAGGACCATAAAATGTTTTGGATTATATGTAGATTTATGATTTGTGTGATTTGTAAATTTATGTAATGTATAAATTTAGTTAGTAAGTGTAATTGTATGATTTTAATTTGTTAGTAATTTTTAAATACTATTACCACGTTCCAAAATGTATATAATTGTGTATTGTGTGCCTCTTCTGTGTTGTGTTGTTGTGTGAATAAAAGCCTTGTTTTAAACAACGTTATAAATGTTATTTTATTTAACTAAATGTATGTTTTGATTTGTGATAATGAATCTATGTATGACTGTACTAAGTGTGAGATTGTGATTTAAATGTATGTGATTTATGTATGTATTAACGAGAACCAACCGATGTCGTTGGCGATTGAATTCACAATGATTAAATTTATGATATGTTAAGCTTACAGAATTATTCAACTTAGGTAAGAACACGACATAAAAGAGAATATGCAAAAAACCAGTATTATGTTTGTAAAAGCAAAACCGGTTAGTTGCAAGTGCAAGTAAGTATGTATATACAAAATGTAAGTAGGAAAATAGAGCAGTTGAAAGTTAAATATGTATATATAAAAAAAAATATATAAAATATGTATATAAAAAATGTTCTTGATTTTCGATTAGGGTGTGTTGCCTGATGTTTGGCATTCTTAAACAATAATAATAATAATAATAATAATAATAATAATAATAATAATAATAATAATAATAATAATAATAATAATAATAATAATAATAATAATAATAATAATAATAATCGTAACTTTTTATTGAAAAAAAACGATAAATTAATCTAATTTTGAATTCTAACATTTATACAAAAACTTTGCATTTGTCATTGATGGTATATTAGATTTAAATTAGATAAAGGATTTGATTTATTTGTCCATGGTTTCCAACTTTCAACAATTTTTTTTTTTTTTTTAATATTATGTAAAGAATTTGTTTCTGTATTAAAATATAATTAGATTATCGATTATATTTAACTTAATTTTTGGAATTTTCATTTTATTTTTTTTTGCATTAAATACAAGTATTAAAAGCCCACAGTAAACATTTCTGAGCCTATACCTACAATTTGGTCTTTTTTTCTCTTTCCATTTATCGGAATGGACTGACTTCGCAATTTGTTGTTCACTTTTTATGGGAAGTTTTTTTTTGTTTCTTTTTTTGGCATTCTAGAAACAAACGTATCTAGATAACATGGAAACCTAATCGGAAGGTCAGAGGTGGAGGTGACCCTCGCCTAAAGGAGATGACGGATTAGGCAAGAAAGGATGGGTAATCTGACTTTAGGGGCTACTGCACAATAATGGAGGATGTAGTAGCCATGGTGGTGTCTTTAAGACACATAGGGTGGGCTGAACCTCCGGAGGGCAACAACACCGTGTCCCTCCCCCCTTATAGGAATCACACCCCACTGTTTAGGACGAATTCGGGTCTCATAACTTTCATGAACCCAATTCTTTATTAGAAAATTATTTCTCCGGCATGAAGTCGTAACGACGGGCCAGTGCTGCGGTGGCAAGGACCCCCCCGCCGACGAGCTAGGTTGTGCCATTGCAAGCATGCCACGCTGCCGTAGCCTGGACACCCTCTATCTCCTGCTGCCAAGACCTACCTCATGATCCAGTATTCATGGGGTTGTAATGGTAGCAAGGGAGGGAGAGGTCGGATTCTCGAACGGGGCTATGGGCTTCGCAGTTTTTTTTTTCTACCTCTTCGTAGAAAGCCATAGCCTTTCATTTGGGAATCCAGCCGACAACACCTCGGTTTTGTTACAAAGGGTTCGAGAATTTCTTAGACCAACGTTTTATGAAGCCGAGTAAGGAATTGACCTTGTTAATTATATGATCAAAATGGACACGAAAGTTTTACTGACTGTCGCATAGCATAATAATTCTCAGGTCTCGAATAGAACAAACAAATGGAATAACATTATCGTGAAGGTAATATGTTCATGAGGGTAAGGGTACTCGCGCTTTACGAGAAAAATTTATGGGCTGACATTTGGTATAACATTAAGTTATAAAAATTTCTTGTCAGGTTTGAAATAAATTCTGCTCGTTTTGTCTCTCTAATGGATTTAGAGTCTTAGAAACGATGTCTGTAAGGTTTGTTGTATTAGATCTTTTAAAAAACAATTCTGTTGTGGAGAAAAGATAGATTTACAGTGAAAGTAAAGAGTGCTGTATATACAATGCTTTGTAGTTAGGCTGAAAAGCATTCGTATACCATTATATTTATTATGGAAGGTTTTGAATGAAACTACATCCCCTCCTTTAGTGGTGCTTAGTCTATTATGTTTCCCTCAAATGAGGATTGAACCTAGATCAATCGTCATCAGATCCATATATGCACTGCACACTGCGTGGAACATGATCAGTTCCATCCCAATTTAGACTTTATTATTTTACAATTGCATATATCAACTAGCATTTTTACTAGTTGGTTGGTTGTTGAACATTAATGGTTTAAGAAAACTGAATTCCACTTATGTAAGGTCTTTATTTGTTAACTTTACTCCACACCTTCCTCCAATAAAACCTCATGCATATATGTACATACGGTGCGAATATGAATTAAATTCTGAAGTGCTGGTTCAGAAATCCTTAGATGAAATCGTAAGATTAAAAATAAAAAAACGTTGTTGTTTATTTGAATGCTTGAAAACTTATGATACATATTTATGTAGAGTTTATTGTAGAACAAATCGTTATAATTTATTAATCCAAATAAAAATTAAAGTAACATAAAAAAACAATATAATTCAATTTATAGTTAAGTTAAAATGAAATGTAAAAGTAAAGTAGGTGTGAAAAATAGAGTAGTTAGGTAGGTTGGATGTTGCTGGATCGGTGATTGGCAATCAAAGAGACCTCAGTCTAGTTCTCTTTTACGTACATCGTCTCCAATCATCGATACTGACAGCTATTTGTAATTGAAATAATAGGTAATCAGTTCAGTGGTTTCTTCGTTAACTTCCAGGAAAGCAAGAAGGAAGTAGTTGCCAAATATTAGTTTCCTACATTTATTCCTCAGAAAAATTATAAACTAAACAACTTAGATGTATAGTTACAAGAAAAACCAATACATAGTTACGAAAAGCAAAATGTATATTTTAAAGAAAGTGATTTTAATGTAGAATTTAAGTCTTAAATAATATTATTTTAAAGAATATCTTATTGGATCCAAAATTTCCCGAGATCGTTGTCTTCAATTTCAGGCAGCAAATGGTCGGTTATCCTTGCGCGATTTTACAGCTATGAGAAAATTATATGTTCCTACGTGTGCCCAGTCTTCCATATTAGCTCACAGTGTAGATATTAAGCAATGTCAAAAATGTGTGAAAAAAACCATGTCTTATAATGTGGAAACAAAATTTCAAAGCTCGTGACAAAATTATCTGAAACTCTCACAATCTCATACTACATATTTGTAAAGTATTTATACCTACAAGAACATTTTTAAGATTTGTTTCAAAGCCCTAACACATTCTATTATATTTGAGTGATAAGAAAATTACATATTTATTTTTCCAAAACGTAGAAATATGTAGAAACAAATATTAAAGCTTAAAGTTCCTCAGGTGTAGGTATAATAGGTATACAAACATCAGGAGAGCTGTTCAGAAAATGTAATGGTTATCCAGAGAGTGGATAACTTAATTGAAGAACAATAATGTTCTGTTGCAACTTTGTAGAATATAACATTATAAAAATTATACATATAGCTAAAAAAAATCAACATAAATCAGCTGTCAAAAACCTTTCGATCAAGGCCTTATTCACTTAATTAAATAAGGAAAGGATGTTTTGTTATCATATCGTCTACAAAACTGAAATATTTTTATTTATAGGATATAAATAACACCCACAATTTACGTGTAGGTATTCCACCTATGAGCTTATTCTTTAATTTTATCCATTTACACAATATAATCTGACACAACATCTTTACGAAATGAAAACTGGATTCCTGTTGGATGCAATGACCGTCCAGATCTAGAACCACCCATCATCGTCATCGTAAAAATGGCAAATCACAAACCCAATTTATTTTCATAAATCAATCAAAGTATAAAGCAAAGAATGGAAAAAAAAGAATAAGGAACACCAAATGAACTATTGATTTCAGCAAAATGTCCCTTTTATCAAACTCAATATACCTATATGACTAAAAAAATACATTAATGTATGTATATTGAATGTCATGTGTATAAACGAAATTAGGTACATGATAGTAATAGGATATACCTACGAGTATTTTTTTTTCATACGTCGTAAGTAAAATGAAATAAAAAAAGTGTCCTTTCTCTCTTTCTCTAAAAATATTATAAATGAAATATTTGCAATGAAGAAGCCCGAAACTGAAAGGCAAATTTTGATTGTGCACTTTATATTGCTACTATAAGAGTTTCTATTTTTTATTTTGATTCATCAATCAGAATCAAGAATCTAAATATGTATCCCGAAACCCTAAGGCTATATGTATGTATATTAGGGTGTCCGTTATTTCACAAATTTATTTTGTCTTATCAGACAAAACCTGTCCTAAAAAAATGTTTTGGCCAAGCAAAATTTTACCCGAGGTTATATTATAAGTTCGTGTCTCCAAGGACGTACTTTTTCTATACAAATGTTTGAGATTTTTTTTATCTTTTTTTTCTCTCGAAGAACACCAGCGGTCCTAAATTTGTTTGTTGATTTTTGTGTTATAATCATCCCTTTGAAAAGTCGAATTAAAAAATTAATTATTTAGAATGGACCAATGTATGTACTGTATTTTATGTAAAGGTGTAAGGTGTAAAGAAGATTTTAGAACAAAGATAAACAAACATTTTTTAATAGCTGTTGTACTTAGTTCGAGAGAAATAAATATTTAACGTTAGATATGAAAAAAAGTATGCTCTTATATGCACGGATTAATGACATTTTTTTTGTTCAATAATTTGTTTTGATCTGATGAAATGTTTAAATTAACAGTTCAAGTTTTTAAAGTACAAACAAATGGACATTCCCAAGAAATATGTAACAAAACAATACGGTAATTCTTAAGTTACTCACTAAATTCTGTAAATCATAAATTCTTTTTCCAAAATTTTCATTTTCATAATTCTGTATTACCTTTGTTTTGTTGATTAATAACTGTTACAATAACAACATTACAATTTAAACAACTGTTCGGAAATTGAAAGTCAACTATTCTATCAACTTACTATTATTAATGTTAATTAATCTGGTTGACGTTTTTCTAATTCCGAAATATAGTCGGACCCTCCCCCCCATGAGTATTTAAATCAAATATTTTTATATTAATTTATTTATTAATTAAACATTTATTTCTCTTCGACCTAAATTTGGTCTAAATTTGACATACTTAATTCCAGAAAGCCCATCTTTTTATACTTCAAATGCATCTTAGTGGAAAAAGGACAGTTTTATGAGGGAAACTTAGTTGAAGAGCCTAAGGTATGTTAAATTTTGAAGACTTAGTCAATTTATCATAATATACCTCTTCAAAGCAACATATTAAAATACTAATCAAAATTGTATGGACAAAAAGAAGTTAGCACCGTCATTTTAGATTTTCGTAAAAAACGGTTGTGCTGCTGGCTGCGATGTGCCCAACTTATGCTGTCATGTGCCGTAAAAAAATCGTATCTAAAACATAGTACGCAGCTGAAGCGAAACGAAAATTTCCATACAAAAATTGAAGCAACGAAATATAAACGAAAAATTTCGTTTTCATTTTTGTTGCAGTACGCTGTTCAAAGAGCGAAATTGATTATTGTAGCAGATTATTTGGAGAAGTCTCCACTCTTTTTCGCACTGCATTAATTGCACGAAACCATTAATTGTCTGCGGAAAACTGACATTCGAGTTTTTATTTGTATTTTAATTTGTTGTTTCTTCGATTAGAGCAAAGGCTTGTGTTTGTTTGTTTTTTTTTTATTTTTTTTCACAATTAGTGACATTTATTTTTTCCGTAGTCGTTTAAAGGCGTTTCGTTTACGTTTTCGTTATCAGTTTTAAGACCAGAGAAAATTTTCGTTTCGCTTCAGCTGCGTACTAGGCTTAAGCATAATATGGTTTTTAGAGACTAGCCATATTTTCAGCTTGGTGTGAAGTTAGCGGCGCCATATTCGATAAAAAAAATCCTGTATTGTGCTCAACTTGTGTTGAGACATGCCGTAAATATTTTGAGATTGGATTTTTTTCCAAAATCAAAGGGCACGGTAGTGCCCAGCCAAGTTCTGGCACTACACCCTTTTTACAGGGACAAACTCAGGCGATTTTCGACCCCCCTCTAACTTCAGTACCAATAAAGTCAGGAACTTCAAATTCGGAACATTTGGTAGGCTAGCCAAGCACAAGCACCAAACTAAATTTCTAAATTTCAACTCCTTAGCGTAAGTGGTTCCCGAGATATAAGACGTCAAAAATCGCGAAAACCGTAACTGACTCACTGACAGATCATCAAAATTATGGGGCACTTCCCGACACCGCAGAAACTTGTTATTTCGGACAGCGGCAGGCCTGGTGGTGCATACGAAGGAAAAAATCGGAAATTTGAAAATTTTTTCCATTCAGGGGCGTGGTATCCGCCCACTTTCCCAGAATTGTTATCAATTATATGGAACACTTCCGATTGCTGTAGAATGATGAAATTTGGCAGAGCGGTAGGGCTTGAATGAATGAATGAATGAAAGTTTGGGATTTTATGGAATATATATATATATTCTCATTGCACTGCGACCTAAAGATCTATTGTGCCCCCTTTTTAGAGCTAGATGAGGTGTCTCATTTATAACTCTTCCTCCAGATTTGTTTCTTTTAGAAACTTCAGTATCTGGGGTATTTTTATAGAGGCTAATTCGCTCTCTCTTATCTGGTGCCGTCCCAGATATCTGTGTCGTTTATGCATAAGTGCTTCGCAACTACCTAAAATGTGGTCCGGTGTCTCCTCATAGGCGTCGCAGAATCTGCAGTTGGCGCTGCTTACCAAGCCGAGGATACTGAGATGTCTTCTGAGCTTGCAGTGACCAGTGAGGAGTCCCGTTATTATTCTTAGATTATTCCTACTTAAGCTAATGCAAGATGTAAAACGTTCTTGGTTATAGTTCCCAAGTAATAGTTTTGCCTGTCTTAGCTTAGGGAGTTCATTCCAGGTTTTTTGTCTTTTCGCCTCCTCTTCTATTTTGATTTTGTGTTTGATCACGTTTTCTCCTATTCCGCAATAGGGCTCTGGACCCGTTAAGGGTGTTGTTGCTCCTATTTTCGCTAGGGTGTCTGCCTTTTCATTGCCTTGGACACCAACATGACCTGGTACCCAATAAAGTGTTACCTTGTTGTACCTGCCCAGTTCATTCAACTGACTCATGCACTCCCATACTAGTTTGGAGCTTATGGTGTGAGATTTTAGTGCTTTGAGTGCAGCTTGGCTGTCTGACATGATGGCAATGTTTTGGTTACGGTAATTTCTTTCGAGATTTCGTTCTGCACATTTTGCTATGGCGTTTACTTCCGCCTGAAAAATGCTGGTAGACCGTCCCATCGGCAAGGAAATTTTGGTTCTAGGCCCAAAGATACCTGCCCCAGTCCCCTCAGTTGTTCTCGACCCATCAGTGTACCACTTGATGGTATTTGCTTTAAGAGTGTAGTTTACAGATTCACCTGCCCACTCTCTCTTGCTACTTAACTTCATTTGAAAGTTTTTTTCGAAGTTATATTTTTTGATCATTCCATCTCTTGGGATTTCGAGAAGGTTCGTTACTGTGGACTTGTATATCGAGTTTCTCTCTCTATTGCCAATGCATTTTCCCTTCCCAGTACCCTCCTTTGCAAATCTCAAGATTGCTCTAATAGCAGCACTTTCTATAACCATGTGAAGTGGCGTTAGGTGGAGGATCACCTCTATAGCTGCTGTAGGGCATGTTCTCAATGCTCCAGTGATGCACATGCATGCGAGCCTTTGTACCTTTTCTAGTGATTTCCTAGTTGTAATTTATTCTGTTCTTTTGCGCCATGCAACCGCCCCATAGGTAATGATGGGTCTTACCATCATGGTATACATCCATCTAAGAATGTTTGGTTTGCAGCCCCATGTTTTGCCTGCAAGTCTCTTGCATATCATTAGGGCCTTTGTGGCTTTCTCGACAGTTATTTCGACGTGTTTATTCCATAAAAGTTTACTATCCAGTGTAATGCCTAGATATTTAACCTCCCTTTGGATTTCGATTACATCTCCTGCCAATCTGATTGGTCTCATTCGTGGCAGAAGCCTCTTCTTGGTAAATGGTACTATCGTTGTTTTTGTGGGGTTGATGTTAAGTCCCACCGATAGACACCATTTCCTTGTTATAGATAGTCCTCTTTGAACTATATCACAAAGAGTTTCCTCAAATTTTCCCAAAGCTGTTATCACAATATCATCAGAAAAGCCGATACAGTGTATGCCCTGGGAGGTAAGAGTTTCTAGTAGTTCATCCACTACAAGAACACTTTGTCCTGCGTATGCCTCTGCCGTTCTCGTGCCTATCATTTCACTTATCCATCTGATAATAGTGATGGGTACGCACTTCCTTACTAGTGCTCTGTTTACAGCCTCATGGGAGGTGTTGTCGAAAGCCCCCTCAATATCTAGGAAAGCAGATAAAGCGGTTTCTTTGGAGTTTAAAGCTAGTTGTAAGGTATTGGTGAGTTCATACAGGGCGGTTTCTGTTGATCTTCCCGCTCTGTAAGCATGTTGGCGGTGGTTGAGAGGCATATTTAATAATACTTCTGATCTGATGAAGTTATCAATTACCTTTTCCAAAGTTTTCAGTAAAAAAGACGTTAGACTTATTGGCCTGAAAGATTTCGGATGTGTTGTATCTTTTTTCCTAATTTTGGGGATAAAAATGACCTTAGCCCTTCTCCATAGACATGGTATGTGCCCCAGTGCAATACTACTTCGAAGTATACTAATAAGATATGGCATTATTTCATCTTTGCCTTTTTGTAAAAGGGCTGGAAAAATACCGTCTACTCCCGGTGATTTAAAAGGTTGAAAGGTGTTTAATGCCCAATCAATCCTGTTACCTGAACAGGTAGTCGACGCTATCTTCCAGCTTTCCCGGTTTGGTTTGAGAGGTAATCTCTCAATTATGTTCTCTATGTTCTTGGTGTTGTTCCACCAAGGAGCATCTTTCTGCTTTTTCATGTGTTTTAATGGGCAGCTGAGTTCATAGGCCTCATTTAACGCCCCACTAAACTCATTAACCATATGTTCTAATTCAAGGTGACAGTTTGTTGTTCTAACCGGTCCTATCTGCTCAAGGTTTGTCTTGAGAACGTTATTGTAAAGGTTCCAGTTTGTTTTCCTAGGGTTCCTTCCAGAGGTATTCTCTGTAAGAAGGTTCTCTAAGGTAAACACTATAATTCTGTGGTCAGACATCGAGGGTTCGTTGGAGACGAACCAATCCCTGATTAGACTACTTAAGTTAGACGTACCGAACGTTAAGTCTAAAACTTCTTTTCTAGTTCTAGTAACGAAAGTAGGGGTGTTCCCTACGTTATATATGTCTAGATTTTTCTCGATAATAAAGTCTAAAAGGTACTCACCCCTTTGGTTTATATCGGTACTACCCCATGTTGTATGGTGGGTGTTTGAATCACACCCCACCATAAACGGTAGTTTTTTCTTGCTGCAGTAGTCCGCTAGTTTCTGTACTTTGTTAGGTGGTATGTTGGCATCATCACCGGCGAAGTAGGCTGCTGCTATCACCATCGTGCGGGGACTCCCCTCAATGTAAATTTGGGCCTGTATTGCCACCAGATCCCGCGTCATAAATTCAGAAAGACATATAAAGTTTATATTATTTCTTATTTTTATGCATGCTCGGGCCGAGTTTTGTCTCGTATCCCATATTAGATTAGAGTCCTTACTTGTTAGGCCTCTTACTTGACCCCCGTAAATCCAGGGTTCTTGGATCAGCACTAGTCCTAGGTTATCTGCAATAAACTTTTGCGTAATTACGGCTGATGCCGCTTTTGCATGATGCAGATTTACCTGGGCTAGCCTGGTGCTGGTCCTGCGTCCAGTAATTTTTGTTTACAAGATGGGGGCAAAAGCCCCCTCATCTGCAAGCAGATGGTCCTCCTCCTCTGCAGTTGGAAGAGTTTCTACTAGGTCCTCACGACTTGGAGAGAGGTCCATGCCCTCTATGTCTCCATCCGATTGGCCCGAGTTCTCGACGGTGTTTGTTTGGGGGAAGTGACAGGAGGGAGATGGGGGGAGTTGAAGTACTGGAATGGTTGGGACAAGTGGCGAGGGATTGGAAGGGTCATTTGGTAGGTTGGTGATTGTTGCTGGATTTGGAGTAGGAGGATTTGGGGGATTTGGAGGATTTGTGAAACTGTCACTTATTCTTCCTTGGATGCATGCTCCATCTTTCTTGGGCTCATTGACTGACCCTGGCATTATTAGTCTTCTTAGGCCCGTTACCTGGATTTTACCGAATTTGTAGTGAAGTTCGTGGTCTGCCTTCACAATAGCTTCTGCTGACCGGGCATCAATGTTGACCACTAACAACTGTCCCTTGCCAACGGCCTTGCTACTCAGTATTCTCCAGTCTTTGGCGTTAAGTCCTTCATTTTGGGCCTGGATCAGTGACAGGGATTTCTTGTCATCCTGACCAGTACTTCTTGGAAGGAACATTGTTATGGTATGCATTTTGGGAATGTCATCTCCCAAGCATGCAACCAGTGCAGTGCCCTTCCAAGTGCTTAGCTTTGGTGCCACTCCCTTCAGCCAGTCGGCTGTCTGTTGATCAGCACAATCAACAACCAGCAGACCAGTTCTGAAGTGAATGCCATTAAACTTCAGCTTTACTTGCCATCCCTTGGATACTTCCTCGATAATTGCCTCTTCAAGCGCCGTCAGTTCGTCGGTACTGTGAGTCACGTGAGGGTATTCCTTAGGAAGGATTGCAATGCGAGTATTCTTTGCCGCACTTGCATATGAAAATGCCCTCTGTTCGCTGGCTTTTGCGGTGTCTGTGCCCGCCGTTATAGTAGCCGCAACTTTGGATCTTTTAGCCTCTTGCCTTTGGGGAGGAGTAATGAGATGGCTTTTCCTCTTACCCTGTGTTTGGCTTTGTGAGGATTCAATTTTCCTCTCATCCACTTTTTTCCTGGCTTCCTGAGGGGTCATCCCCTCATCAAGGAACCGGAAGAACCACTTTGTACCCGCCCCACTGAGTCCTTTCCTACATGGGTCGTCTAGTGCTCCAGGCTCGCCCAGTTTTGGAAGTGGACGAGATCTTCTGTTACGGCTGGTAGGTGGTCTGTGAGATGGTTTTGAGGTACTGCTTGGTGGTGGTGCCTTCCCATCCAAGACGCCATCTTTGGCTTTCGGTACACCCTCCGTTTGCCCGGGAGGTATTCTCCCCTGACTAGCGGATGATGTACTGTGAAGGGCATCTTTCCCTTGCCCGGGAGGTATTCTCCCCTGACCAGTGGACGATGCTTCTCCTTTGTCTGTCCGGTTCGGTGAGTTTCTTGGAGGCATCCTCTTAAGAAACTGACTGCATCCCGGTCTCGGATCTTCACCATGGAGGACTTTCTCGAAACGATCCGCATACTCACTCGCGGTGACATCCCGCGGAGTGTTAAATTTTTTGTGGTTTTTGTTGTTTTTTTGTTTTATATTTTTTGGCATATGTTCCCACGAGTAGCTAGAGAAATAATGGGGTCCGCCATATCAGAGCTCCGCATAATATGGTAAGGTCTAGGTTACTCGTACCGTTATAATACAGCCGGTATACCCCCTGGCTGCTAACCATCCAATAGGCACGGTCCACGTAACACCCTGGATTAGGGGGGTTGGCAGTTCTTAGTTCGTAACTCCTCAAAATCACTACCGGATCGGGTTTCCCAGAAAACGGCAGGTCAGATGAATCTTTGAAACTTAAGCCTCCGCACCGCGACAAGGTGACTGCCGCGCGGAAGAGCGGTAGGGCTTTAAGTTTATACAAAAGAAAAAATTTAATATTTGAGGTTTTCCATTAAGGGGGCGTGGTATCCACCTTCTTTCTCAGAATTGTAATCAATTAAATGGAGTACTTCCGATTGTTTTAAAATGATGATATTTGGTAGAACGATAGGGCTTGAAATGGATACAAAGACAAAAATAGAATATTTTAGGTTTTCCATTCAGGAGGCGTGGTATCCGCCCACTTTCCCAGAATTGTTATCAATTATATGGTATATAAGTTTATACAAAAGAACAAAATTTAATATATGAGGTTTTCCATTCAAGAGGCGTGGTATCCGCCTACTTTCTCAGAATTGCAATCATTTAAATGGAGCACTTCCGATTGTTGTAAAATTATGAAATTTGGTAGAGCGATAAGACTTAAAGTGCATACAAAGAAAAAAATAGAATATTTGAAGTTTTCCATTCAGGGGGCGTGGTATTCACCCATTTTCTCAGAATAGTTATCAAGGAGCATTTCCAATTGCTGTAGAATGATCAAATTTGGGTACAGCGGTTGGGCTTGAAGTGCATAAAAAGAAACAAATTTTATATTTTAAGTTTTTCATTCAAGGGGCGTGGTATCCGCCTACTTTCTCAAAACTGCGGCCAATTAAATGGAGCAATTCCGATTGCTGTAGAATGATGAAATTTGGTAGAGCGGTAGGGCTTAAAGTGCATACAAAGAAAAAAATAGAATACTTGAGGTTTTCAATTCAGGGGGCGTGGTATCCGCCCACTTTCACAGAATTTTTATCAATTATATAAAGCACTTCTGATTGTTGTAGAATTATATTAGTAGGTATCTTACGAGGTATTACCTGACAACAAATAAATAAATATATAATAGGAGTGAGATCACAACAAAAAACATAAATGTTAAAAAAACAGCCAAGTTCTTCTATATAAAAATCTGTATATTAAACAACTCAGTCGTGAAAAGTAGTGAGGTCTAAAAGTATGCCAAGTTCTAACTTTATGAAGGTTTAATATCAAATATTTTAAGAAGAGTAATATTGAAACAACACCAAGTTATGAAAGAAATTTATTATTTAATGATTACTGACTTAAATTTGGGGGTTACTTGGCAAGTTTTCTTTTAATTACTCACAATTCAAAACGTTTTCAAAACTTGACAATGTGAACCCCCAAATTTTTTTTGCAACTTTTAGGACCAAACGCAATTAATGTTGCAAATGATCTTAGCGTGAAATTAGTACCATAATTTTCGATTTTCAAAAAAAAATAAAGTTGCGCTGTCTTGTGCTCAACTTGTACTGCCATTGTGCCTTAAATATTTTTTTAAATTCGCAAATTTGAATTTTTTTTTCAAAATTACGGTCTTTACTAGCGCTGTTTTAAACTCAGTTTGTATTTTTTTTTAATCGAAAATGGCAGTGCTAACTTCACGCACATAAATAATGAAGCACAAAGCCCACGCAAGTTTCATATATTTTTAAGTTTTCTATTTATAGTTGGACCTCCCCCATGACCAAATCCTGGATCAGCCACTGGGTATATAACTAAAAGGTTATTAACTAGATTTCAACTTGTGATAGATAGCGCTCATTTGTTTTATTCATTTTTTAAATCCAAATTTGGTGTTTCGGGAAAAATCTACTGAAGTATCGAGCAGTAATTACAAAGCTGATTTACTGGCAGGTATATGAAATTATAAAGTGTTTGCATGTTTGAAAGAAGTAAAGATCGAAAAATGTTACTCTCATTAATTTTACTTTATTTATATGCCTTAATTTATGAGTCACGACTCAAGACATTGAAGAAATGAGCGATTAATGTATGTAGATAGGTGACAGGTTTTGCATTCGGTCAAATATGCCATAGATATTATAGGCATTCCAATAATAGAGAATGCGACTACCGTGATTCTATAGATATTTTGTCTATTTGTACCGAAATTAAGTGAGTGAGTGAGTGAGTGAGTGAGTGAGTGAGTGAGTGAGTGAGTGAGTGAGTGAGTGAGTGAGTGAGTGAGTGAGTGAGTGAGTGAGTGAGTGAGTGAGTGAGTGAGTGAGTGAGTGAGTGAGTGAGTGAGTGAGTGAGTGAGTGAGTGAGTGAGTGAGTGAGTGAGTGAGTGAGTGAGTGAGTGAGTGAGTGAGTGAGTGAGTGAGTGAGTGAGTGAGTGAGTGAGTGAGTGAGTGAGTGAGTGAGTGAGTGAGTGAGTGAGTGAGTGAGTGAGTGAGTGAGTGAGTGAGTGAGTGAGTGAGTGAGTGAGTGAGTGAGTGAGTGAGTGAGTGAGTGAGTGAGTGAGTGAGTGAGTGAGTGAGTGAGTGAGTGAGTGAGTGAGTGAGTGAGTGAGTGAGTGAGTGAGTGAGTGAGTGAGTGAGTGAGTGAGTGAGTGAGTGAGTGAGTGAGTGAGTGAGTGAGTGAGTGAGTGAGTGAGTGAGTGAGTGAGTGAGTGAGTGAGTGAGTGAGTGAGTGAGTGAGTGAGTGAGTGAGTGAGTGAGTGAGTGAGTGAGTGAGTGAGTGAGTGAGTGAGTGAGTGAGTGAGTGAGTGAGTGAGTGAGTGAGTGAGTGAGTGAGTGAGTGAGTGAGTGAGTGAGTGAGTGAGTGAGTGAGTGAGTGAGTGAGTGAGTGAGTGAGTGAGTGAGTGAGTGAGTGAGTGAGTGAGTGAGTGAGTGAGTGAGTGAGTGAGTGAGTGAGTGAGTGAGTGAGTGAGTGAGTGAGTGAGTGAGTGAGTGAGTGAGTGAGTGAGTGAGTGAGTGAGTGAGTGAGTGAGTG
Source organism: Epistrophe grossulariae (assembly GCA_929447395.1). Taxonomy (NCBI): domain Eukaryota; kingdom Metazoa; phylum Arthropoda; class Insecta; order Diptera; family Syrphidae; genus Epistrophe; species Epistrophe grossulariae. The sequence continues at coordinate 85,168,244 of OV839566.1, forward strand.
AGTGAGTGAGTGAGTGAGTGAGTGAGTGAGTGAGTGAGTGAGTGAGTGAGTGAGTGAGTGAGTGAGTGAGTGAGTGAGTGAGTGAGTGAGTGAGTGAGTGAGTGAGTGAGTGAGTGAGTGAGTGAGTGAGTGAGTGAGTGAGTGAGTGAGTGAGTGAGTGAGTGAGTGAGTGAGTGAGTGAGTGAGTGAGTGAGTGAGTGAGTGAGTGAGTGAGTGAGTGAGTGAGTGAGTGAGTGAGTGAGTGAGTGAGTGAGTGAGTGAGTGAGTGAGTGAGTGAGTGAGTGAGTGAGTGAGTGAGTGAGTGAGTGAGTGAGTGAGTGAGTGAGTGAGTGAGTGAGTGAGTGAGTGAGTGAGTGAGTGAGTGAGTGAGTGAGTGAGTGAGTGAGTGAGTGAGTGAGTGAGTGAGTGAGTGAGTGAGTGAGTGAGTGAGTGAGTGAGTGAGTGAGTGAGTGAGTGAGTGAGTGAGTGAGTGAGTGAGTGAGTGAGTGAGTGAGTGAGTGAGTGAGTGAGTGAGTGAGTGAGTGAGTGAGTGAGTGAGTGAGTGAGTGAGTGAGTGAGTGAGTGAGTGAGTGAGTGAGTGAGTGAGTGAGTGAGTGAGTGAGTGAGTGAGTGAGTGAGTGAGTGAGTGAGTGAGTGAGTGAGTGAGTGAGTGAGTGAGTGAGTGAGTGAGTGAGTGAGTGAGTGAGTGAGTGAGTGAGTGAGTGAGTGAGTGAGTGAGTGAGTGAGTGAGTGAGTGAGTGAGTGAGTGAGTGAGTGAGTGAGTGAGTGAGTGAGTGAGTGAGTGAGTGAGTGAGTGAGTGAGTGAGTGAGTGAGTGAGTGAGTGAGTGAGTGAGTGAGTGAGTGAGTGAGTGAGTGAGTGAGTGAGTGAGTGAGTGAGTGAGTGAGTGAGTGAGTGAGTGAGTGAGTGAGTGAGTGAGTGAGTGAGTGAGTGAGTGAGTGAGTGAGTGAGTGAGTGAGTGAGTGAGTGAGTGAGTGAGTGAGTGAGTGAGTGAGTGAGTGAGTGAGTGAGTGAGTGAGTGAGTGAGTGAGTGAGTGAGTGAGTGAGTGAGTGAGTGAGTGAGTGAGTGAGTGAGTGAGTGAGTGAGTGAGTGAGTGAGTGAGTGAGTGAGTGAGTGAGTGAGTGAGTGAGTGAGTGAGTGAGTGAGTGAGTGAGTGAGTGAGTGAGTGAGTGAGTGAGTGAGTGAGTAAGTGAGTGAGTGAGTGAGTTGCACGCGAAAAGAAGGTGCTGCAAGAAGAAGAAGGATTTATAGATAAATATGGGATGGGGTAATTATTCTCTAATATAATTTATAATTTTGAAATTCATCATTTTGGAGTTCAGAATACAAAAAATTGTTTATATTTAATAAGCTCTCATATATAGTAGTGTTGGTTAAACATCGATAGTCTATCGATAGTAACGATAGTTTTTTACCATCGATACTATCGCCGATAGTTTAAAACTATCGATACTATAGAAAAAAATGTAAAAAGCGGGTGAGATAATGATAAAAAAGAGATATCGACTTAAAAATTAAAATTTAAATAATTTGTTATTTACTAAACAAAACTTAAAAATTTTTGAAGACTAATTTTATATATAATTTTATATAGGTTATGAACTTTATGGTCATAATTTTATAAAACAAGACTTTGTGTTCGCCATCAAAATGTATTCTTGTAAATTAATTACCTGTTACATCAATGACAATGACTTCAGTTTTTGTATCACTTAATTTCGAAAAAGTGGGCCAAATAATCTTTATTATATTTTTTATCAACATCATCTAATGGAGTTGGGTAATTTCACAAATCTTCAATTTGATGAGATTCAGATATTGGCTTTAAACTTATCTTTTTATTATAAATAATTTAATAATTTAAAGTATTATAAAATCCTAAAAGAAAAATTTTCTTTTAAATATGAACTTTTTTGCAGAAAATATCTTCTTTTAAAAAAAAACCACCTTACCCATAAGTAGGGCTGGGATTTTCATGCACTTAAAAATCGGAAATATGCGCTTAAAATATGCCCTTTAAAATGGAAAATATGCACTAAAAAATGGAAAATATGCACTTAAAAAAACATTATTTTACCTTATTTTTTCCAAAAAAAAAGATTTTTCATTCAGTTCTTATTTATAAAGAATTCAGTCTTTTATTTAACAGAAATGAAGATAAGAAAACATTAAAAGTTAACAAAAAACAATAAATAATTTTATTATTATTATTTATTGTATTATTCATACATGAATGTCAGTTTATTAGACTTGACCATTCTTTATTCCGTCAATTTAATTGAATTTCTGAACAACAACAACAACTTAAAGGTGCTACCACCAATGGTATACGAATTAATTTATAATTCGTTTTAATTAATTATTTGGCTGGAGATATAGCTATTTCAAGGGGTGCCAAGCCCTATCATCAGTCTCCTTAATAGTGGTGCTGAGCTTTAATCCAATTTTATTATGAAAAACTTTCTGCACACCATGAGATTCGAACCCACGCATATCAGATTTGCTCAGTCTTAGAAGTCGTATGCACTACGCATTCCACTACCTTAGACCACTGACGTCACAGGTCGAGATGTGTATCGTTTGTTTATCAAATGCATTTGGAGCATCAGCATTTTTCTAAGCGCCTTCAAATCTGATATGCGTGGGTTCGAATCTCATGGTGTGCAGAAAGTTTTTCATAATAAAATTGGATTAAAGCTCAGCACCACTAATAAGGAGACTGATGATAGGGCTTGGCACCCCTTGAAATAGCTATATCTCCAGCCAAATAATTAATTAAAACGAATTATAAATTAATTCGTATACCATTGGTGGTAGCACCTTTAAGTTGTTGTTGTTGTTCAGAAATTTAATGAAAATAATTTTATTTAAAACGAAACAATATATACATATCTTTCAAAATGTAACTAAAACTTACATATTATTTTCATATATTTTGTTCACATAAATAATGAAACACAAAACTTTGCCTGTTTGAAAACTTTTGTAAAGAGAAAAAGAACGTTCTACTTCAACTAAAGTAAGAGGAGCGTTTTTTAAACAACAAATTTCATCAATTGTAAGATTATTAAAAACGCTTTCGTTATTGTTGCGCAGACTTAATACATCATTTAAATTTTTTATTATAGAATACCCTTAATTTTTTTCGAAAACAGTCTTAATTTTTTTTAATCATTGCACCAATAGGACCTTCTACAGAATTAATTTTTGCAAAAGTTTCATCAACTAAATCGATTTGATTTTTCAATGTGCTCCTACCTTCAAGCTTTGTGATCGTGCCACATAGAAAACTATAGTTTGAACAAATAAATACAATTTCACTTTTAAGCAGGGGTTGAGTCAATATTTCTTTTGCTTTTTTAATTGCGATGGCATCACCATCTTCGAAACTATTGACAACTGTTTGGAAGTCTTCAAAATGTTTTGCATAATACGGAATTGCTTCTAGCCACGTTCCCCACCTATTAACTATAGGCTGGGGTGGAAGAGGTCTTGAAGGAAATTTGTCCTTAAAGAAAACAATTCGACTTGGTGCCTTTAAAAATATTTTTTTTTCCATTTGAAACTAAAACATCTACATTTTTAAAATGACTTCTTATTTCCTCCGCAACTCGATGTAATGCATGGGCTAAGCAAGTATCGTGAATTAATTTTGGATAAAAAAGTTTTAAACCTCGACCTGCCTTAACCATATAAAGGGCGCCGTGTCTGTTAAAAAAAGAAAAAAGAACTTTTTTTTTGTTAATTCCGAAATAATTCATGGACTCATCGAATGCTTAGGCTATAGTGGAATGGTTAATATTTTCTAATTCAATAACATTAATTAAAAATCTTTGTTTTGCATTCACTCAATCACTTACGAAAAAAAGTTAGTGCATGAAAATGTACGCTTATATTAGCACCTTTTCTGCATATGTATTTGTAGAAAATTGAACTGGAATGCGATTGAAGCTACTCGTAGAAGAAATCTATGAAAAATGTCAATTTATTTGTGAGAAGAACTTAAGAAAACAAATGGAAGAACTTGCAAACTCAGATATCCCTGCTGATATAAACTGTCTCACGGAAATTATCAAAAAATCTGCCACACAAAACCGTCCACTGAAAAATCGAGAATTATGTAAGCAAAAATGGTTTGATATCGAGTGCTTAAAAGCTAGAGACCAATCGTTTAAGTTTCTAAAGCTTCTAAGGTCACACAACTTACATATCTTTAGAAAATTATATGCTGAAGCAAATAAAAACTATAAACAAATTTGCTATACCAAGAAGAAAGCCCTTGATCAAACAAATATAGCAGTAATCAACAACTCCCGCTGTTCTGCAGACTTTTGGAAAGCAGTAAAACATATAAATGGAAAAACAAATGGCATCGCCCTAGGCCTTCAAGCATCAAGTCTTAGGGACCATTTCAGAAGTCTTCTCAATACCTCGAAATGTGCGCCCACAGTGCAATACGCTCCGCCTCTTATTTTGGATGATTTCTTGGACACTCCTTTCTCAATACATGAAGTTAAAGAAGTCATTGCGAAGTCCAAATTGAATAAGGCACCTGGTGATGATCGCATACCTTTCGAATTCTACAAGCACGCCTCAGATGATTTCGTATCTTTACTTGCTAACGAGTTCAATCGAATCTTTGAAAATGCATTAGTACCCGAAACATTCAGAAAATCTATCATTTTCCCACTCCATAAAAAAGGAAACTATGAAGACCCAACAAACTATAGAGGAATTTCTTTTCTTAATACCTGTGCTAAACTGTTTGCCGGGCTAATTCATAACAGACTGTCACAATGGGTAGAGGAAAGAAGCATCTTATCGGAGTTTCAAGCCGGCTTCAGAAAAAAATACTCAACAATTGATCATATATTTTCACTTTTCAACATTGCGGATTCTTACAAAAGAAAACAGAAGAAATTATATGCGTTTTTTGTAGACTTTCGTGCAGCTTTTGACTCTATTGACCGCGAAGCGCTTTTCTTCAAAATGTATGGGTTGGGTGTGTCGAGTAAAATTATATGCATTCTGAAAGCGATGTACGAGCACAATATAGCCTACGTCTGGGACGGTGATACTATATCGGAGGAGTTTGAAACAACAATGGGTCTTAGACAAGGTTGTATCTTGAGTGCCTTACTTTTTACTATGTTTATAAATGACATTACGGAGGAAGTAAGAGGTGGAATTATGGTGGCAGGAGAAACAATACCTGCTTTAATGTATGCAGATGATATCGTCTTTTTCGCTGATACGGTGGATAAAATGCAGATGATGATAAACAGACTCAGTGCGTACTGCAATCGGTGGAATCTGGAAGTGAACATGCAAAAATCTAAAATTATGGTATTCAGAGGTGGAGGTGGTAGGAATGCACGGAGTGAAAAGTGGTCCTATAACGGCGAGGCAGTTGAAATTGTGCGGCAATACAAGTATTTAGGAATTTTAATAACACCAAATTTAAATATGTCTAGGCACCTAGAAGGGAAGTTAGCGGAGGCCAAACGAGCAATCTCCTCGTTATGGGAGCAGTGCATAAAGAGCAAATATATTGAGCACAATGCAAAGCATAAGTTATTCCGAGCAACAGCAGCGTCAATTCTTCTCTATGGAGCCCAAGTTTGGGGCTATCACCCCTTCGAAGCAGTTGAAAAATTCCTTCGATATTTTATTAAAAGGATTTTCCGCTTGCCAAAAAATACACCAAACTATATGCTGTATCTGGAAACAGGGATCCCTCCTTTAATTATGGACACTCTTACTACTCACTTTAACTATGTTGTTAAAATCATGGACATGGACGATAAAAGGATTCCAAAAATTATTCTACATAAGGTTCTCCAAGGCAGAGGAACTATGTTAACAGAGTGGGAGAGTCTTGCCTCAGAATGTGGTATCGATCTGGAGATAGTACCAAACGGACAATCAATTCAATTAAGGAATAAGTTTAATGCGTTAATGGAGAAGTTTGGAAACATAATGTATGATAGATATGCATCTGAAGCCAGTTCATCGCTATTTAGGTGCTACTATAGTCGTTTGGACTACAGCTTGCAGGAAAAACCCTATTTGCTAAACACCAACTCTGTGGATAAAATAAACATTATTTTTAAAACAAGGGGAGAGTTACTAAACCTGAATTTTATACCTCACCGTCCTGATCTGCCTTTGTTATGCAGTCTCTGCAATATGAAGACACGTGAAGATACCTACCACTTTCTTGCTGTATGTCCAGTTTTGAGAGAAATAAGAACGAGTTGCTTCAGTAAATCATACTTAGATGAAACTGAGTTACTAAATATACTCAACGGGGAAGAAGGATGGGATGCGCTTTATAAGTGCGTTGTTGCGGCATTACGGTACAGAAAATGTATAATAGAGGAAGATTTGTAAACACAATTTTATATCAATATACAAGAAAACATTTCTTATATCTTATATTTTTCTTTTACTATTATTTTATGTATTTATATTCAATATGTCAGTCTGGTAGACGGCGATATAAGCCATACCAATAAGACTTAAGTTAAAATAAAATTACATCATGTCTTTTCTAAAAAAAAAAAACAAAAATTATATGAAATAATAAAGAGTCATTAAAACTAACTAACTAAAACTAACTTGTGAGAAGAGAGGAATGGTGTGTATTTGGAAACGTGCGTTAACATTAGCAAATCCAAAAATCGCGTTTATGCGTAAGTATTTGTAAAAATTAATGTGAACTCTTAGAATAGGGTCGGTGCACATAATGCATTATTTATTAAACCAACTTCTCGACCCAGGATTTCGACTCGACATCTTACGAAAAATATGAAAATATGCTCTTAAAATATGCATTTTGCATAAAATATGCAAAATATGCACTAACGATTAAATGCCATTTTAAAGGTAATTTTATGATTCGTAAAGATAATTTGGTCTTAGGCTTCTAAATGTAGTGTCAAAAAACATGCATTAGCATTGAAATCCCAGCCCTACTCATAAGTCATAACTGTGACAAGAATATAAAAGAATATCAAAGAATCGATTTTACTCTTGTTGAGATTTAGATATTGGCTTTTAACGTATCTTTTATTATTAATAATTTATTAGTTTAAAGTATTAAGATATCTTATAAAATTAAAAAAAAAAGTAAATTCTTTTATTTATGAACTTTATTGAAGGATTTTTTTTTAAACCACCTTGTACTCATAACTGTGTTAAAAAAGAATATAAAACAAGATTCAAAGAATGGATTTTACTTTTTAAATAAAATGTCGAAAAAATGACTTCGGATTTTACTTATGTATATATGAATTATGAAGAGACGTAGAGCAAAACTCGTTTTTTCTACCTAATCCCTATACCTACCCCCAAAAGTAGGTAATTCGAAGGTAATTAATGCATAAGGTCTAAGTATCATTCAGAATCTCTTACTGGTAATCAGCCACCAAATCGGTCCTGTTGCACCCAAGTTCAGTGCACTCCATGAAAATAAATATACAAGTACATAACTACACTTATATATGAAAAATTTATCTTTCTGTTGATTTCGTTTTTACAAGAAAATTAAATACTAAACTATCGATGTTTATTTTCCGATGTTTAACCAACACTAATATATAGTCCAAATTAATTTATTTCAACATTTTCGGAAAAAGTGTGTTCATCTCAAGTTTGTAATTCTTTTGCTCAGCTGGTAAAACTTCAGAACTCACTTTGATGTTGATTGTATATATACGGAATTGTTATTTTTTTTTCTATTTCCGTTCGATAAATCAATGTAGATGTAGATATGAGTTTGTCGTGGCGACGCACGACGAAAACAATAATAACAGCATGTAGTTGTCAACGAAAAAAAAAAGTTTTTATTATTGTTTTCGTCGTTGCTGTAGCAGACAGATTCGCGTTGGTGTGGGGGATCCTTAATTTCAAACCAAATTTTTTGAAAATGTATGTTTTAAAAATTAAATAATTTACAGTCAAATTTTGACGTTTCAAACGATATTATTTATATGTATATTAATAACGTAATGATTCTTTCTCTTTATCAATTTTTGAGTTTATTTCGCTTGTATTTCCTCTTATTTTTCTTCTGGATTTACAGTTAAATTACAACACAGTTTACAATTTATAATTTTTGTAGGAACGGTTATTGGTTGTTTTTTAGTTCGATTGGATAACAATTGATTTATTGACAACCAAAAGTAATCTTCAAGTTATTTATGTGAATGTTTATTAATATATTTTCAACACGGGATCACTACGTTTTCCCGTGTAACGTTTGCCCGCCGATTTGAAAGGTAGTTTTTTTGCTAAAATCCCGCAGCACGATATCCCGTGGAACGATTGCCTATATAATTTTCCACGGGATCGGCGGCGGGATAGGCAATACTAATAAGTACTTTTTGAAATACTATTTTGCATTTATATTAAATATTTTATGTTTGTTAAAATATTTAATTTTTATACGCTTAAAAAGGCATTTTAGCAATTTTCATAAAAAAAATACCAAATGATTAAAAGAAACTTTTCATGCACTTAACCTCACACCTACCCCAAATCCTATAGTGTGCCAAGCAGGGGGGTTGCAGGAGGGCAGCATGCCCCCCCATACATACCTCACCTTGACACAAGAAAAGACTTTTGTACAAGAAAACTATTACTGAAATGAATTTTGTTCATGCGCTGTCGATTTGTATTGAAAAAAGTAGGAATCGGCGGGAAAACGTTACACGGAAAACTTTCGGGATATCGTTCTGCGGGAAAACGTTTTGCGGGAAAACGTACGCGGAAAAACGTGACGCGGGAAAACGTGACGCGGGAAAATGTGCCGCGGGAAATCGTAGCCAACCCTTCAACACATCCTTTTACTTAAAATAATGTATAGCAAAATTTGTTGATTTTAAAATATAAGATTAATTGAAAGACAAACATTATTTTCTATAAAGTATTTAAAATTTTGAAGAATTTTGTATTTACAGAATTCTGGATTTACAGAATTTTGGAATACAAAATAACAAATTTACAGAATAATGGAATACAGAATTATGTTCGTACAGAATATTCAATCCATTTACAGAATTTTGGGCATACAGAATTTCGTAATACATTACGAATTACTCAATTAATTACGACCGGTTCCTGATAAAAATATTTTAGTAGGTACATTGCAAAATTGCAAAAATGACTAGAAAATGGTCTTTCTATTTCAAAAATGAAAACAAATAGGTGAACTAAACAAAACGTAAAACAATACTTCTCATTATATTAATAATTAAGCATGAAATACCTACTTAATTCATATTCTAAGTTTTTTATCTTTTAATTTAATTTTGGATATATTTGGAAGATGACCATTTTTTAGTTGGTACTTACCTACTTATACATACTTCTTTTTACATAAATTTTGTTTATTGTTCGATAGCTCGATAAAAAGAAAATGAAAAAATCAAAATTGAAATATTAGTATAGGTATGTATAATTTATTGGAACAAACTACATTTAATTAAACATTGAACATATTCATTTCATTTAAAACACCACAGTTACGCCAAAGGTCTTTTGGATTGATTAACATCTTATGCTGCCTTAAAAAAACAGATATTTTTCACGAGTTACTGCATCATGCGAAGAATTGATTAGCCGTTTGGATTCGGCTAAAATTGTAGGTTCCCTTCTTTCCTGCCAATAACATGCATACAGGGGGTCGATTCGAATAACTTTTTACACTTTCACTAAAAATCCGATTCTCGTTTTGCGAAAATGTGAAACCAAACGTCAAAAACATTCATATGAATAATTTGCTTTCACGTCGGCATTTGGAAGTGAATCTGTGAATATGACCAACCAATGCTCAATTCAACCACATCTCCTTTTGTCCTATCTCCTATTCACGAAGAAAAAAATTCTTTCTATCTCATGCGTTTCTTTTGTCTCTTGAGAAAATAAGAAAAATGAGAGAATTGCACTGACTGCGCTTGCGCTTCGGGGGAAATGATAAGGAGACTCGGGATCGGTATTCGGTAATATAGTTCTTGGGAGAATTTCATTCACTGAACGAGGTTGCCCGACAGCAACGCGAATCTTTCTTGGCGACGCACGGTGAAAACAATAATAACAACAATTGGTTGACAATGAAAACAACACGTTGTTATTATTATTTTCTTCGTCGCCCTGACAGATTTGCGTTAGTGTGGGGCAACCTTGAATCGAAAAAGTGAAAGCAATGCATGAGAGCGAATGTGAAAACAATTTATTCGACTCACTTATTCACAGAACCAGAATCGCCCCCCAGGAATGGTTGAGAGTTGTAGTTCACTAGGCCATGGTTCTACATACGAGCTGTTGCGCCACCCAACTTATTTATTTTAAATATAAAGTAAAAAAGAGAGTTTGTAAAAACGAACTTAACCTGACGCTGTATATATACATTGACAGAGCCGGCCTCAGCCAAACTTGCGCCCTGTGCAAGATTTGCAGAAAGCAACATGTACATATACAAAATTCATTTCAGTTAATTTTTTAAGAAAAAAAGTAAAAAGAGGGGAAACGTTTAAAGGTGGAAACTTACTTTTATGGCCTTAGCTTTTGCAAATTCAGAAATGAGATCGTCATAGTCTAAAGAATTCAATAGTTCCTTTCAATGGACATTTAATGTAGAAAAGCCTACAAATCTCTTGAGTCATAGTTGTACTGAGATAATTTTTAATAATTTTAAATTTAGAAAAATACGTTCTCCTGAAGCTGTTGTGACCGGGATTGTTTTAAGAATTTGGAGAGCAATAACTTAGTTAAGAGCAAAGTCTTAAGTCTTCAAGGCTTGAACTAAAAATAAAATTTAACACATCGCACATGTAGTACAAAAGTGTCACAACTCATAAATCTTAATTTTTCAATACAGTCGAAATACCATTTTAGAGAATAGAAACAGTAAATGTATGAAATCATCAATGTTTAAATACACTTACTAACAAACCATACATAAAAAACCAACATCAATTTTACATCTTGAACCATGAAAATTCACGTTTTTAGAGTTATGACATTTTTTGTGATATTTTCATAAAAAAAAGTTTTATTTTGAGTTCAGCCACTTTAGTCAAAAAAATCTTTAGTTCCAACAGTTTTGATGTATTTGTTTCTTAATAATTACATGACTTTGATATTTTTTTTTGAAAAATTATGAGGATTATACTTAGCCAAAATGTAGAATAATGATCAATATTATGTCGTTTACTCACCATGACTTTCTTCGAGCTTTTCTTCTCTAAAAACTTAAACTTAACATAGAAATTAATTTAATTGAAATAATTTTTCTACCAAACTACTCGTCAATTTTAAGATAAAACAAAATTGAAATTTTCTTAACCAGTTAATTCTAGATATTTATGCCAAATAAATAAGATTAAACTTTAGATTTCTCGGAGAAAAAAGGATTATTAAGAAGATTTCTACTTAATTAAAAAAAAAACAACCCCAATTATAAACAGCTAAATTGATTACCTGCCTCACGTTAAAATATTGCTTTTATTTTGGGATTTTAATATGAAAAAATTTCGAAAACTTGAAGTGGTCGAAAATGTAACACTTCGAATTCGAGTCAGCACACCAAAATCAAAGTTTTTCTTAACTAGTGTAATTTATTCATTTCGAATTAAAGTGTTTGTAAAATATCTGCCATAACAAGCTTAAGGTTTTATATAAAAAATGGAAGCATTTGGTATTTAATTGCGCTTTAAAAACGTAAATATTAATTGAAACAACAAAACTGTATTAACTCTAAATTCCAACTTTTCATTTTTCTAAGGTGTAGTAACTAAAAATAATACTAATGGTTTATAACTACCTCAATCAACTTAAACGTCACAACTAAAAATGAAACAAATACTTTTCCACAAAAAAGACAGCAAAAATGTTTTAACTCAAAATACAACACTTATTGCAAATTTAACCACTAAAACGACACAATTCAAATTGAGACACTTTTGATATTTATTGTACAACTATTTCCAAAAAAAATCACATCACAAATATGTCATTTTTGTCAAACCACCTTTGATTTTAATTTAAACATCTAAAACGACATTTTACCTTTTGGAAAAAAAAAACTATTCAACTTAAAACAATGGCAACTAGATAGAAGGGTCTTGGAAAATGTCAACTATTTTTTTGCGTCTAAAACTAAAAAAATGTGTGACACTTTTGTACTACATGTGCGACATCTAAACTTGAGCTTTGTGGTGTAACAAGCGGGAAATTATCTGTTAACTCTTGAAACAATTCAGCTCCATCTAAATCTTCAAAACTACAAAATGTTAAAACATTCTGCAAATTAAGGCATGAAGTACGTAAATTTTTATTTTATTAAACATTCTCTTATGTTACTTAAAAAACGAAAAATTTATACTACATATATGTGTCAAGCTGCTCAAACTTTTCAAGTATTTTGAAAAAAAAAAAATTAAATCTACTTAAAATCTTTGTTTCTCGGTTCTAATATAGTTTCAGGACATTCATCAGCATAAAGTCTTTTTCTCCGTCGAGATCACAATGATTAAGCTTCAGGGAACATTTATTTGGTATTTCTAGGGAACTAGCAATTCGCTCGGTTAATATACTCATTAAATTTTTCATCGGAACGAAATGAAATCAAACTGTTTTTGTATTTTCTAAGTGTTTTATGCCTGCGGATTAACGGACGGACTTGCAAATATTTTCAAGTGTTATATACATTTTCTAAAATATCAAACCAAATAAGAAGGCAGGCAGCAAATAAATGTAAAATCAAAAACTTTATTTCCTAACGATTATGCAACGTTTTTCGGCTCTAGATTTCCTATTTTCAGATATTTCTATATTGTGAGATTAGGTAGGTAAGATTGATTTGGCATACATAGGTCTAGTGGGATCTTTAATTTTACGATATTTTGAGTTAAATTCTCCTTGAATGCAACAATGAAAGTGATGTTGGTTAGTGTGCAAGAAAAAACTTTGCACAGTTGTGATGGATGTTATTTTGTGGATTATTTGAACACGTTTTGTAGTTAAAATGCAAATAACACGACATATTTTTTTTGCGCAAGATAAGATTACATTTTCTTGCTCCTGGTAATGCACCCCTAGAATTTCGCGCCCTGTGCATTTGTACATTATGCACATATGGTTGGTCCGGCCCTGTACATTGATAGGAAACATTGATAAGCTGCAAATTGTATTTATACCTATGTATGAAATTAAGGTGTTGCCAGTATAATACATAATTAAAGTTGATAGCTTATTTCTGTTTTTGATATTTAATGTAAAATATCTTAAACATTAACAATGTCATGGAATTATTTTTCTTCTGTCATACATCTTCAATGCTAAGCCACTTTAAATTCTTTTAGGTAGGCAATATTTAAAAAGAAGAATGTAATTGAAAATTAAAACCATTTACCTATCTAATGTGTGTCGAAATAAAAAAGGTTATAGTATTCAATCTTAAAAACTGTTCAAATATTGTAGCGAGATTATTGATAAAATAAATTGTAGTTTCAATGAATTTATTTATTTATTCATTCTCAACTGCAAACATATGTTTAAGTTGAATACAAAATTATATAAAAGTAATATTATAAAGTTAACATTTTTTTTTTAAGATTGTTCTTTGACAAATTAAAATCTATACAATTATAATAATAATTAAAATCAATGCACATAACATTTAATGGTTCATTCAAACCATAATTAGATCTTGCAAAAGAAGTATAAAAAAAATCAGAATTGCGATTTAATCTAGGACGAGAGTTTATATCAAGCACACTGAGAATATAGGTAGAACAAATTGATCCAGACAGAAGTTGAAACAGGAAAAGAACATTATTTACTACCCTCCTTTTCTTCAGCGTCGAAAGGCTTAGTAGATTCAATCTATTTTCATAAGACGGCAGACGTTGATTTGGATCCCATGGAAGATGACGAAGGACGAATAACAAAAATTGTTTTTGAACACTCTCAATTTTATTTATTGAAACATCATACTTAGGACACCATACGCAGCTTCAATACTCAAGGATAGGACGGACAAGAGCACAGTAGAGGATTTTTGAGATATATGGATCATTTAATTCCTTAGAAAACCTCTTAATTAATCCAAGGCGGCTTCTTGCCTTACTTGCCTTACTTACAACGATTGAACAGAAAAGAAACATTGGCGACCCAGTAGAAGCTGTGCACAGGTTCCACCAGGATCCCCTAACCCGTAATATAAACAACCAAGTAAATATTATACACCTGAAAAGAAACAGGGTAATTTTTTTTTTATTTTTTTGCAAAAAAAAGAAAGTATTTTTATTTGAACGTCCAAGCAAGAAAAAGAAGTAACAAAAACAAAAAAAAAAAAAACAAAAAAAAATAAAAAAGAAAAGAAAAAACAAAAAAAAAACGAAACCAAAGTAAAAGAATATAGGTACATAAAAACAAAAGAAACTAAATTTTTGGAAAGACATAATTTACTCAGATGATCCTAAAAGATTTCCGTACGTTACATTTAATACATATCTATCTATAAGTATTTGAATTATAAATTTCCCATCCCAATTCCCTTGAGTTTAAGTAATTAAAGTAACTTTAAATTTTTTTTTTAATTTTTTTTTTATCTAAAGAAGAGAAACCTAACGAGTAATTTTTTTAAGAGAAACAAGATATACGATAAGATATAAAGAGAAATAGATCTCGAATTCATCTCTGAATTAATTAAAGGAAATTCTCGTTTCGAGTTTAAATTTCTGGTTGATTTTCTCTTAAATATTTTTTTTTACATTTAATTTTTTTTTTTTGGATATTTACCATAAGATTTTTTATAATTTTCAATTCAATAAACATCCACGATTGTGAATGAATGAATGAAAGTTTGGGATTTTTATGGAATATATATATATATTCTCATTGCACTGCGACCTAAAGATCTATTGTGCCCCCTTTTTAGAGCTAGATGAGGTGTCTCATTTATAACTCTTCCTCCAGATTTGTTTCTTTTAGAAACTTCAGTATCTGGGGTATTTTTAGAGAAGCTAATTCGCTCCCTCTTATCTGGTGCCGTCCCAGATATCTGTGTCGTTTATGCATAAGTGCTTCGCAACTACCTAAAATGTGGTCCGGTGTCTCCTCATAGGCGTCGCAGAATCTGCAGTTGGCGCTGCTTACCAAGCCGAGGATACTGAGATATCTTCTGAGCTTGCAGTGACCAGTGAGGAGTCCCGTTATTATTCTTAGATTATTCCTACTTAAGCTAATGCAAGATGTAAAACGTTCTTGGTTATAGTTCCCAAGTAATAGTTTTGCCTGTCTTAGCTTAGGGAGTTCATTCCAGGTTTTTTGTTTTTTGGCCTCCTCTTCTATTTTGATTTTGTGTTTGATCACGTTTTCTCCTATTCCGCAAAAGGGCTCTGGACTCGTTAAGGGTGTTGTTGCTCCTATTTTCGCTAGGGTGTCTGCCTTTTCATTGCCTTGGACACCAACATGACCTGGTACCCAATAAAGTGTTACCTTGTTGTACCTGCCCAGCTCATTCAACTGACTCATGCACTCCCATACTAGTTTGGAGCTTATGGTGTGAGAGTTTAGTGCTTTGAGTGCAGCTTGGCTGTCTGACATGATGGCAATGTTTTGGTTACGGTATTTTCTTTCGAGATTTCGTTCTGCACATTTTGCTATGGCGTTTACTTCCGCCTGAAAAATGCTGGTAGACCGTCCCATCGGCAAGGAAATTTTGGTTCTAGGCCCAAAGATACCTGCCCCAGTCCCCTCAGTTGTTCTCGACCCATCAGTGTACCACTTGATGGTATTTGCTTTAAGAGTGTAGTTTACAGATTCACCTGCCCACTCTCTTTTGCTACTTAACTTCATTTGAAAGTTTTTTTCGAAGTTATATTTTTTGATCATACCATCTCTTGGGATTTCGAGAAGGTTCGTTACTGTGGACTTGTATATCGAGTTTCTCTCTCTATTGCCAATGCATTTTCCCTTCCCAGTACCCTCCTTTGCAAATCTCAATATTGCTCTAATAGCAGCACTTTCTATAACCATGTGAAGTGGCGTTAGGTGGAGGATCACCTCTATAGCTGCTGTAGGGCATGTTCTCAATGCTCCAGTGATGCACATGCATGCGAGCCTTTGTACCTTTTCTAGTGATTTCCTAGTTGTGATTTGTTCTGTTCTTTTGTGCCATGCAACCGCCCCATAGGTAATGATGGGTCTTACCATTATGGTATACATCCATCTAAGAATGTTTGGTTTGCAGCCCCATGTTTTGCCAGCAAGTCTCTTGCATATCATAAGGGCCTTTGTGGCTTTCTCGACAGTTATTTCGACGTGTTTATTCCAAAGAAGTTTACTATCCAGTGTAATGCCTAGATATTTAACCTCCCTTTGGATTTCGATTACTTCTCCTGCCAATCTGATTGGTCTCATTCGTGGCAGAAGGCTCTTCTTGGTAAATGGTACTATCGTTGTTTTTGTGGGGTTGATGTTAAGTCCCACCTATAGACACCATTTCCTTGTTATAGATAGTCCTCTTTGAACTATATCACAAAGAGTTTCCTCAAATTTTCACAAAGCTGTTATCACAATATCATCAGCAAAGCCGATACAGTGTATGCCCTGGGAGGTAAGAGTTTCTAGTAGTTCATCCACTACAAGGCTCCACAGCAAGGGTGATAAGACCCCTCCCTGAGGACAACCTCTTGTTGTGATGACTTTCTGAACACTTTGTCCTGCGTATGCCTCTGCCGTTCTCGTGCCTAACATTTCACTTATCCATCTGATAATAGTGATGGGTACGCACTTCCTTACTAGTGCTCTGTTTACAGCCTCATGGGAGGTGTTGTCGAAAGCCCCCTCAATATCTAGGAAAGCAGATAAAGCGGTTTCTTTGGAGTTTAAAGCTAGTTGTAAGGTATTGGTGAGTTCATACAGAGCGGTTTCACGATTGTAATATAAACCAACATTTTCAGTTTATTTTGTTTTTAATTTGTTTGATAACAAACAAATGACGTTTCAGTTTCATTTCAACTTTCATTAATAATTGAGGTTAATGGAAAATTTGTTGTTGTTAATATTTAAGTTTAGAGCAAAGATGGTGCTCATGCATTTCTAAGAAATTTAATAAAAGGATGTGAGATATGAAAGTAAGAGGGTAATGACCTTCAACAAGATGTTTGAGAGCATATCTTGAACTTCTTTTAGTAGATTTTTTTGTATTCTTTTGGGGTTATCGCTATCAAATGAGTAACTGCGGTAACCAAGGTGTATTCTGAGAGTTTTTCTTTCAGAATGAGAGGGGAGGGTTACATATACTCAGAGAGCACGAACAACTATGTTCTCCATATGACGTATGACACTTAGGTAAAAATAGGTGAAATAAATTTCGGGTTCTATATCTATAAATCATTTTTTTGTCGGATAACACCCCCGACAACAGGCCTGAAACAAAGTAACACTGTCTTTTTTCTGGTAGCAAGATCCCACCCCACCGGCGAGTTAGGATGAGCCAATGCTAGCAGGCCTACCGCTACATAGAAACTAGGCACCCCTTTTAGACCTCTACCGACGATTCGAACAGCCTGTAATGGTCGATTCAGAAGGTAGACCGAGGTCTGAAGGGTTGAGCGTAAAAATTACAGAGAATGGGGATGTATAAAAAGAAAAGTTTTCCTTTTCACTTTGAATACGGTTTTGTTTTCGACTGGTGAAATATTTATTTTCCGTTTATTTGAACTTTCAGACATTCTCTCGTTTTCGCGCGGGTATGTGGTTAATCAGAGTAGAGATAATTTTTTTTTTGAGTAATTCATTTTCGCTTCAGATTAAATACCTAGTTTTTTTTTGTTTAATTAACAAACATTTTATTTTTATGAGATTTGTCTTCGAGGAGGTTTTAATGTCTCAAACTCACGGGAAAGTAAATTCGAATTTTTGCTCTACAATTAACCACCACATTTTTTGTTATATATTTTTTTATTGAATTTTTTTTAAACATCCTAATAGAAATATACATATACAAAAAATTCGTTACACATACTGTATACGGTTTACTAAATACGATTTGATCCAATTTATTATCCACTCTGGAAATCCGTAACTCTCTAATTTAAGTAAAAGTATAGAGTGATTGACCCTATCAAATGCTTTGCTTAGATCAGCATAAAAAACGTCTGTTTGCAGTTTATTTTGCATATTAATATTAATTTGATTCGTGAATTCTAGAAGATTCGTTGTTGAAGACTTCTGCAGACAAAACCCATGTTGTTCAGGAACAATTATTGATTTACACAAAAATTGAATATGTTTAGAGACTATATTTTGAAACAACTTTGGTATGCATGAGAGCTTGGCAATACCTCGATAATTTTCAGCATTGTTTTTATTTCCACCCTTGAAAAGGGGTAAAATGTACGAAGACTTCCACAATTCAGGAAAAACACCGGACGATAGCGAACAGTTAAATATGTAAGTGATTGCAGCACTAATGTAAGACTTACAAGTTTTAACAAAAATAGACGGAATATTATCAGGACCAAACGAATATGTACTTTTTAAGCCGTCAATATATTGCACTACTTCCGCTTCAGTCAGCCTTAAAGAAGGTATATCACAGTTAAATCGATATTGGATTGAATTATCAAAGTATTTAGGATTGCACGAAGTATAAGTTTGTTGGAAAAAATCGCAAATAAATTACTTATTTCTATATCACAGGAAATTTTTAAATGAAGAAGTATTTGTTACATTTAACTTATGTTCAGATAATGGTATAAAACACTGAAATGCATTATGATGTGGAACTTTTGGTAAAAGCCAGTCATCGACATCCAAGACTTCACAGGAAACAGAACAATCAGTAAACACAAGATCAAGAAAACGCAAAAACTCATTCGGCAATCTATTAATTTGATTTAGACCAGTTAACTGCACAACTTCAACAAAATTAATTTCAAATACAGGACCCTGTACAATGGCATTGTAAGTTCGATTATTATCCTCACCCATTTTCCAGCTCAAATTAGTTAGGTTGAAATCTCCAAAAATCAATACAAATGAATTTCCAGAATATTCAACTATTTCATTTATAGCTGAAGAATATATTTCATACACAGAAGACGAAGAACCAGACGGTAAATATATAGCAGAAATTATAAACGAAGAATTACAATCTATTAACTTTATAGTAATAAGCTCCAAATTTATGAACATATTTGCAAGTATAAGTTCAGAATTCAGACAACATTTAACGGCAATTAAAACACCACCTCCTTATTTATAAATACTATTACATGGATTTCTATCAATACGGTACACAGTATATTCAGGTGGGCAAATTTCAGCGTCAAGTATAGATGAGTTTAGCCATGTTTCAGTAAGTATAATAACATCCCTCAGATCCCTCAACACAGTTTAAGAAAAAAGTTTTAAGTTTTGACTTCATTCCTCCAACGTTCTGATAGTATACAGTCAGTTTTTTTGAGTTGCAGTTGTCTTTTTAGAGTTAGGCTCAGAAATGCGTGCAACATTGTTTTTTCTTTGAATGTTTTCAAATTCATGAGCTACCGTACATTTCGGCCAGAAGTCAGGAGATAGCAAAGCTTCAATAACAGGGTCAGATGCGAAAATTTTGAAGGAAGATTATACAGCGTTCATACGAGAATTGCATTTTATGACACTTTAAAGAAACTGAGGGAGAGAATTTCTTCCTTACATAATTCTCAACCATATCACAGGTAGTATCAGGATGAAGGCGAGATGTGAAAACACATTTTTCCGGTGGTGCAGCAACTAATTCGGCCGAAACACCCTCATCCATTTCGGAAGCTATTGGGCCGATGGTTTGCGAAACAGCTGCACTGACACCAGACGAAGTGTTTACTGGCGCAGTTGGTAAAATAGGAGAGTTTAGTATCTCTTCAATAATGGGCGAAGGTTTTGAACATGATGGTAACATTAAGGAAGAACGCGACCCTGATGCTAAGCAGAGCGTCTTATTATCATCCTTCTTTTTTCGCTTAGGTGATAACATCCTTATCCCCAATCACCAGGTTGTTGAACAGAATCTCATACTCAGCTAATTTTGTTTGCAATTTAATAAGATCATTGGAAATTTCTTTAAATGTTCTTTTTGTCTTCTTAAACATCTGGAAAAACTCAGTGGTCTTTTTATTATTGCATTTCTTGCATAACCAACGCAGGCCATTTCCAATTTTGAGCAACCCTTCAACCATCTTCATCTTCATCTTCATCTTCACCATTAAATACAAATGCTTAAATACGAAAAATAGGTAATTCCAATTCAATGTTTGTGATTCGAATTGAATTGCGGTTGGGGCTGAGCAATCAGATTATTATTTAATTTTATTGATCAACGAAACGAAGCTTAAAATAACTACCTACATAGTATATTATGTACACACACATTTGTTCTCTAAGCAGACATGAATACCTCGAAATGAAGTCCTATATGTACCTATGTATTTCAAAGTGTTGATGAAATAAAAACAAAATTGGTTCACATGGCGCAGCGAGATTATTGATGAAATTAATTGTATTTTCGATGAATCAAATACCAAATGCTCAAATACGAAAAATAGATTAGTCCAATTTACTATATGTGCGATTCGAATTGAATTGCGGTTTACTCTGAATAATCAGACATACTGTTGAATTTTATTGATCAACGAAAAGCTTCAAATAACTACCTTATGTACATATTTAATTTCTAAGCAAACATTTTCTTAAATTATTCTCTTTCACAATCTTCATAATCTTATCCAAATAGATTAACTTCCTTAACAGCTGTAATCGCATGCCTCGTATCAATCATTAAACAAACTTTCATCCCTAAATACTTGGTTTGCCAAAATGAGCTAAAAATGTGGTCGATAGCTAGTATTACAATTTAATTTACCGCAACCACAATGTTTGTGGCACAAGATTTTATTTTATGACTTCACATGAGTAGTAATCAATTAAATTAATATCAACGAATCTCCTAACCGCATATAACTTTAACAGTTCAAGAAGAAATAACCTGGAATAAGTATTTTAATTGTTCCCAGTAGGAGAGAGCTACAAATTGAACATTCATCATCCCCAAACATCATGGGAAGATGTTCGTTACACTTCATATTCGAATTTATATTATGTATAGATGTGTTTTGTATAGTAGCTAGTTGAGACTGTATAAATGAATGTTAAGAAACTCACTTCCTTCGACTTTCGGGAATCATGTCTGAATTCTAGATTTATATAAATCAAGATGCCATGACAAACTGCGTCCCTACGATATATTTGTTATAACAAACAGCGTAAGCTGTCATAAAAATTGCATAATCGCTTGAATTGTTAGAAAATTGCAAAAAAAAAAACAAATGAACACACTTCCTTCTTCCAGACAATTGGCTTTGCCAGCACAGAGGCCCAGGTCCATATGTCAATTGTACGTGCTCGTTCATCATGTAGGAACGAATATTAAACCAAGGCCGTGGTAGGTAAAGTGTGTAATATGATAGTCAGAATAACATATAGGAAGAGTATATAAAATAATATTTTCAAAACATTTAGTGCACAGATAAGCTTTAAAAATAACTTTGAAATCCATATACATAAATGTTGCTTCAATGTGTACGTATGTAGGTTTAATATAGGAGAAAACTAAGGACACAGTTATACTACAATTGGGTTTGGATGCTTTATTTTCTTTAATCTGTACAAAAAAAATTGTTTGCCGCTAAAACTGAAATTTGCTTAAAATTAATAAATTTGGTGACATGACAGCTCATGGAGAACCAGTTCCCAGTGATTAACAACCCTCAACTATTTATGTGTACGCCATGCGTTTTATCGTCAGGAATGTAGGGGCTAACAATTTTTTATGTTAAGGTGCCTTAGGCTGGTATTCGATCTTAAAGATTTTGATGTATGAAAAAAATCTTCATCTGTCAAGATGAAATCTGATCGTGGTTTATTCCCTTAAAATTTTTCTCACAACAGACTGTTTAATAACTGATTGTTCTTTATAAGTTAAGAATGCTTTATCTTTTAGTTTAAAAACAGAAAATCAACTTTTTTGCTTTATTTTTCTAGGTGAGTTGATTGTTGTTAAGCCTTTACTTGTTTTTTTTTAACTTGTTTAATATTACTCATTTCTATTTTAAAAGCACAAATCAAATTTATAAAAATGTCAATTGAAATACATATGTACATACATAATTTATTCCAAGTTATCTTATAAAAAACGTTTAAATAAAATCTAAGTTTTCATCTTCAGAAGTGGATCAGCTTTGAAAAAATTACAATTTGACCGTTTTAAATTGTCCCAGATATTCGCATATTAAGAAATAAGAATTGGAAGTTTGATTTACTGAGCGCAACATCGACTTTTCAGCTGATGCGAATACGTGAACTTTTTTGCACCACATTCCGAGCATCCTATCCAGGCTGAAGATCTTGAAAAATCGTAATTCCGATACACCGCATGCTCAAAACCAAGATCCTTCACATATATTTATTTTTTTTCGTGTCAGGTCATCATATTGTGGCGTTAACAAACGGTGCTAAACTCACTTTTTTCAATATATGGAGTGTGATATACCAAAATGTGCATATCAAAGGGAACTATCAGATAGTGGAAACATTTTGTTTCAAAACGAGCTAATCAACAAGTTATTACTATTTTTAATATGAGTTTAGTATCAAAACGAGGATATTAAGTATTTTCTTAACAATCAAAAAGGGTCTATCTTTCATAAAAGCTAGTAATTTTCAAAACGACTCTGTTTTTTCTCTAAATAAAATAAAATAAATAGCATTGATTTTCAAAACGGAGCTTATTATAATACGCTTTGTGGTATCCAAGCAGAAATGTGGTAAATACCTACGTCTTTGTGCTGATATGCAGGCCAAAATACAAATTTATAACATTGATATACATTTATGGCTTCAAATATGACAATAAGAATTCTTCAGCAAAAAAAAAATAAATAATCTTTCCAATTATTGGCCATTAATCCGCTGAACAGTCTTTGCTGGCATAGAAAAAAGTGCGACATGAGGAAGTTGTCATCCTTTGAAAAGTGTTATAAAATTTTCAATGAATATGAAACTGTCAAAAAACTTGGAACGGCCGCGGCGCGACGGAGTGTGTCCAATAATTGACTGGAAAGCGGCTGCCCAAGAAAACTCAAAGCCAACCTGTTAATCATGGCATTTTAAGTTTAAGCCAGCTAAACGGTTTGTCAAAACAACAGCTTATGAAAGAAAGAGTCCAGATGAATCTGTAGTTGGAGTTCAAGATCCTTTATGCATCCGACTAAAAGAATTAATATGATCTAATATCAATGCCCTCAGGAATTCCTCTGATAGAACCTTAAAAGAATGGTATTGACAAACTCCTCAAACACCATTGTCGGGTTAAATTGAGAGAAATCGAAGACTTGAAATTTTATAGGGAAATTATAGATACAGAAGTTTTTCAAAATCTAAGGACAGATCAGATGTTTGTGAGTTTCTCGAAGAAACATCAGCAGTCAGCACTTACTTAATTTCGACTTTTTGTTCATTTATCTGAAGTTCCTATACATATATGACGAATACAAAATTGCTAAGACTTATTATTAATGTTTAAGTTTGTGAAGAAAGAAGTATTATTTATTTATTTTACTAATGTTCTTTACTATGGCTGTTATAAAACTTTTTATGAACACCAATAATTACGTAATTTTTCTCTCCTTTTTTTAATTTTACAGGCATATGAGAATCAAAACGATACCATTTAAAAAATTTATTTTCAAAATGCGCTAAATAAACTTTTAACAAAAAATTCAGGGGATTCTTGAATATCAACTATATTCCATCTAATTGGCGAGAAGTTAATGTCAATTTCATTCCAAAAGGCAAGCCCACTGAACAGAAAAACTTCAGATCAATGAACCTATCCTCCTTTCTTCACAAGACATCAATCGGATCCTGTCAAATTGGATTGATTCCATACTTTAAAAGTTTGGACGTTTGGAGCTACTCCACAAGGTGTGGGGGTCTTATCGCCCCCTGCCTTCGTATCTGGCCGGTGAAGGAGTTGCTCATTGCACAGACACAAAATGGGCCATTAATGATGTGGGACGATCGTTAATTTCGCCGAGATTTGTAATTAAAATCGACAGGTTCTATCATAAATGAGTCCCGTACAACCGGAGATCCGTTGAAAATCTCTACGAACCTTGCAGTCGACCTTACAACCGTCTCAAAGTGAATTGCCTCTTACTTTTTTAATATAATCCATACATGGTTTGATTGTTTTAAGGATGCAAAACTGTCCCTCAAATACCCACTTATGTACATACGTTTTGTATACATAAATCGTAAGTAAAATTTGTGGGGATTATAGGCACTACGGCCTTGTGTTGGAAGGATCAGACCTACTTTTTCGAAGAGTTCCACAGGGAATAATAGAAAAAACCACTTGATATCTTGGAAATTGTTTACGTGGCAGAAAATATCCACACGGGCATGGTTACGTGTGTGTTCGTATACTTTTCGAGTGAAATTCTCAAATCTCCAACCACAAGAAAATTACTTCTTCGGATGAGAATTTAATGCTTGGGTGCACTTTTTTCGTTTTGTTTTTATTAGATACGTTTAACAGCAACGTATAACTACTATATACATAGCAATATTATAGAAATGTGACTGCTTTCAAGGACTTGTACGTGTAGGCTCTTATAAATAAAATAACAGAAACATAAAATGAGGGTCTGTGTCTATTTTCACCTGATAAAAAAATGAATAAATCTCTTACTCAATCGCATTAAAAATATTTCGTTGCAAAATTTGAATCGAAATGTATTTGATACCACAATTTTCGAAAGAAATTTGGAGTTTTAACTTACATTCTTTATTATTATCACAGCATTAGAAATCATTGGTTCTCGTCTTTGATGTCTCCTTAGTGGATAATTATTGAAGAAAATCAATCAATATATACATACGTAGGAATATAAAAAAACAAAATTCCAAACATGTAATTGAAATAAACAGTGATAAAGCTTTTAAAGTAGAGAAATGATAATATAATATAATTGGGTCTTGCAAAGTACTTTTTAGTACTTCTGACTTCTCAGTAGATGATGACTGGAACGCTTTAGTTTTGTAAAAAGTAAAACCTAACCTTAATGTAGATGTAATTTTTTGTTGTTTGTACTCGTAATTTATTTCAGATTAGAGAAACGTATCAACTACAATAATTTACTACGTACATTCTTTTTACTGATGGTATCACTTTCTTGTGTGAATACAGTTCCAAACTACATTATACAACTGTTTTAACCTAGATTTTAGACTTTTTTTTATCGTGGTAATGAAACATTGTAAACAAAACGAACACTTAACGGACTTACCGCGATTAATTATTATAATCAAAAATTATTTTCTTTTCGACTTATTGCCCGACGTTTCGGCAAGGTTACATTTGTCGTGATCACGGGTTGACTGATGGCTTGTGGGATGGGTGTTGTTTATTCTCTTATTCTTTTGATCTCGTTCGTAGATTGTACCGGTGCTTCTGTGCTTGCAGTTGAGATGGTACATGTTGTTGCAACTGCATTGATTGTTGTTGTAATTTTTGACCACAGCCAGAAGTAGGGGAGACTGGGGAAAAAAGTACAAATTTTTACTTTTGAGGTTCCTGCTCTTTCGTTTGTAGGAATAACAGAAAAAGAAATATGCCACTTTAAAGATGGGTTATTTATCTGAAACTGATGAAGTAAAGTTGTAACGGTTTTAGTTGTTTTCATCTGACGAAAGGCGATGTCTTGCTCTGATACATAGTTCTCTTAGGACCACTGGATTCCCCGAGGAAAACTACGTTTCGTCAGATGAATTGTTCAGCCAACAAGGTACGGCTCGGCGTGCTTGCTTCACCAAACGACCGCCGATCCATGCCGATGCTAAAATAAAAAAAAACCTAAAAAGAACTATGATCATTCGCGAAAATTATCTTTCCTAAATTAAATAATCGGGGAACCCAAGATGGGCCCCGTAGTGTGTCCCTCCCTCCGTTTTCTGAAACAATCAAAGAAAACTCCATGGTTATCGATTCACTAATTTTCATGCGATAACCCCTAACATATAGCTGAGTACATCCTTATGGTATACTCATTTTATCGCCGTTCACATGTGTCATAGGGTGTCCATAATGTAAATGAAAAAAAAGAGAACATTTCCAATACTCAAACACAATCAAAAGAAAACCTCAACCAAAAACGAATAAAATAACAATTCGCTTACAAAATAATTTATTAATTTATTAACTCAATTAGTTTCGGGTATAGAAAACAGAAGAGTTTTAATTTAAAACAGTTAAGAAAACATTAATCAATAATTCGAAAACAATAATCAGCCTGTACTGATTTCCATTCCGAATCAAATCCGTAAAGAAAATTTATTTCAGCACAGATTCAAAAAAGTGTTCTTATTTTGAAAAATATATGTACTATGTATGTAAATAATTGTCAAGAATTTTCAATCCGATTGAAAATTAAAGCACACTCAATCCGCAAGTATTGAAAGTGAGTATTTTAAAACACCTACAGCCCTATTAATAATCACAAAATAGATGTGAAACAACACTAACACATGTTTTAACTTAAAATTCTAAATAATAAACGTGTTTTAGCCTTAAATGACATTTGACAATGAGCGGATAACTTATCTAACCAATTTTGGTGTTCAACAAGAGGATAACTTTAGCGTTCACAATTCAATTCAAAGCTGACTGATATGACATATAGCTTTCAAAAATCGGATCCTGTCAAATTAGATTGATTCCATACTTTAAAAGTTTGGACGTTTGGAGCTACTCCACAAGGTGTGGGGGTCTTGAATATTTAGTACAATTGAGGGAAGTGCAGCCTACTTTTCGGTGTTATTCAGTGAACCGATAAAATGAAGACAGAATAAGTTTATTAATATTTTATTTTATCAAACAGATAAGTACACTATCCATGTGTTAGGTAAAACGTGTATTTACGAGCGGATGGTGTATTTTTATTAATAGGGCTGCTAGAGTTTAAAAACGATAGAATTTTATTTTTTACTGTAAAATAATTTCATTATTGGACTTGAATGATCATTTTCAATGGATGCAATTAATAAAACACAAATTCATCTTTGGTTTACTCTACGTTTTGCCGGATTAGATAGAATTTTATGACCGATGGGAATTAAAAACAGGGGTGAATATTATGATTCCTCTTCTTCATCTGAAGTTTTATATTTTTGAAAATTTCTTATTTGTGATAGGTATTTATGTTCATTCAAAAATATATTGTAAAACTTTTGAAAGTTTTAATTCTTCAAACTGGAAGCCACTATTAAAATTGACTTAACAGTTCCCAGTTCCCACTTTTAAACTGTTCTTTTCTTCGTCCACTGTGATTTTCCCAATAAAGAAAAAGTATACTCCCCGTACACATTTTTCCCCGGTACATCCAACCTAGTCTGTATCCTATACCTGATCTGTGAAAATACGCCTGCACGACAATCACAAGCGACTCAGATCACGAAGCCATCCTCCTCTCAATCAGTTGTCAACATCAAATCATCTGCTTGAACCAAACTGAGGTGGAGTTCATCAACTACTCAAAGCTTGACGTAGCCCGACTTAACAAAGACGTTGACGAGTCGAACATTCTATCTCCGGAAAACCGAAACCTCCAAGATACCGAAATTGATGATGCTATAAATTCCCTGGAAGAAGTCATCAGCAGCTCCCTCGAGAACCAGAAACAGCAGAAGACTTCACGTGATAGATACAAACATCTGCCCGTATATATACAAAACCTCTACCACCATAGACAACGCCTAAGGAAACTAATTCAAAGAATCCACCAGCGACAACGCAATACCAACAACACCAACTACCGGCCGATTATGGTTCTAAGAAAAAGTGAATCGAATTTTTTTTCACATTCGCTCTCATGCATTGCTTTCAATTTTTCGATTCACTTTGAGCAAACGGACTATACTACCGATCCCGAACCTCCTTAT
This sequence comes from Epistrophe grossulariae, assembly GCA_929447395.1. NCBI lineage: Eukaryota > Metazoa > Arthropoda > Insecta > Diptera > Syrphidae > Epistrophe > Epistrophe grossulariae. The sequence continues at coordinate 85,196,297 of OV839566.1, forward strand.
CATTTCCCCTAAGCGCAAACTCAAAAAGCACAATTCTCTCAATTTTTGAAGAGAAAAGAGAAACGCATGAGATGGAAAGATTTTTTTCTTCGTGAATAGGACAGAGAGGGACATATGATTGATATGAGCTTCTTGAGCTTTGTTTATTCGTATTCACCCTTTCTTTTCACAGATTCACTTCCAAATATCGACGTGAAAGCAAATTATTCATATGAATGTTTTTTTACGTTTAGTTTCACAGAACGAGAATCGCATTTAGTGTAAAAGGGTGAACATTTTTTCGATTCGCTTTTTACCCAAACCAAAATTGGCCCCCTGGCCGTTTCAAACGAACTCAATTGTGTAAACATCATGTTAAAAAACTCGGTGAAACACCACAACGACATCCTACTTCAGAAGAAACTCCAAACAATCAAGCCGGGATCCGAAAAATTTTAAAAGATAAACAGCACCATCGGTAAAAGACCACCAATGCCAGAAGTCATCACAACAACACTTGGGGAAGTTACTACAAGTGAAGACGAAGCGAAGGCGTTTGCTGACTATTTTGAAGAACACTTTCAACCAAATCCACCATCAGACTCTGAGTTTCTAGATGAAGTCAGCTCTTGAGTACAACGTATTGAAACAATCCAGGAGCCCATAGATTTCAGCGACATCAACCCCACCAGCGACCCCATTTCACTTCTCCTGATGAAATCCAATTTGTTCAAAGAAGCCATTCAAAGAAGTCTACTGGACCAGAAAATATCTCCAACTTCGTCCTGAAGAAACTGCCACATATCACCGATTATAGCAATTATCATAAACAACTGCGTTAACAAATGCTATTTTCCCATCAAATGGAAAATGGCAACAATTGTGGCTATACCTACGAAGAAGAACAACAAAGACGTCTCTGGATACAGGGCCATCTCCCTTCTGTGCATCATAAGCAAGATACTTGAAGAGCTAATACTCGGACGGCTGAAATCATTCTGCAGCGACAACCACACAATCCCAGATATGCAATTCGGTTTCCAGGAAAAACACTCGACCCTTCATCCACTTATAAAATTCCAACACAATATCGCCCTCTTCTTAAACTGTCACCAAGTTACTGTCGGATGTTTTCTTGCATCGAAAAAGCCTTTGAGAGTGTTTGGATTCAGGGACTTGTCCACAAACTTTTTCAACTCAGCTTTACAAATTTACTAATTAAAATCATCTACAACTTTCTTCATTCCAGATCATTCTTCGATCAAGTAGGAAGCTGCCAATCAACATCAAAAACAACCAGAGCTGTAGTTGCCCAGGGATCTAAATAAGGGACATTCCTCTTCAACATATACACTTCGGACCAACCACTGCCAGAACACGCCCAGACTCTCCCGTTTCCCGATGACTCCCTCACGTACGGCAAGTCTATCTCTATTTGCTGCTAGAAGAGCAGAAGCCCATATCAGTCGACTCTGCGAGTAACTATATGAGACTATTACAAAAGTCGGTACTTTTACAAAATAGAAGAAATTGGGAAAGATCCATATTTATTTTCTATCAAATCGCAGCAGTTTCCCCAAAACTGTAACCTTTTCCCATATATATGAATATTTGACACTGACAACCCTTGCCAAAACAGCAACATCATCACGAAAGGAGATTTACTGTTCAGAGCAGTATGGTTCAAGGAACTTGGCGGTACAAGGATATCGAACTCGTATGTTGTTTCATGAAAGGTAACTTATACAATTTACTTAACATTTTGCATATATTCATTTCAAATATCGTTTTGCAGGTACTTCACACTCAGCGGTTAAACGAGAGACCACTTGAAGCGTGGTTCATGATTGATAATGAAGGAAAGGTTGTTTCCGCCCATTGCCAGTGTCGAGCAGGACTCTTCGAAACCTGCACCCATATTGGAGTTGTGCTTTTTGGTCTTCAGAGCATATCTAGTGGTTGTTCGTCGCAAAATGTAAGGAATTTATTAGAAGATCACAATAACGTACCTTGTTTATACACAAATATAAAAAGTTCTGAATATACTAAATTTTAAACTTTGTAATTCTGTCACAATTTGTATGGAAAATTGGACAGATTTACGCAGTTTTCACTTACTATTTATCAATTTTAAACATTTATAATTACCTTAAAGGTAAAAAGCTTTACTTAATAATTATTCATTTCTGAATGAAAAGAACTCAATAATTTATATTTTGTGGCCGAAAGGAAAAACTGCTTAGACCTATTTCTAACATTTTCAAACGACATTACTCAAGGTGGGTTAAAAATTTTGATAAAACAAGTCTAAAATTCCTTATAAAAATGCACTAAAAAACACTGAAATATTTTTCGAGTTTTTCATCATTTTAATACAAAATTGGATACTAATTATACAATATTTAAAAAAATTAAAAAAAAGCACTTGCAGCAACACACAACACAATACAGAAACAATTTTTTTTTAATTTTCTACCATATTAAAATGTGCAAAGGTTTAATAAAATATGATATTTTAGCTATCAGTAAAGGATGTGGCATGCTATTGGCGCAAATCTCCCACCAAGGGGAAGCTTCAATCAGAGTAATTGATTTTAAGAAGAAACCTCCCCCAACCCAATGCCAATAACAAGTTACGTCATTAATATTGACGACAGAAGGGCATTAGAGATTCTATAGACCATAGGTCAAAAACATCTCCCTGCTGTTGCCACTTTCATCGCACTGTGCTCAAAGAATTGAGAAACTGACAAAGTTACAGAGCCTAACTCCTGAAAAAATTTGGCAAAAACTTCGTATTGGGAGAGTAACTGCGTCAGTTTTCAAGGATGTTCGCAGAACTAACAAGAATATTCCTGCTATGAGCTTGTTGAAGAAGATCTGTGAACCGAAAACATTCTCAACAGCCGCAACAGCTTATGGCAAACGAACAGAAAAACAGGCAATCAAATACGTTGAAGCATTCCTTAGGAAAAATCACAAAAAACCTAAGATGGCTGCCTGTGGAATAATCGTATTCGAGGAAAAAGTTTTTACGCTGGAACACCGGACTCAATGTTTGAATGCCAATTGAGGTCAAATGTTCCTTCTCCAAAGACAAAAATTGTAATAGAAGTAGACCGCGATGAGAATTTTATGAGAGTAAATATGCTGAAGAGCGAAAAATACTTTTATAATAGACGTGTTTTTTTGCAAGCCAGGGGGGAATTGGATGAAATAAACGACGTGCATGCTAAACAATTAATATGTTAAATGCAACAACAACTAATCCCGGAGAATTCTCGGGGCTTAACTTAAGCGCACCGAAAAACTGTGTTAGCGGCATGAATTGCATACATGTTATCGATAGTTTGTATGAAAACTCCATGTTTTTTACTGTCATGGCGTCGCTAATCCCCACTATCGTTTTTTTCAACCAATTCCCCCCGGGCTTGCAAAAAAACACGCCTAATATATTGCTTCCCGACTCCCGAGTTAATGAAATTTTTTTTCACTAAGCCTCAAAAATATGTAGCTTTCTAATGCCTGCCTTTATTTTGTATTTAATTTCAACTAGTTTATCCTAATAATTTCTTTCTTATCAATTTTGCATTGTTTGTGTTTTTGTTATTTATGGTTTATTGTTACAGTAGATGACGGATATAAGAAAGTCAAAAAAATCCAAAGAATTCCTTTCTTATATCCGTGTTTTCTTACATAAAAAAATTGATATAGGAAAGAAAATTTCTTATATAAAAAAAATGTATATATAAGAAAGAAAATTTCTTATATAAAAACAATAAACAATATTTATCCGGCAGTTATAAAGAGGCATTGTGGAATGTGTCAATGTGGTGGGCTTTTTTCTTTCTCGATTATCTTCAATCGGTCATTTCTTTGACAATTCAATAATTCAGAAATTTTTTAAAAAGTAGGCGGCGCATCATTTTGATGTTTATACGGGAAAATATTTCTTATTAGGTGTGTTCCTTTGGGCCTTGCAAAGTACTTTTTAGTACTTTAGTAGATGATGAATGGAACGCTTTAATTTTTGACAAAAGAAAAATCCAGCCTCAATGTAGACGAAAGCTTTGTTGTTTGTATTTGTATTTTATTTTAAATTATAGAAATCATCAACAACAATAATTTACTATGTAATTTCTTCTACTGAAGTTGTCGCTTTATTGCGTGGATTAATTTTGTTACTACATTATTGAAGTGCTTTGAATTACTTTGACCATAGAGTAGAAGTAGTTGACTGCAGCCAGAAGTACTTGGCAGTAGATGCTGCTGTAAATAGTTTGAAGTTTTATTCGAAAGCTATAGGTTTGTCATATACTTACACCTTATTATCCTTCTGTTAACCTTTTCCTTTATTTTTGTTTCTTAATAATCATTCTGTCCATGAAGTTCATTAACAGCACCTAGTTTTATTTGATTGTTTTTTATTTACTAATAAGGTTGTAAAATAAATATTTATTTACACACTTTTATAACGTTATTTATTACTATTAACATAAAGAAGAACAAAATAAATACAAAAACTAAACAATTACAAAGATTGTGTTCTTATTACTAACTTCAGCATGCATACAAAACACATTAATATACAATAATCTACTACACATAAAGAATAAAGACAAAATTAAAATAAAAAAAGAAATTTCAATCATTTAATGTTAATGGAATTTCAGAAGGAGTAAGGTTCAGTCTTTTGAAAACTGTAGTCAGCGGCTGGAAATGAGACAAAATATTATACTTTTGGCGCAGATTTCCTATTACTCTTTCAATATGTATTCTAACAGTAGCTACATTTTTGGAATACTCAACGGAATTGGCATCTTACTATGACTTTCCTTGAAGAAATGCAGGTGTTCTTAATTCTGCTCCTTTGTCTTTTATGGCTTCTTGAATTAAAAATCCTCTGTCGGATAGCACATATCACCAGGCTGAATGTGCTCTAAGAAGTCCGAATTCTCTGCTATGAACTTGTCACTGGATACTTCCGCTTGGAGCTATTCCGATCAGGTACTTAACGTTTTCTGAACTCTTATAAGATGAATATGTTGGTGCTCTCGCCAGTGGATCACCTACGTAACTGAAGCCATTAGATTAAAAAATAAAACAAAATATAAAATTTCAACTTACCGGACTTTTCTATGCGGATCTCAAAACAATTAATTATCACCGCAAGCCTATCACCGAATAGATGTTCAAAACTAAACGGAGTAAAGTGATTCCTAGCGTATCTATCGGGTCATCTAACGAACGCGTTCATTTCCATACTCAATACGAGAATACACTCATAGAATTTTTTTGACCGAAATTCCGAAATGTACCCAAGCAATGTAAAAGGCAGGTCCAATCGCAACTTTATAAGAGTCAGCATTATTATCTGAAATTTATTTAAGTTTTTCAACAAACAATGGGGAATTCTTCGTTCAATGGCATTATAGTGTTAAAAGTAAAAAAATAAGGCAAGCCTGTAAAATATTTTGTCTTTGTATCATCATCTCGAAAAGACTCCATTCCAATTTTTGTATCTCCAAGCTCTTTTTATAATGCAGAATCTTTATATCCCTTATATCCAGAGTGCGTTGAGCTTCCATTAGCTTCATGTTCAAAGTTTCGTAGTCGGTTATACAGAGATCAGTTTGAATCGCTAGGTATTGTAATATATGTAAGTTATAATTAAATTTTTTTATTAGAAGGTACCTACAGACTTATGAGACTCTAAAATCTCAACGTCAATCATGTTCATGAATGTACCTACAAATTAGCAGAAAACTCTAATGATTGCATTTCCATCAGGCATTGACCTGCAGTCGCTTCTCCATAGAAGTTTTTTTTTTTAATTTCCAGCTTCCTCGTATTTATTATCATATGAGCCTTGGACTGATGTGATATTGACGTCCATCTCGTCACTTCTAAAATTAGTTTCAGCCAATTCAGTATCGTAATGAAAACTATTGATGTCAGGTGCAGGTATGTTATCCGGCACAAAAAGAGGCTAGTGCGACCCACACATCTTAACTTCCTTTTGGTGCCCCTGGAAGCTAGAGACCCAATTTAAATTTTTTGATATTAAAAAATCGCCATTTCAAGATCTTCGAAAACGTTATCAAGTGTTCAAATGAAGTGAAGACCAAAGATTTGTTTGATGATTCGCCCACGGATGGCATGAAGTGGAAATGTCACAATGATCAACTAGTTAACTTCATCGTTCATCTACTCTAAAATACCGAATTTGGTCCTGTGGGGGTACGATGACTTCCACTAAAATATTCAAATATGAGTAGATAATCATATTTTTTCTTGTTGACTTGGTGTGTCTGGAGCCGACGCGACGTACAAAGGACCCGAGTAAACTGTTTTCGAAGTACACAGACAGTTCAGTTTATATTTCAGAGCGCTCACCAGAGCAGACTTATCTAAAATTTGTTTCCTTATAGTATTTGATAGCAAAACTGAGGAAATTCTTTAAGCCCTCAGAAATATAAACTGGACAATGATGTGCATCTACACATCTAACAATAATTTTAACAAAAACTTTTTTAGAATTAAATGTTGTCACTGCAGAATGACTTCAGCTGTCCGAGTATGAGCTCTTCAAGTGTCTTGCTCATGTTGCACAGACTGGTTGTGATGACTTCTGGCATTGGCGGTCTTTTGCCAATGATACTGTTGATTTTTTTAAAAGTGTCAGAACCCGGTTTGACTGTTTTAAGACTTTTCTGGAGATGGTTGTCATTGTGGTGTTTCACTGAGCTCCTAAACATGTTGTTCACACTCTCAGTTCGCTTGAAACGGCCCGGTAGTTAGTTTTGTTGGTATTGAGTTCTCTCTGGTGAATTCTTTGGAGCAACTTCCTTAGCCAATGTCTGTGAAGATAAAGATTTTGAATGTAAGTGGGTAAATTTTCATTCCTATCCGGAGATTTTAATCGTTGTTTTTGGTTTTCGAGTGAGCTCCTGACTACATCTTTCAGAGCATCTATTGCTCTATCAATATCTGAGTCTTGGAGGTTCCTATTTTCTGGAGGCAGGAGTAGGACAGGAAAAGGAATAGGTAGGAAAATTGGAAAGGAAATGTCAGAAGATAGAAACGGAATATCAAGTTCCGGGGGACGCGGCCTGCTTGCGATGCTCGGCAGTTAGCTCGCTCGAATGGAGGGATCTTGCCCCGAAACTTAACCTCACCTGCAACAAAACACATATCAGGCCTGAGAGAAAGAAAAAAAAAAACTATCAAAAAGGACCGCGGACGGACTATTACCACTTCAAAGGCACTACTGGTGTTGGTGTAGCGATGCCAGTCCTCCCAACCTAGAAATCTGTTGGCGTTTACCGTGTTCCAGGCATACCATCCTCACCGTCGTTACTCTGCTGCCATCGGAAAACAATACGTATAAAACGCGATACAAAACGGAGGAAACAGTACCATGCACTTGCAAAAAAAGTATTAATATTAAAGAAATAAATAGAAAAATGTTATAAATAAATAAGTCTCATAATCAAACTCAAATAATTTCTTAAAACTGAAATGGAATGTGAATAGTGCTCGTCTTTACAAATCACTTTTGAGCCGCCACTGCAGCTCTCTCCCCATTCAACCAGAAACCAGGTTCGAACAAATAGATGAAGGAATAATAAGAGTAATTAAAATCTCATTTCCTTTTGCCCACAATAACAACAATAATTGTTTATTTAAACCTAAAAAAATATGGTTCTATAATGAGTGTAGAAGTTTTCGGAAACTACCATTTGTGTATCTCAAACTGTTTCGATCGACAAATACCCTGCTTTTTAAAAGCATTCATGTGAAAAACAAATACAAACTACTATGCGCAGCTAAAATATAAATAAATATAATAACTACCTTACAAATTTGGCAACACAACTAATAGAATCAAAGAACTCAAAGGCCTTTTGGAATCACGTCCGTGAACTTGGTGGACGAAGTCGAAGTATGAAGCTGAGGAACTAGCAACACATTTTAAAATTCTTTTGTCGGCGGATGAGAGTCACTATACTTTTTCTTACGTTCTACCTTACATAATCATCAGCGAACTGTATAGCCCAATAACCCTGTGCGAACTCGAATCAACTCTTCAAAAGATGAAAAATAACAAATCACCGGGTGTAGATGAAAATCCAGTAGAATTTTATAAAAATAGTACTGAAAAATTGAAGAATTACCTTGTGCTTTACTTCAACATATTATATAACAAATCATATTTGCCAAACAACCTCAACATTGCAGTTATTTTTTCCATACATAAAAATGGTGATGCAACCCTGTCGGAGAACTACAGAGGAATTTCAATTCTAAACACCTTAAGAAAGATTTTCTCTTCAATTCTCTATGAAAGCTCATCAAATGGATCGAGGACAGAAATCTGCTTAGCATGTTCCAAGCCGGCTTTCGATCAGGTTTCTCAACGATGGACCACATTATCGCACTAACCAAGCATTGCCAGAAAATCAATTGAAAAAAAAACTATAAAGAAAAAACTATAAAAAAAAACTATACGTTTGCTTCGTAGACTTTAAAGCAGCATTCAACAAGGTAAACCGACAGGCTTTGATGTACAAGCTTTCAACGCTGGGAGTTTCCCAGAAATTCTTGATGATGTATTGCAACTTTCTTGTTTCATCGAGTGCTTCTGTTTGGGATGGGTCGGTTTTTTTAAACTGGTTTGAAACAACAGCAGGTGTACCGCAAGGCTGCATATTAAGCCCTATTCACTTTGCCTTATATATTGGTGATCTTTGTGATGTACTTCCGGGAGGAATTCTTTTTGCCGATATCCAAGTAAAAGTTTTGCTCTATGCTGACGACTTAATATTACTGGCCATAACCCATTCACCCTACAGTTGTAAATCAACAGGCTCAATACATTTTGCGAGAAGTGGGGGTTATTCGTCAATATAAGAAAAACCAAAGTGACAATTTTTGAAGGGCATCAAAGAAGGAGGCGACGCGAAGAAAACTGGTCTCATAATAATGTACCTATCGAATTTGTGCAAGAATTCAAGTACTTGGGAGTTGTATTTACACATAACCTAAGCTTCTCGAAACACGTAAAGCAAAAAAGTAATGATGCTAAACTATAGCTTTGAGCTTAATGTGGCCTAAGTTCTTTGCGAATCAAAACATCGATTTGAAATCAAAGTGCCGCGTTTTTTACGCAACTTTTAATACATTCATGTGCTATGGTGTCCAGGTTTTTGGACATTTGTTCTTCGAGGAATTTGAAAATCTGCAGAGATATTTCTTTAAATGCCTATTCAACCACTAATTATGCTATCTACGTGTAATCTGGGATAACTCCTAAATATATTCAAAATCTTAAAGCCAGTTCTGAATATTTAATAAGAGTGATGAAAAGAAGTGAAACAAGTCTTCACAAATCTATATTCCCAAGATTATTCCAAACTAATGCCTCACTATTTAGGGATTGGAACGAATTAGCCCATCTATCGCTAACGGAAGCAAACGTTGATGAATGGCGGGTTATGTTTGCAGATGTTGAAAGATGATGAAAGATGATGAAATAGATTTACTGTCAAACACTTACAGGAACCTTGAGCATAATTTTTCCTCGGAAACAAACTACTTCAGCAACAAATTTTCGGTCAAAGTTATAAGCTATATTTTTAGAACACGTTTTGAGCTCTTTAAATTAAATTTTATACCTCACCGAGCTGACCTGCCACAAAATTGTCTTTCTAATAGAAGAGAAGACGAAGATATCTACCACTTCATTGCAATTTGCCCTATATTGCGTCGTTTGTATTGGGAAGAACGTTATCTCTCTCAAAGTAGGCTTTATGAATTATTAAACGGAGCTCTAGGATGGTCTACCTTATATAAGTACTGCAAACATGCCTTATCTTTTCGCAACAGTTTTTTAACTTGAAATCTTTAATTCGTCCAGTTTTTACAGTTTAAAACACACCTACTATTTGTTTTGTGTTCCAAATTACTACAAAATTGTTATCTTTTTTGTTTCAAATCATATTAAAATTGTTTTTTAACGTATTAGTTATTTGTATATTTTATTTTTCGCTGAACTTCCTTATACCTAAGTTTTGTTGTCCATATTGCGCTTTTTAATAAGTTTGCGTCTTTCTGAAGTGCAGTGTTTACCACGACCCGCACTTCATAAGAACAAATTCATTTGTTTTAAAACAAATTCGGAGGAAATATATTAATAGGATAAAATAGAAGAATAGGGCTTACTTTTTATTACATCTAGATCAAAATTGAAAGAAAAAAACAATTTTTCAAGTAGAACCGGAAAATCACTGCTATTATTTTGCTCGCTTTAAATACTCGAAGACGACACAAAGTGACTTTTAAATAAAGCAGTAAGAATAAACCCTTAAATTATCACCTTAAACGGTGAACTTAATTGCCATGAGAACCACACTACAGTAGAGTTTAAAAAAAGTATTTAAAGATGTGACAAATTATAATTTTTACCAAATTCACAGCTACTATTTTGCTCGGCACTGTACCTCTACGTCTAAGAATATCCTCCGCATGATACAAATTTCAATGAACCATTTGCTTTTACCTGAAAACAATAAGACAATGATTTAATGCACTTAAAAGAAATCTTAATCAGCATCCGATAAACTTTAGGGACCTTCATATTAAAGCCCTTTTTGAGCACAGCAAGTACACTTATTCTGTTGCCTGGGGGATAGTTTTCAGCTTAATCTTCATAAACCAATTTCTTTAATATCGACCCTGCCTCAATCATAGCAAGAAGCAGGGTAAGTTACAACAGTATTGATAGGTTTGCATGTGTTTTATAATAATCTCTAAAATGAATCAATATATTCATGATAACAAATATACAACAACATACAGGGTGATTCCCATTATAAGATACTTTTTAAATGCATTTCCACTGTCTAATGTGGGAAGTTTATACCAAGAGCCCACAGCTATTTTAATTTTTCATACCCAAATATGAAAGTCTTGCATGCCGTGGTGGGGGCCTTTGTCGGTAACAATATTTAAACTGTTTTAATTGAAATATAGAAACGAACCCGTAGTTTTTCTTAAATTAGTTTTTGAATGAAATGAAAGAATAAAAACATCCTTTTACATTCAAGAACTTTTGTAAAAATACAGTACCTACATACATATAATTAAGTAAAATTTTTCCATTAACATCAAAAAGACCAGATAATGAAACGGCGAGGTAACAAGAAACTGTAAACAATCAACATTTATGATTTTAAAATTTCTTCACTCATTTGCATTTCGTCCTAAATAATTAATTACTCCATTTTTCATTTTCATTTTTAATATTAAATCATAGTATACTTTTAGATACATACTTTCAGTTAATTAATTTATTGTATACTTTTTATCTAATACAGTAAAACCCGCTTAAGAGAAAAACCCGATTATCTGAAACACTTTTTTCATCCCCGAGTATTTGTCGACCAATTACCTTTTTAACACTCCACTTAAGCGAAACTCGCTTAAGTGAAAAACCCGGATACCTGAATCATATTTTCAGTTCGATTTAATATTTTCATTGAAAAAAACTCTCTTAAGTGAAAAAAAATTTAACAGAACAGAACAAAAAATTTGCTGAACAATTTTACTTGTTTTTTATTTTTCACCTCCACCAAATTTTCATCACGAAAATGACATTTGAATTTCTGATATGTCAGAACCCTTTTTGGAGTTTTTAAATCCGCTTAAGTGCAATTTTTTCACTTATCCGGACTCCGCTTAAGTAAAATTTTTTTCTTTTAAGCGGGGTTCGTTTAAGTGAAAAACCCGCTTAAGTGAAAGAAAGAAAGCCTGTGACATTTTTCAGTTTCTCTTAAGCTGGTTTTAATGTACCATTTTCAATATTAAATTAATACTATGTACTTTGTTCTCTTTGCTTGCAATATGTGTTACTACTGTTATTGCTACTTTTCAATATTTGTTACAAATACCTGTTACTGAAATAACATTTACGGAACAAAAATTTTCGTTAAAGTGCAGGGACAAAGTTTTCATTGGTGATTTCCTGTAAAATTTCATTTCTGATTTTTAGTGATTTCAGAGTCAAAGTAAAAACTTGTTAAAACTTAATTACCTACTGACTTTCCTTAACGGTGATTCTGCTTATTAGTGTAAGGTAAAAATTAGGAAACAAAAAAGTGATTTAAATTTCATAAAAAATTTTCAGACTCAACTTATCTTCTTTTCCTCATATCCCTTTTCACTTTTCTTACTCTTAAATAAGATAACTAATCTTCCTCTTATCCTGTTCCCTTTCTTCCTTTTCTTCAGTCTTATTATTTCTTGTTTTATCTTCTTCCATAGTATTTCTTTTCTTTTGTCTTTTCCTCTCATGATTTCACATAAACTAGAAATAAGAAAATATTGAAGCCTCTTATTTCACTTCTTAAAAAAAAATACTTATCTTTTTTATAGAATAAAGCAGAAAATCTATTCTCCCTTTTCGTTTAGCTTTTCCTCTTTGTCTGTAGAGATCGAAATATTTTTTAGTTTCTAAAATCTCTGTAAAAATAAAATTACCTATCTTTTTTTTCATGTCCCTTTTCTTCTTTCGTTCCCTTAAATAAGCCAACTTTTCTTCCTTCTTATTATTTCTTCTGTTTTATCTTTTTATTTGTTTTTCTCTTTTCCTGGTCGCAACTGAACTAGAAATAAGAAAATATGTATATCTCTTCTTTTACTTCTTTTAAAAAATACTTATCTGTTTTGCAGAAAAAAGCAAAGTTTAAGTCAAAAAATTAAATGTCTTCTCCTTTTTCGCTAACTTTTCCTCTTTTTTTGTAGAGATTGAACTATTTTTAAATGTAAAAAAGTACAGTAATGAAATTGATCAACTTTTTGTTACATTTCGGATCTGCACGATTACTTCGTAATCACCGATAAGCAGAATAACAGTTAAGCAAAATCAGTAATGAAATTGATGCCACTTTTTCCTACATAACGGATTTGCACGATAACTTTGCAAGCCAAATAACAGTTAAAGCCTACTACGCACTACGCAGATCGAGACAAATTAAATTTGATCTCTACATTCTTTATCTCAAGACAAATTTTGAAGGTGTAGAGATAAAAATAAAATTCAAATGAGGACAGTAACGTACATAAGTAAAAATATTTGTTTGGATTTTGTAAATCTACACTGCAATATTAAAATAACAAAAAAAAAAAAAGTGTGAGTGCAGGGACTCACGGTTAAGATGTGTCAACACACGTAACGTAACGTGAATCACAATCACAGAATCACGATCACAAGATACGCTACGTTTTTTTCAACCTACCGCCAGCATAGATGTTTACACATCATTAAAAAAAAATCATTACAAAAAAGGTTTGCAGCCTCTACAGCGAGTTTATGTTGTCATTCAAAAATCATTTCTATGGAAATTTGATATATTTTAAAGTATTAAAAAAAAGTTGCCGCACAAGTATTTGGCCCTCTTGAACCCTTTCCTATTAGCTACGCTACTGACTAAATGAAAACAGCTGTTTTATATAATCTGCTCCCGTAACTTTCTTTCATGTTTTATTTTATCTTTTTTTGGTCATCATTCACATTTCACATACATAATATACCTTTCAATATAAGAATGCTAAACCGAAAATATGGTTTTGGTTGACAAAAAACAGTTAAGCAAAATCAGTAATGAAATTTATTCAACTTTTTGTTACATTTCGTATTTGCACGTTAACTTAGAAATCACCGATTAGCCGAATAACAGTTATGCGAAATCAGTAATGAAATGTATGCAATTTTTTGTTACATTTCGGATTTGCACGATAACTTTGCAATCACCGATAAGCCGAATAACAGTTAAAAGCCCTTCCACACTATCCCACTGAGGAGTATAAATACATGTCAAATTGAAAGTGGGCAAGAATTCCATGCTACTGCCAAATTTGTCGGAGAGAAATGCCTTTTCATTTTTCTACCACACACAACAGTTTAATTTAACCTCAATAAAATTGTGATGAAATGTGTGATAAAATTAGAACCATTTCTAAAAATTCACATGTATTATTAACACATGTCAAATCCTGTAGGCTGGAATATCATGATGTGTAAGACGGGCTGTCATATTTTGTTTCCACACTATTATACATGCAACTTTTTGTTACTTAACTAAACTTTCGAATATACTCGATGTCTTTGAAATTACTGATAAGCCCAATAACAGTTAACCAAAGTCAGTAATTAAAACTAAAGAATTTAATGGAATTTTTTTTAATTGCCTCCTAACAATATGCAATAGAAGAAACCACGACAGAACTTTAGCGAAATAATTGGTTTGGGGGTTAATCCAAAGAAAAATACATAAAGGGTTTTTGTGTGATATCACACTTGCAGTTAGGCTGTCAAGCTTTCGAATACGAAGAAAAAAGAAAAAACCCGAATGCACAACAACAATTATTTCATAATGAACTAAGTCCCAAATGAACTAACTCCCAAATTTTTTAACTAAGTCAACGAAATTTTGGTGGGAGTTAAAACAATTTGTTTTGATTGCAAAAGCGGGATAATAAGAAACGCGATTAAAAAAAACCGCATTATAAGAGACGGGATTATAGAAAGCGGAATATTGAAAAAGCGGGATTATACAAAACAGGGTTATAAAAAGCGGGATTTTAAAACCGGGATTGTAAAAAGCGGGATATCGAACCTAACCCGTAAAAATGCTGGTTTCAAATGCAATTGTCAAATCAATTAAACCTCGGTAGCGCAATGCGAAGTGCATAATGCCTCTGAGGGAGCTTGGTCCAAGTTCGAGTCCCAGATGGACATAAAAAGTTTTTTTTTTTTATCAAAATTGAACAATGACCAAGTACCACTAAAAGGAGTCTGAATTATCAGACTTGAAGTCGTGAAATAGCAATAACTCCAGTCTATAAAAACTTAGTGATAGCTCACCCAAGTGTTGTTGTTTCAAACCTTCAACAAAAGAAAAATAATTAACTATTCAGGGTCTATTAAAATCGGTATTTTTTAATAAATGCAGATAAATTAATCTTCAAACGACCGGCACCCAATTAAAACATACTTTGGCTTGTTCATAGCCCCTCTGTATAGTATTACCGTATATACATATATGTATAGGTATGTATAAGAAACTGAAGAAACAGGAACTACATTTTGCAGTACAGATATATTTTCAATTATCATGGCTAGAAAATTATGAAACACTGTTTATTTCGACAGAGCATTCTAGTTTATTACGGTGAGAAAATCAAATAATAGGAAGCAATCATGCGGATGAACAAAAAGGGAAAATTTTAACTCACACACTATAAAGTACAAAGAATGTTGTTTGTAATATACTTGCTCTAGTCTATAATGGAAGACGATTCATTATTTACATATATAGTATCTATGTATGTACATATAAACATATACTCAAAGAAATAACTGGTTCTCTCTTAACTTCATGTAGGTACCTAAGCAACTTTTTGGTGATTGCTTATAAAATCAGTTATTAATGTATGCAATATATATTTGAGTCTTTTGGATTCGTCACATAAAATAATATAACTTCCTTGTAAACAAAACGAACATAGAGTTTCCCAACGAAGTAAAATGGTTACTTTCATTGGGGGATAAGTTTGCTTTACCCATCACTTCAACAAATTTTTCACCGATACATATTATAGCCGACATTGAACAAACTATACAAACAATAGAAGATGATTCAGAAAAGGATGTTACTAGATCAAAAATTGCCAATAAAATATCAGATTTTAAAAGAAGAATCAAAAATACAACAAAAGAGAAATTCATTCTGAAAGTGTATAAAACAACAACACAATTTCTGAATAATCACAAAAATAACATCATAGTTACAAAAGCTGACATAGGCAACAAAACTGTTATAATGTACAAAAAAGATTATGTAGACAAAATGAACGTACTTCTTGAAGACAAAAACACATACAAAACAATAAGAGTTGATCCAACACAAAAATTACAAGTAACAAATAACACACTTATAAACGATCTGTTCAAAAATGAATATATTGATCGCTTTCAAAAAAACAAATTACATTGTTCAGCATCCACAGCTCCGAGACTATATGGACTCCCAAAAATCCATAAACCAGATCTTCCACTTCGCCCAATATCATCCTCAATGAACGTACCATGCTATAATCTATCCAAATACATCGGAACACTTATAAGGAACATCGTTTCGGAGAAATATAACATCAAAAATTCTTTTCAACTTAAAGAAAAGTTACAAGATGTAAACTTAGATGATGATGATGTAATGATATCTTTTGATGTCATTTCTTTATTCACCAATATACCTACATACTTGGCAATAAAAAACATTTTAAAAGAGTGGAACACAATAAAAGATCACACAAAAATACCCAAACAAAAATTTCTCAAACTTTTGGAATTCTGTCTACGAGATAATAATTATTTCCAATTCGATAACAAATTTTACTCGCAAACCTATGGAATGCCAATGGGAAATCCACTTTCACCAACGGTAGCAGACATTATTCTTGACAATCTTCTTGATGACACCATAGAACAATTAAACAAAATAGGTATACAGATAAGATTTATTGCCAAATATGTGGATGATATTTTTGCAGTCATCAAAGCAAAAGAAAAAGACATAATTTTAAACAAACTAAACTCATATCATAACAAAATCCAATTTACCATAGAAAATGAACACAACAATAGCCTTCCATACCTAGACCTTACTACATAGAGAAAAAAACAACAAAATAATATATAACTGGTATTCGAAAGAAACTACATCAGGACGTATGATCAATTTTCATTCAAACCAACCAACGAAACAAAAAATAAACACAGCTTTCAATTTTATCAACAAAGTCTTAGATCTGAGTGATAAAAGGTATGAAATTGACAACTTAAGAAAAATAAAAACAATTCTAAAACTAAATGACTACCCACATTACATTATTAATAACCTACTTAAAGCAAGAGAAGACAAATTAAAAACGAACCTTAACAATAACAACAATAATAATAACAATACAAAAACAAAAATTGACGACAATGCAAAAAAGTTTTTCTCTGTACCATATGTACCTAAGCTCACTGACAATAGAAGCTTACATCAAATTATTAAAAAAGAGAATATTTCGTTTGCACATAAATCAAATCTTACACTCAAGTCAATATTCACAAATCCAAAATACAAAAACAACAACAACATAATGTAGTTTATGAAATCAAATGTAAAGGAAAAAAGAATGAAAACTGTGATCTAGTGTACATAGGACAAACTAAGAGAAATTTAGCAACGAGATTAGCGGAACACGAAGCAGACATAAGAAAACGCAAAGAGACGACAGGGCTTTCACAGCATATAACAAATAGCGGACACACAGTGAGTGGACTTTAAAGATGTAACAATACTGGACAAAGAGAGCAAACTCAACACAAGACTAACTCTGGAAAGTCTTAGAATCCAACAACAAATAAAACGAACGATGAACACAAAAGAGGACACCGACAGTATAAAACAATGCTATGCCGTAGCTATTTAATTAAAGTACCTGATGCCAAGCTGTGATATAAGTGTTATTGTCAATTTTGAGTTTGATAGTTTTTATTTTGTTGTTCTTATTTTTTCTATGTTCAATTTTGTGTCAGTGCCGTCTCCGGGAAGGATGCAATAAAGGGCAAAAAAGAAGCAATTTAGTATGTAATTTTTGAATAGCAAAGTAAGGAAACAAGAATGTTCTATTTTAATTCATTTAATAAACTTAAACCTATTATGTATTATATATTGACAGATTGAATAAAATTACCCTGATGAAGTAAGGAAAACTTACGAAACGTTGGGAAAAATAATGGAATAAATATTGTTTTTATTCGCATTTCCATCATAAAGACCAAAACAGCCTTATATACAGTGGAAAAGTTTTACGAAAAAATTGGTCAAAAATATAAAACAATATAACTTCCAACAAAATTAAAATATCCGTTTTTATTTTTGTATTAAAGTTTTTTTATTTGAAGCTTTAGATCCCTTACCGTGGGTCGGGGAAATCTTCAGCTTATAGTTGAGACAAATCTTAGGACTAAACATGAGATCAAGTGATCCTTTTTTATAATAAAAATTTATAATCCGGTTTTTATAAATCCCGGTTTTAAAATCCCGCTTTTTATAATCTTGTTTTTATAATCCAGCTTTTTCAAGATTCAATTCAATTCAATTTTATTTCAGTTCGGTGTACAAGTAAGACTTCTGTCTTTTATAGTACTTTAAATATGGTTATAAGTTTAAGATATACAAATTTTTGAGTACATACAAATACTGGTGTTATATTTTTTTAATAACCAAAGCTTACGCAAACAACCGTAAATTCTTCTAATGGTATAATTTACCTGATTGTCAGCAGAGAGAGAAGTGTTTATCCTAAAACCAAACGCAATCAGTTGTGACTTAGATGGATTAAGGGTAAGGCCATTGCTTAGGGACCATTTTAAAATTGCTAGAAGGTCCTCGTTCATTCTACAAATTAGATCCTCCTGTAAGCCAATTGGACGAGATAAATAAATTTGTTCGTCATCAGCGTACAAGTGAATCGAAACATTGGAACAAACATTAGGTAGATCATTAATAAAAAGACAGAAAAGGATAGGTTCCAAAATAGAGCCTTGTGGAACTCCCATCCGCAGATTCATATATTCAGAGATCCTTTGTTCAGTTTTCACCCTCTGACTTCGGTTAGACAAATAGTCTTTTATGAGACTCACTGCTCTACTATGAAAGCCGAAGTATCTTTTCAATTTCATACACAGTATCTGATGATTTACTCTGTCAAATGCCTTTGAGAAATCCAGCAGACTGAGAGCAGTTACATTGTCAAGGTCAAACTGAATGCGTATATCATCAAGGACTTTAACCATTTCAGTTTGACAACTGTGATGAGCACGGAAACCGGACTGAAACGGCGATAGTAAGTTAAACCTATCAAGATGACTACAGATCTGTGCTGCAAGAATCTTCTCAAAAACCTTTGTCAGACATGGTAATATACAAATCGGTCGAAAATCAGAGGAAGAACTAGAATTTGTGATTTTAGTAACGGGGATAATTTTAGCTAACTTCCAGCAATCAGGAAAAGATGAAGATGTTATACAAAAATTTATAATATGCGTGAAAGCGGGTAAAATGTGGTGCATAATCATTTTAATAATACTAACAGGCACCCCATCTTCTCCAATTGCATCAGACTTCATTAACCTCAAGCAGTCCAACACCTCATACTCCGAGACCACTTCAAATTCGAGTTCTGTTGGTGAAACATAAAGTTTTTCCATTTTGCATACATTTTTCTTCTATTTTTTATCGCACTACAAACCTCCGATGTAAACCAAGGACATGTTCGGCTATGCACTGAAACAGTTTGAATAGGATTACCTTATCATTGGCATTCGAAAAAGCATGACATTGATTCCAGGGGTAGGTGATGGCATCAATTTGTAGTTCAAGGTTATTAACGGATTTAAGGTCTCTGAACTGAAAAGTCGAGGGTATGGGTACATGGGAAAAAGCAATATTGTAAGTGCAGAACAAGAGATCATGGTCAGATAAACCATCCAAGGACATCTGGTCCTGCAAAAGAACATAAGACAGAGAGATCCCGCTTTCTATAATCGGGTCTCTTATCTTCCCGCTTTTATAATCCCGTTTCTTATTATCCCACTTTTGAAATCAAAACTACTTGTTTTAATTATCCCCATCAAAATTTCGTTGGGACTTAGTTCATAAATTTGGGTGTTAGTTCATTTGGGACTTAGTTCATTATGAAATAAGTCCCAACGATTTTAATAAACAGTGAGGTATGTATGGGGGCATGCTGCCTCCCTGCAACCCCCCTGCTTGGGCACACTATAGGATTTGAGGAAGGTGCGATGTTGAGTGTATGCAAAGTTTTTTTTCTATCATTTGGTAGTTTTTATTTAGTGGGACATAATCCTTCATTTGCATTTTTTGATAATGAACCAAGTCCCAATTTTAGTGGGGCAAAATACAAACGCCTACGAGGGGGGGGGCAATGCAAACGCCACTACGCTACGGCACTGATGATAATAAAGTTCGTAGGAAAACTTGACTTTTTGTGATTATATTTAAGTTCTTCAATTTCTTTTAAGTTATTTAAGCTTTGATATTGTAATTCTTGAAAGGTTAGATCTTCAAATTTAGTATAGGTAATTATTATCTAGAATGGTATTTGGAATAAATGGTTAATGTTCATAACTTTTTCTTTCATACTCTGTATTATTTATTTTAATTTTACAATTTTTAAATTTAGTTAGGTAATTACCTTTTATTATAATCTTTTGCTTGTTACAATTTTGATTTATTTCTTGTTATTATTTCCTATTTCTAATACCTCGTCGTTAAAATTTTTTACAAGCTTACAGTTCATTAATTTTTTAAGTATATTTTCAATGCAATTATTGTCTTATATTTTAGTTAAATTTTTTATGGATTTCGTATTTTCATACAAAATTTGATTATTTGTTAAATATAAATTTTCATTTATTTTTAATTGTAAATTATCTTCTTTTTTAGAATATAGGTTGAACATATGTATGTAGGTATATTTGTTTGCACAAATCATCTGTAAATTTTGGTACCTTGATAATGATATTATATTGGTTTTATATAGAGCAAAACTGAGATTTAATTCTTTATAGTTGCTCATATTAATGTCGTATTTATTTATTTCTTTTGTAGCTAAAATGTCTCTACTAAGTAGGTATTCGTAATCTTGCTGTCATAATTATTTCTTTTATTTTTTCTATTTCCTCATGTAAGTTGTCATGGTTTTCTCTAAGTTTTATTTCATATACTGTATTTTAGCTATGTATGTATATCTTTGCTACGATTTGGCTGTGCTTCCGTACTGATGACGAGAAGAGTAGAATCGGAGAGTTAACTTGATATTTAAAATAAAAGAACAGTTATTTATTTAGTTATTATTATTTATTTATTGGGGCGTGTTTATAGCGAATTACTAAAGTCGTTATTTCTTGATCTATAGTTTAAGGCTTGTTGGTTAAATAAACACAGCTATTATTCATAGTCTATTTCCCAGCTCTTTTTAGTAGAACCCCAGGTTAAGGTTGGGTTCTAGTACAATTATACTTCAAATGATGATAGGCAAAAAAAAAAAAAAATTTTTGTGCGATCCTTCCTCATATTGCATGTTGAAAAAAGTAAGTAAAACAAAACTATTAAATAAAAAATCCAAAAAAGAAATCCGAACAAAAATCTATAATATTTTTAGATGAACAACAAAGAAAACATAAAATGCGAACGCCAAGAAGACTGGAAAAGGAACTTTAGCGGGAACTGTTTCGCCGGCACATCGACATTGTCGATGATAAGAGGAACGATATTAAGATGATAGCAAAAAAGAAAGCAGCTTGGTCCGATATCGACAATAATATTGGGGTTGCTGGCTTTAATAGATCTGTAAAAAAACTAAAGGAGCAGTGGCATCGGATGAAAGTTGCAGCCAGAAGAAGCAATGCTGAAATGAAGAAGGCTCTGAGAGCCACTGGGAATGTGGTTGAAGTTCCAGAACCACCCGAGGAGGACTTGATCGTGCAGGACATGATGAAGGAAGATTTTAAGGAGGACTCAATTTTGATAGACAGTAACACGGAGGCCTTCGAGATTGAATTTCTTGATAAAAGTGTGCGGTCTGTGGAAAATGAACCAACCCCTATAGACGAAGACCGCTATTCGGCACCAGTTACAGAAAAGCCCTATGATGTTCCCAACTAATCGGCTCCGATTGACCAACTAAGGCAATTGCCAAAAAAAAGCGTACCAAAAAAAAAAGTTAAACACAGCGAACAAATTTGTAGCGAAAACCGCCGAAAAGAAGAGCTACATGAGCTGAAATTAGAACAAGTACGAAAACAAATGAGCTATGAAAAAAACCTTTATGAGAAAGACCTAGAAATAAAGAATACAATTCTGAAAAGGCAGCAGCTTTTGTTAAAAAGGGAAAAGGAAACAATTTAAGTACATATGTGTATGTATCTGTATATATGTACATATCTATAGTTTTTTTAAGTATTAAACTCTGGTTTGAATTTTGTATGCCAGTTTATTTACTAACAAATCTCAATACAAAGCATAGTTTTAAAATCATTAAAAAGAAGATACATAGATACATGTATGTACGTATGTAAGCACCTTCAAATTGAAAACCTACGCATTATTTTTGAGCAAGAGTGATGTATAACCTAACTTGTGATTTTTTACGTATTTTATAACTAAACTAACCTTCTTTAATTTATGTTCCTATACCAAAAACTTATACAGGTTTTTGTTTTTGTTTTTGTTTTTTGCTTTTGTTTTTTTTAAATAAGATATTTTTGTTTTTTTTTTAATTTAAATTGATTATTTTTTGGTACATACATACAAACTTATATAGTTTTACATTAATAATAAATAATAAAATACTTAATTTATTTAGTGCATTATAAAACGGAAATATATGCATTTTCTCTTAAACGAAAAGGTTATTGGTAAAATTCTTGCGGCCATAGGTCTTCTTTGAGAAATATTACTTTCTTCTATATTAGGCATTATTTCTTTTTCTAAATAATTGGACATTTCGTCGATCTCATTCAGAACTGAAATAAAAGAAAATTCAAAACTAAAGTTATATATTTTCAGGAAACTATTGTATTGTATTGTATATTTGTACAATCTTTATTCAATTATTAAGAAAAAATTAACAATAATTACTTATAACTATACCAATAATGATAACAAAATTAAATAAATTAGTGACATTTTTTGTTTTGAAAGAAAAAAGAAAAACAGAGATAAATGTCACATCAATTAGAATTTAAAACTTCAGTGAAAAAACAATAATTAAGTTTTAAGTGGGCGAACTTTTACATTTATAATGACTTACACTCTAATATTCTTATATAGGTATACCTATACATCGTATATATATTTTTTTCGTACATCAAAGAAATTATTTACATAAATCAATACATTTATTTTAAAATACAAGACATGAAGATATAATAACCTATAAACTAATCAAAAACCTTATATAAAAAGAAAATTTTATCAATGGTGATGATGTATTCTTAAGTAAGTAGGTGCAAACGTTATAGATTAACAATGAAATAATTAATGGCAGCACAACTTTAATTTGCTCGGGATTAAATTCAAAAAGCCATATTTTTACTTTTCTTAAGAAAATAGGCAATAGATCGTATACCGGCAGGAAGCTTATTGAATAACTTAAATGCGACAACAGAAAAAGAGTTCCTAAAATGAGTAGTTCGAAAAGAAGGGATGCAAACGACAGAACTAGAGACACTACGTAGATTCTGAAAATCATAGATTGGGCTTTGTAAATCGCCACTTCTCAAAAAGAAAATTTTCAATACTTTAAAATAGAAAATGTGTTTTATTGGCAGAATTCGTAATTTTTTGAACAGTTCCAATGTATGAGCAAAGCGGTTGCTCCTACAAATTCTTCTTATAACGTACTTTTGCAAGACAGAAAGAGGCTGAATTTTTGAATAGTACGCACTACCCCAACAACTTAGCCCATACTGTAATTTAGAGTGAAAAATTCCAAAATAAACCATACGCAAAGTTTTACTATCTGAGAATTTTTCTAGGTGATACATGGCACGAAGAGACGACTGAAGATACTGTTTCAGTTTCAAAATTTGAAAAGACCAGCTCATGTTTTGATCAAAAAGGATACCGAGGTATCTAAATTGATTAACGACATCAATCTTAAAGCAAGACGCATTGCAAGTATAATCAGAATTGAACCAAATTTTTGAGCTTGCAGGGCCGCATATACAAGTAAGGTCACAATGTCGTTCACAATTAGGAACATGAAAAATTACATCCAGATCAGTATATTCATGGGAACTCAAACTAAAGTACATACGTTTTGTTTTATTACTGACAGTTAGTTTATGACAGACAAACCATTTACGTAAAATATTTACATCATTTACTACGTTACTACGTTATTTTAACTATCTGCAATTGAATTCAAAGGGTTATTTGAAACATATGCAATACCCAAAATCATCAGCAAAAGCTTTCACTTTACCGGAAAAACTTTGATAAAAAAGAGAGTTTATGTTAACAAGAAATAAAATTGGTCCAAGGACAGATCCTTGGAGAACACCTAGGTTAAGAAAGTTACTCGCACTTAAACTTTCACCAATTTTTACCTTTTGCAATCTATTCTTTAGATAAGATGTAAACCAACTTAAGATGAAGCCACGAAATCCCGCACTTGACAATTTGTCCAAAAGAACATTGTGGTTCACCATGTCAAAAGCCTTCGTTATGTCTACAAAGAGACCAGCGCATGATTTTTTGTCATCTAAACCTCTGTTGATTAATGAGCAAAAAGCAAATACTGCATCTTCAGTTGATAGACCATCCCTAAACCCAAATTGATCAGGACTGAAAAAACTTATTGTTTTAAAGTAAAGCAGCATACGGCTCTTCATTGCTTTTTAGAGATTGGGGAAAGCAAAGAAATAGGTCTATAGTTATTTTTTTCCTTTCTGCTGCCCTTTTTATATAAAGGAATAACATGGGCAACCTTTAATTTGTCTGGAAAGGTACCATTGGTTACACTTAAATTGAAAACATAAGATAAAATATCAACAACATTTAGAGCTATCTTTTTAAGAGTTATATTAGATATACTATCTTCACCACATGAACTAGAGTTGTCTAATTTGTTTATGATCTTTAAGATTTCTAGACCAGTTATTGGGTCAAAAACAAAGCTCCTACAATAAGAAGTGTTTCCATTTAAAGCAAAGTAATCGGATTGATCACAAAAAGCATTATTAGCACAAAGAAAATACATACTTCCAATGGAACAAAAGAAATTGTTAAATATGTTTCCAATCACTGTAGGATCTATCAAATCAATACCCCCATTATTTAGAACGATTGGAACCGGAACTGTTGAGTTTGAAGAGTTAATGATGCTATTAATCACCTTCCATTCTTTTCTTGGGTTGCCAAGCGATTTTTGAACATTATTAAAATAATATCGATTACGACGTACTTTAATTTCCTTATTAACTTCTTTACATAATTTTATAAATCGATTTTTTAATGTAGAATTTAGTGGATGCTTTCAGCATTTTGATCGCAGCTTATTTTTAAGTTTCATTTTTTTCAAAAGGCTTGCCCAGGGTTTAAGTCTGACATTCGATTTTCTTTGAATTACTATACGACGATAACATTCTATATGGCCTTGCAGGCGCATTATAAACGAGTCCTAGGCTAAAGACGCATTATCTTCACAGTAAACAGATTCCCAGGACTCAAACCAGAGGACATTGTTAAGGAGATCAAACCTTATTTTCTTGCAAGTAGAATTAAGGGAGTTTATACTGTATCTCTTGCTAGTTACATTGGCCAACAAAATTCCAGTCATATTGTGATCTGTAATATTAAGATCAAAATTGAGACCATAACACTGATTTAGGGAAGTATTTTTAAGTCGAATTAAAACATGATCTAAGCAAGAACCAGAATTAGGACGAGTTATATCGTTTATAAAAGAAATAAGACCGTATTGAGCCGATAAGGCCAAGTAGGAATCAGAAATGAAGTTTGAAACCAAAATATTAATATTGATATCACCTAAAATAACTAAATTTTCAGTCTTTTCAGCAAATAAATAATTTCCTAACTCTTCCAAGAACAAAAAACTACTAACAGATTGAAGTCTTTATATGCAAACAAAGTTAAAGATTGTATCACATAAATTGATATTTTTATTTTCAATACATAAGCGCTTGACCAACTAAGGTAGGTAACCTCAAATTCAATATTGTCACGAACAAATACACCGACACCACCAGCCGAATAAGATTCATTAATTGTAGAACAACAAAAATTATAGCCAGTTATAGAATAATCATCACTTTCACTGGCAAAAATCCATATCTCACTTACAAATATAAGATCTGGCAAGTAAACAAGTGCTTCCAAATTAAACAGAAGCAAATCAAAGTTTTGTCTCAAACTTCTAATGCTTTGGTGCACAACAAAAAAAGGTTGCAAAGCGTTGCTAGACGAACCAAAAATACAGTCATCGATGCTTCGAATAGTAGAGGGAGGGGTATTGCTGTATTGATCGAGGTCAAAACGGTTATAAAGCTCTGGTATTATCAGTGAAACATTCATTTATATAAATGCTACTATTGCTACCAACTACAAATGATGAATTCATCTTAACTGCGGACCTCTTGTTCTTCATTACTTTTTTTTTCATATCTTGTGTAGAAAATTGTACACGAATAACATGGTTCTTATTTTCTTCAGGATCGCTGCTCGACGCGGAGGCACTGCTTGAGGAAGAACGCTTGACATAACACTGTTGGATATCATATCATCCACAGACTACAGAGATTGGCAAATTTAGAGCTCTGTCAAATATTCTTTGCACACACTCCACTGATGGAAAAAGCCATATTATTGTGCAGAATTCATTAAAATTTGATTTTCTCAGTACGTAAGTACATCCTTTCCATTTTCAGTACAATTTTGAATTGTTTGTACAAAATTGATAATTTTCTCTTATCTCCATTAAAAAAATCTATATGCGATGCGAACATACTCAAAGCCCAATTACCAAATATCAAAACCATCCCCACTTGGGCTGAAGGCGCTCATTTGCTTTTAAATACTGAACTGAATATGTAAGAGTACATATTTAGCTTCCAATTTTTAAGATCAAGTGACCTCAACTCCAAAAGTTGCGTTTCACCCAGGTACGACAGTTGGGCTCATCAATCATTATATATTCAATCGCTCCACTTAAACAGAAGTAGTTTTCTAATTATCTTCATCTACGTTATTATTTTGCTTCCAACAATGAATTTAATTTTTAAACAATTATGTAGAAATTTTATGGTAAGGGAATCTCTTGATGAAAAGCCTTTAATTGGCTTTTGCAAAATCACCCACCAGTTATGGAGATATATTGCGTCACCGAATGTGAAATCTTATACACTTTTAAAAAGTTCATTGATAAAGTTATACAGGGCTTCAAAAATCATGCTAAAATGTTTTACATAACATTTCTGCTAAGATATTAGGTAGATGCAGATTGGATTTCGATGACGTTTACTTAAACGCACTTCAAAATTTCTCACAAAGGGCAGTATTGGATGGTCAAGTTAACTCCATCGTTCAATTTGTTTTAATGTTTTTTTCCTAATGAAGCTATTAGCAACGAATATAGAGCACTAGCTGACTGCGAATATATTAAGAAACTGAGAAATGTATCTGTATCGGAATTTTGGGCAAAAATTTGGTTTTTGAAAAATGAATGCTGATAGAAACCAAAAATCTTTTAAAAAAGGAATGTTGTCACAGTTTTGTAATAAATAAAGATCTTGTGAATAAAAACGTGACAAACAATACTCTTCAAATAGAAGAACTTTTAGAGTAAACAAAATTGTTAATTACCTAACTTACTATTATTTTCTTATCTAAGGCACCAGTTATACGTAATAATCATTGAAAATTCTATTTTTAATTTTCAGATGTTTAGGAAGCAAAATCAGTGATTATTTAATGGCAAAATAAACCTAACAGTTTAATAATGAATTAGGATTTTAAAAACCTCAAAACTAAAAATTTAAATATTCAATGATAAGATTCAATGAAACCTACAACTGGCTCCTTACTGTGATACGGGATCCGTCCGTTATTTATTTAGCTATAATAATAAAGTTCCTTTACTATGTTACCTTAATATTTATAACAAATGATTTTTTTTTGTTCTTGTTAATAAATCAATTTTATTTTTGAATTTGTGTATTTGCTAGTTTTTATCCATTTAAAAGAGACCAGGGGCTTAATTCCGTAAAACGAAAACGATCGAACGATATAGTTTCGGCAATAGCTGTCCCTATCTTTGTCTTTGGATGTGACAGAGATAGGCATTGTCAAACGATATAGTTCGATCGTTTTCGTTTTAACGGAATTAGGCCCCAGTACTATTTGTTCTTTTTCAGTATTATTTTGTTTCAGCATTCAGTACAATCGAAAAAAGTCGATTTCCATCACTGACACACTCTATAGCATTATTGTTATTTACTCCAGGAACACCATTCCCCAATTACTTCGATGGCGTTCTTTACAATTTTCTGCTCTCTCCAATTTATTTGACTCTCTAAACTGTCAACCTTCTCTTTTAGTTCTTTGTTTTCCTCTTTAAGTTGTTTTACAGAAGCGAGGAAATTACAATTAATTTTTTTCAGATGAATAATTTTATCATAGAGAAGTTCCAAGATTATAGGACTGCTAGGGAGAAGAATGACATCTTCTGAGTCAGAGCCAGATGTTGGATCTGGTGTTGCTGCAGTTTTTTTAGATCCATGCTTGGTGCGTTTATTGTTGCTTTTAGACTTAGACGACATGATAGAAAAAACTGTCAAATGAACTTACTGTTGTTGAGGGCAAAAAAAAGCACAATGATGTTATTGCAAAAGTGTATAATTGATTAAATATTGGCACGATATTGTTGTTGTTGTAAACGTTAATGCGCAATCGAATCAGAGATCGCCTAATGTAATATTTGCACATGCTGATTTTAACATGCGGCGTTACAAATAAATATATAGATTTTAAAAAATTTGTAGTTACAAATAAATATTTTTATTACAAACTTTGTAAAGAACTCAAGAGTAAAAATTAAATACGGAATTCGGATGGACAAATATAATTAAAAGTGCGCGCTCACAGCACTCTTATTTAACACGTCCGCTCACCTCTAACTTTGCTCATGTACTATTTTGTACAAGCTATTAGGATCCACAGTACACATATTAAAGGTAATATATTGCGCAGGTTGTCAAAGTTGGAAATGTCAAAAAATTAAAAATGGCTGTTCGAGTGACCACAGGAACTCAACGCGCAACATTAGAAACAACAACAAAATATTGAAATTAGACAAGGAAAGGGGCACTGAATCCACCATTTTACCACCATAATACCTCGATTTTGACAGATGCGCAGAACTGAACAAAAATGAAAACGCTAATGATATTACCTTTAATATGTGTACTGTGATTAGGAATTAGGATATCGCTAAAGATTTACGCGATGAAGTAAAAAGGGATCGAGCAGAAGAACTATCTGTGGCCAAAAGGAATAACTGTTCAAATCCCTTACCTCTGGTGGGGGGAAATTTAAGAACCGCGAGTTAAAAATAAAACACCGAGTTGTAAGGTCGGGTATGCTGTTTATTCGAACTAAACTATAAAATCTTAACCTACGCTTATATATAATATTTTGTTCGTGATAACTTATCGAAACAGAAACACACACACAAATTCTGAACCCAAGCGCAAGCAATGAGTTGCTTGTTATCTCAATTTGTATGTGTGCTCATGTTTGCTAGATAAGATATCCTAAGCAAACATAATGCCTATCACTTATCTTATCACTTCTTATTATCCTAGTGTTCAATGTTTGAACATTCTGCCCCGCCTCATAGAGCAGGCAGGGAGAAGTCAATCTCAGATTTTTTATTCTTTCTTTTCAAATACAAAATAATTAAAATGATAATTATTACGATAGTAATCAATAAGGATACATGGCCGCTTATCTGATGAAACTTAACTAATTTAATGTTTGACTCATATTCCCGCATGTCACGAACTTGTGATATCAATTGTCGGATGCTGTTCCTAGCCTCTACCAGCGATGAGTTCGTTAGAGTCAGTTGATTCTCAGTTATCAGATCTATATTCTTTGTCCATGTCATCGCAAGAGGATCAGCCTTCACATTTGATCCTAATTGATACCCAGATGTTATTTTGATTCCTTCAAATTGTGCCTTACATCCTGGTGCCAAAGTCAATATACCTTGAGAAGGTAGTTCCACTAATCCTTGTTCATAATCGTTACAGTTTAGGTCCAATGTTGATTGGTTGTATGTTTTGAACCGCCAACGGTTGTTTCCAGACAACTCTTTCCAAAATGAGTGATAAGGAATTTCCTTGAATTGGCATTCAGCATGCTTTGAATTCTTTAAGGCTTACATTTCACAGGATCTGTCGGTAGCTGCATTCCATACCCAATTCTTTTGACATAAGAATCTTCCTTCCAGGCTCCTTTTGCAGGTATTTAGTTGTGGTTCCGTAATCAGTGTATACACAAATTCTACTGGATTGTACGCCATATATTCTGCAGTTGGTTGTGCTATTATCATCTTTCCTCTAAATTCCATTGGCAACGGAATCAAATTGTAAACCTCTGATGGTACGTAATTAATAAGTGGTATATCAGCTCTAATTACTAATCGAGTACCGATAATAGTACCCTTAGCCACCATGGAGTTGTAAGTGTCTTTAACAATGTTCCCTTCCTGTTTTCCCAACATTGTGAGATCACTTGGCAGATTACTTTCAATGAAGTCTATCTCTTTCATGAGTTGTGATGGTTTGAGTAAATGTAGATTTACATGACCATGATTCATGTCAACAAGCAACGTGATGATATCTGATTGGATGCTATCACATTCTTCAATCATAGTATTAACTTGTATTGCCAGTGACTGAAATTGTAATGTCAATTTTTCAGCATTCTGGAATCGGACTGAGTGCGTGTAGATTGTGTTTAGCTCTTGAGTTAGCCTTTCCAGGTTGTTATTCACATCCTCAGTTGTTTTCTTTAATATGTTAGTTGTAGAATCAATTAAAGATGTCTGTTTTTCACTTAGCTGTTTTAATTTTTGTTGATTATCCAACAGGGCTTTCATATTTTCCGTTATTTCCGCTCTATCGTCTGCGTCCATCGTACCAAAGAGTATGTGTAAGATTGATCCGACAAATTCCAATGGTGCTCTTCTTTTTCTATTCTTCATCATAAACAGCTCATTGTTTGATGCCAATATACGAAACTTCCTTCTCATTGATTGAACCATTGATTCACAGGATTCTTTGAAGTAAGTCAATTTATGGCACTGTCTCTCTTACTGTGTTGTCAGATTATTAATCGTAATAAACGATTAATTTCCTTTCATATTTTCCGTTATTTCCGCTCTATCGTCTGCGTCCGTCGTACCAAAGAGTATGTGTAAGATTGATCCGACAAATTCCAATGGTGCTCTTCTTTTTCTATTCTTCATCATAAACAGCTCATTGTTTGATGCCAATATACGAAACTTCCTTCTCATTGATTGAACCATTGATTCACAGGATTCTTTGAAGTAAGTCAATTTATGGCACTGTCTCTCTTACTGTGTTGTCAGATTATTAATCGTAATAAACGATTAATTTCCAATTTGATCTTACAACATCCATTTTTCCGATATTGTCTAAAAATATTGCGGAATTTTGCTGAAGCCTTGTAAAATAAGTCCCTTTGGTGCCTATTGCCAGCGGTGCTCTCAAGAACAGCGGTCATCATTAGTAGTAGCATTAACATAATGGCCATTTTGCTCATTTTTGGAATCATCGTTACTAATTTCATTGTTAGATTAGAATTACTTATGTCAGTATGTTTTGACTCTGTCGACTCTTGAGGACATACAAGAATTTTGTGTATAGGCCACTTCAACGTGCCGTTTTTAACTTTTAAAGTCACTACTCGTACTTTCCCATCATTTCCAGTGTGCACTTCCGTTATTTTACCTAACGGCCATCTGGATGGCGGTGTATTCTCGTCTTTGATGATGACTATATCATTCTCTTTAACATTATTTTGTTAAAGCGTATGTAAATATTCGTTTTTCCAGCGGTTTTAAAAATCTCTCTTCATTTTTTGAATAAGCTTCCATTTGTCGGTGGAATTAATTGTAAGATCACTTACTGATTCAGGGCAATCGATCAAGGGCCTTCCAATTAGAAAATGGCCTGGAGTCAGTACATCTAAATCCTCAACATTGTTTCTATTGAATGCACAGAGTGGCCGGGAATTCAAAACTCCTTCAATTTGGGCTAAGAGAGTTGACATTTCTTCGAAGGTTAATTTCGAATCTCCTACTACTCGCCTTAGATGATGATTCACTGCCTTTACTCCAGCTTTCCAAATTCCTCCAAAGTGAGGGGCTGCCAGCGGAATGAAATGCCATTGAATCCTTTCTGATTCTAGCATCTGACTAACGTCTGAATTCTGTTTGATTGCTTGTAAGAATTCCTTATCCATTTGTCTGCTTGCACCAACAAAATTGGATCCATTGTCAGAGTATAGATGAGCACTCTTTCCTCTTCTACCGAAAAAACGTCTTAAAGCTGCCATAAAAGCTTCTTTTGTCATATCGCTCACTGCTTCTAAGTGTATTTCCTTTGTTGACATACACACGAAAACACTTATATAGCCTTTGAATGATTTCTGTCCTCTTCCTTTCGAACATCTCATCAGTACATGTCCAGCATAATCAATTCCAGTATGTTCAAATGGATGTGATACAGTTACTCGATATTCTGGTAAATTTCCCATTATCTGTCCTGCCACACATTGTCGATATCTTATGCATTTTGGACATAGTCTGATGCATTTTTTTACAGCATTTTGTAATCCAACGATCCAGTACCTTCGCCTTATAATGGTTTCCATGACGCGAATGGATCCGTGTAATGTTGCTTGATGTGTGTCTTCAATTATTGCTGTAGTTATATTTGATTTGTTTAAAATGACTGGATGCTTAGATTGTATTGTAAGTTGGATAAATACAACCTGCCGCCTACTCTTAGAATATCATCTTTATCCAAGAACGGATTTAAATTGATAATTCTATTCTTTGGATTAATGTATTTCTTTTGTTGTAAACATTTCATTTCTGTTTCAAATTCGCTTTTTTGATGATGTTTCACAATGAGTTTCCAAGCGTATTCTACTTCGTCTACTGGAGAAAAGTTTAAAAATGCATTTACTCGCATCTTTTTCCGAATGAAGCGTATGATAAATGCTACTATTCTTTGAAGTTTTGTAAAACTGGAGTATCTTGTCATGAGATCATCTAAAAAGTGTTTATTGGTTTTGTCTGCAGCCATCATTAATACAGTTGGTCGATATGTTTCTTCACACTGTTGGGACCACTTTTCTTTAGGTTCCTTAAGCCATTCCGGCCCGTTCCACCAAAGTGTGTGTTTGCTTAGCTGGTTCGCATATATTCCTCTTGATGCTACATCTCCTGGGTTTTGCTTAGAGACAACATGTCTCCACTTAGCTTAAGTGCATTAATCTCATCGACTCTGGTTCGAACAAATTTGTCTTTGGATTTATTATTTTGTATCCAACAAAGAGTTATTGTTGAATGACTCCAAGTATGTACTTCATAATCTCTATTTATGACCTTTATAATTCTGTGCAAAAGTCTTGCTAATAGTTGTGCCGCACAGAGTTCTAATTTCGGAAGTGTTTTTCTGTTCTTTATTGGATTTACCTTGCTCTTCCCACTTATCAGTGTGGTTGATGAGTTGATTTTCATATAGACCACCGCTGCGTATGCTTTTTCAGACGCATCAGCAAAGCCGTGTAGCTCAATTTTCATCCCAATAGATGATTGCAGCCATCGAGGAATTTTTATTTCATGTGTTCTATGAAACTATTCCATTCATTCTTCAAGTTCTCTTCAAGTTCACTATCCCATGAAATTTCTTGAATCCATAATTTCTGCATAAAAAGCTTTGCAACTACTGTGACTGGTGAAAGCCAACCCAATGGATCAAATATTCGGGCAAGATTTGATAATGCAATTCGTTTCGTAATTTTATCTTCAGTCGATAAATTGAAAAAGAATTTAAATTCGTCTTGTGTTGGATCCCAATTTAGTCCTAGAGTCTTAACTGATTCGTTATATTTAATTTCAATCAGTTGATTGTTGCCACAATTAGGAATGCTGTTAGTTATTTTTAAATCATTTGCCAAACATTTTCTTAAATGAAAACCATACTTTTTAAGTTCTGTGGATACATTATGTTGAATTTCCATGCATTTTTTCATATTATCTGCCCCTGTCATAAGGTCATCCATGTAGAAATCTTCTCGGATTATTTTTGCTGTATCACCGTTTATTTTACTGCAATTGTTGGCTATGTCCATTAAGGTCTGTACAGCCAAGAATGGTGCAGCTGCCGTTCCAAAGGTTACAGTAGTAAGTCGATACTCCTTTAAAGCCTTGTTTTTGTTGTCTCTCCACAGGATATGTTGGTATTCTTGATCATCTCTTGCTATTTTGATTTGCCGGTACATCTTTTCAATATCTCCGGTTATAGCATATCTCCATAACCTTCACTTTAAGATGATATCAAAAATATCTTTTTGCAGTCTAGGTCCTACCATCATTATATCGTTCAGGCTTCGACCATTTGATGTTTTAGCAGACGCATCAAAGACCACCCGCAGCTTTGTAGTTAGACTGTTCGCTCTTATTATTGCTTGATGAGGTAAACAGTTTTTTCCCATGTAAGCTTTTTCGACTTCTTGCATATGACCTAGTTCTAAATATTCTTTCATAAACTTCGAATATTCTTCTTTTAGAACTTTGTCAGACTCAAATTTCTTCTCCAAATTAAGAAATCGAGCTACGGCCTGTTTTTTAGAGTCTCCAAGTTCTTTGTCTTCTTTGAGCGGGAGAGCCACTATATACCTTCCATCGATGTCCACTTCTTTATTATTTGCGTAAGCTTCAAGGCAAAGATACTGTATTATAAAGATATGAATCTTTCGTACGTTTTACCCTCCAAAACCCATTTGTTTACATTGTTGTATTTGTAATTTTATTTTGTGTCGATGAATAGATGTGAATTGCAACAACAATATAATGCGGTGAGTTTATTTGTTTTGACAGTTCGATTTTTTTTATTAATATGCTGTGGTGAGTATTTTATTTTGGTTTGTCTGCACGAATGTCTTTTTTTCGGGAATGTTTATATACATACATACATAGTTATATGCGGCTCTAGAAAAAGATAGATTTGTCCTTACCTATATCACTCTGGTGGACATTTCTACTAAAAAATATTAGTGCTGTTAAAACTTGGAGGCTGCCAGTAACAAGTAATCCTCTTTTACTTGGTAGTTCTCCAATATTAAGTTAATTTATGATAAATGTCACCGTTTCTTTATCCCAACGATATCTTTC
Organism: Epistrophe grossulariae; assembly: GCA_929447395.1. Taxonomy (NCBI): domain Eukaryota; kingdom Metazoa; phylum Arthropoda; class Insecta; order Diptera; family Syrphidae; genus Epistrophe; species Epistrophe grossulariae. Next base: position 85,231,433 of record OV839566.1, read on the forward strand.
GTAGAAGTCCTTATCGCTCTATTCAAATGGATTGAACCGTATTTTGTATATTTTTCTTTTTCTTGGTGGCACATTTTGCAATTCACTTAATAACTCAAACAAAAATAAATCTAGTGCTATTGTTGGTTCAGATATGTTCTCTTCTCTGAATATTGTTGTGAAGTCCAAGTGGCTACATATTTCAAAATTCGACAATCAAACTAAATGTAAAGATATTATTAATTATGTTTCAACTAAAGCTAACATCCCCACAAACCTGTTAAAGTGTTTCAAATTAGAAAAGAAAGGTTTACCTGAATCAGACGAAAAGTATGTTAACTTTAAACTTAGTGTTCCTTCAACCTTACTGAATACCATTTTAAATGACTAGTCTTTATGGCCGTTTTCTGTCCTAGTTAAACAGTTTATTAACTACCCAAAAAACCACAAACTCTCGCCTCAAATCGAAGTAACATAATCAATACTATATTGAAGATGCTTTTGTTGCTGTGCCTGCAGGAGAATCATTATCATCCTTACACTCATCTCTAAATTTTTCAAATAATGGAAAAAATAAACAAAACGTAGGTGGGTTAAGAACTAGATTAGATTCTATATATTTATCCTTATCTGCTTGTTTTTATGATATTCTTATTCTTACCGAAACTTGGTTATCTGAAAATCATTTAACATCTGAAATTTTTTCAAATGTGTATACTGTTTTCCGAAAGGATAGATGTAATCTTACGACAGGAATGGAAAGGGGTGGTGGAGTGCTCATTGCAGTACGGACAGTTTTTCCGTGCAAAGAAATTGAACTTAAACCAAAATCTACCTCTCCTGACCACGATATAGATCAGCTTATTGTTTGTATTAAAATAGGTGAATCTGAATTGAATGTTATAGCAAGTTATATACCTCCTAAGAGTACTCTAGAGATTTATAATTTACACTTACTAAATTCTAAAAATATTTTGGATAATTTAGATTTACAGCATGTTATTTTTGCCGGTGACTTTAACATTGGAAAAATAAAATGGAGTCTAGACTTAGCTGATAAGTATTTAATTCCGTTTAATGTAACAAATGAAATTAAAACGAATGTTATTGATTTTTTAAGCCAATATGATCTTATTCAAATAAACTATCATTTAAATAATTTTAATCGTATTCTAGACCTTATATTTGTGGACAAGGAATATTTTATTTATGTTGAAAAGTCTCTTTTTCCTCTTATAGAAAATTCATGTCCCTCAAGTTAGCAGACCAAAGTCAGCAGAACAAATTTTTTGTGACGTCATCATTAGGCGCTAATTAAGTGCTAATTAAGTACCCAACAACAAAATTAAGTGCTCCAGTACTTTTGTTGTAAACTAATGTTCTGCTAACTTGATTTCAAGTAAGCAGACCAATTACGGGAAAATACTTAATACACAAGGTCGAAAACTTGAAATCAAGTTAGCAGAACATTAGCTTACAACAAAAGTACTGGAGCACTTAATTTTGTTGTTGGGTACTTAATTAGCACTTAATTAGCGCCTAATGATGACGTCACAAAAAATTTGTTCTGCTGACTTTGGTCTGCTAACTTGAGGGACATCCCTCGTGTTATAAAAATCATATTTGAACTTGTACCTAAAGGTTAAAACAAATCTTAAAAATTCCAACCGCATAAATCCGCAAAATTTTTGTACAGTTCCTTAAAATAGATAAGATGATACTACTCAAAAACATAAAAATCAAGCTTGGGACTGCTTGGGAACACAACTAAATCGATCAATGTTTGTATTTCAACTTATTTATTTATATATATATATTAATAATTTGTTGTTTCTTTTTTTATTTATTTTTGCAATAAAAAAAGAAGAGTAAATGTTTTTTTTTATTTTTAATAAAAATTTTTTTATTGTGGTGTGTTTTGTATTAGTATTATAAATTAAAATCCGTTAGTTCTGTTTGCAAGAAGAAGTTAAAAAAACAGGCATCAATAATGTTTTATTTTTATAATTATTTTTAAATATAATTTAAAGCACTTTCTCACAAAAAAAAAACTCTCAAATAGCTTAACACATACCAGAACTTGAAGGCTCCATATCAAAAATTTTAATTTTTTACAATCGTAATTTTTTTTTACGCAATTGATTTATTGCCACCGATTGGGCCATTATGCCCCATTGTACGATGGATTGCATATTTAAGAAGTTATTTTTACAGTTCAAAGAACTACTTTCATGATTTTCTATCAGAAATCATAAAAGTTCAGGGGCCTATAACACAGAACAACAAGTCAACTAGTCGACAACTACTTGTTTGAATATACGTGTTCAACAAGTTAAATTCAATTCTGTAACACAACAAAAATTGTAACAATTGGTAAAAAATATAATTTCCCTCGACTTGAGGAACAAGTAAATCTTACGTGTTCATTCGTATAGTAAGCGAAGTTGAATTTTGGTAAAGACTATGCGCATGTACAAATTGTTGTTTAATAATTTCTTTAAATATTGGGAGGAATAGAAAAATCAAAATGAAAATTAACGCCAATTTTGTATATACGTAGGTAAATTCGTAAATACTCGATTCTCATTTTTTTTCACAATTTGGAACACAAAATTAAAAAGCTTTACAAATTAGTTAGATATACTTTTGTATATAATTTCTGCAGTGCTATATTATCTTCAGAACACATTTCATACAAACAATTTGGAGCGAAAACTATGACAAAAATTAAGGGATGTATGAGGCGTTTTTTGTGTAGTACTATAAGCTTAGGTTTAAAAACGATTCCAAAAATGTAATCAAACTCAATTTCTTGACGTTATAATAGTTTTAATTTTAATCTTAATTTGATGTAGCGTTGAAATGTTCTCGAAAAAAATATGACCTTACTTTTATAACAAGGTTAGACATTTTCTTACAATATTATTAACATTCTTTAATAATTTATATTATATTATTTGTTATTATTTCGGAAAAATGTTTGTACTCTATAAAAAAGAACACCAAACAGGTTCGAAGATAAAATGTCGTCAGCTGTTGCTTCTTCTGTCGTCAGAAGTTGCAAAAGAAAAAAACTTTGCGTAAGTTAAGCCAACAGTATACCTACTTATGACTCTTTGGACAATAAATTATTTCAAAACAAGAATAATAAACAATTTTAATTCAACTTTTAATGAAAATTAAAAAAAAAATTATCAAAATCAGCTTCTCTTTGAACTCAATTATCTCCGTCGAAAAATTTAAAACTTTAAAAATGCATCAAATTAAAAGAAACAGTTCGCAACTTGAAAAATATTCTGGAAACGAAATATGTAGCAACAAATTTGAACACATTATTATTTGGACTATTCCAATTTAACCCAACAAAATTTTGAAGTAAAAGGTTGGCTCAAACAAGCAACATTTATTTTTTTCTAATTTACAAACTAGTTTTGATTTTTATTTTGTATTATTTAGTTGTATCAAACAAATTTTTCATCCAAAATAAAATTGTGATTAAACATTTTGTATAATCTTCCGTACCATGTGCATACATAAATTTATAAACAATATATTATATAATGATATAAATAGGTAAACACTATATAAAATCAATCTTTTCCCAACTTGTTCACTCTAAACAAGTTTGAAATCGTCAGTTAGAATTTTTAAACTATTCAACAATTGAAAGAAGATTTAGTTAAACACTTGTTGTTTCCAGTTACAGAACCGTTTAATATATCAAATTACCCACTTGTTGAAAGACCTAAAAACAATTGTTATAAATTGGGAAGACTTGTTATTACGTGTTATACAAATTTTAAACACCTGTTGAATTTTGCTTGTTAAACAAGTACTTGTTGTATTGTGTTATAGGTAGGCCCCAGGTATATTTTCAGATGTCTTGGTTTTAATTAAAAATTTGTTAATGCAGGTGGAACGTAGAGCCATTCTAAAATTGACTGCGATATAAGGATTCTTAGATAAAAAAGAAAATACGAAGTAACCACACCATTAGCGCATGTAACATCCAGAAGAACTTACTAGAAAATCAATTTTTGCTATTCATATTTAATCACAGAAAATCTAAACTCATATCGTCACCCGTTTTCATATTTGCCTGAAGCATGCAAACAATCCATAACTATTACATACATTCTATAATGTTTTTCTTAATGACTTATACGCCTAACCACACACAAAAACATAAATACAAAATAAGTATACTACCTATCTATGTAAATATGTAAATAAAATAAAATATATATACATACATACATATATATAAACATACATACATGTTTCTTTTTATTCTCATTCTTAACAATTAAGGTGATTGCATGTCTTTTCTAATTTGTTTCCACTAATGCCATATCATTAGCAAGATTACCAGCATAAGTTCATTCTTCAGATTTTGAGGACAGTACAATTAAGTTTTTATGTAGAATAAGGACAGAACATACAGATGGCTTTGCTAAGTGCTTGTTTGTATGCTTACTCCAAACTTAAACCTCATTAATGTGTCAATGACAATTACTGGCAAACATATTAGTGAACCAACAATAACAAAACCGTTCATTAATTTCTCACTTTGGGAAACAAATATTCACCTTAATATTAAGATAACACAACACAATATTTAATTTGTTTTACTGATAAATTACTCAATTGATGATTAATTGATAAATCAAATTCAAAATTCATTTTTGTGTATCCGTTAAATTGTTTGCGATATATACAAAAGTCAACTTTATTTAAACTTTTTTTTTAAACCAAAAATAGTGGAATCTACCACATATAGTTTTTTAACAGTTAAGAAAAAACAAATTTTCATAATACACAGTTTAACAAATTTGTATAAAAACTAAAATTCCTTAATAACAGCCAACAGCAGCAAAAGTAATTGCTATCAATCAAATCCAACTCGATGGGCCATGTTTCGATAGACATTTCTATTTATTTACCTTTAAATTAATGTTTTTCCAAATTGAAATACAGTGAAAGCTCTAATAAGCGGACACTCATGGTCCCCCAATTTTTCTTCATACTAAATTTGTATTAATAAAAATTGACATCACTCAAGATATTTAAATTTAAGAGTTTTCTGGCTCTTGAAAACCATTCCATGCACATGTGGCCAATTTTGTAACCCTCAGTTCTGAGAAAGGTTTTTTTCTGAGTTATATTGGATCCACCTTGCCATTTTCCAATATCTTCTTTATTTTTTTAAATCTCTGGCTTGTGTTTTTCCAATATTTAATCTAAAAAACATATCTATACAATGAACTTTGCAGGATAAAATCTTTTATGTCGTGGCTGAAAAAAAACAAACCTTTTTGACGAAGTGCGAACTTCCCTTAGTATGAAAAGTTAATAGCAGAAAGAAAGGAAATGACATGTGCAATAACGGAACGCGATGAAAGGGAACCATACACTCTCAAAATTACACCAACTTAGTTTGTCGGGAAATACCCTAATAACCTTTCAACATAATAGCCTTTTCACACCAAGCCCAAAACGCGATTTTCGCGAAATTATCGGTTTTGGCGGAAAACCTAATCGAAAACTCAAGTTTTACCATACATTTTTGGTAAACCACAAGTTTTCGTAAACCACAAGTTTTATATAAAACCTCTCGAAAACTAGTTGAAATTCAAAGCTGAACTAAACAAACAAACCTTTCGAAACATCCAGCGCTCAATCAAATGTTAAAAAAAACTGCTGAATTCTGCTGACAAAAGAAATTGTGAATGTGTTATGTAAATGAGATGTTTTGTTATTGTTTTTTTTTGCAGGAGATGAGTTGGTGTTTGTGAAATGTCAAACGAAAACTTGTAAATGTTCAGTGTGAACGCTTTTCGAGTTTTTGAAAACTTTTTCCCGAAAACCCGGTTTTGGGTTTGGTGTGAAAAGCCATCGCTCTGTCCGGTTGTTAGGGCTTCGCGTCCGGTTATCGGAGATTTTCTTTGGATTGCTAACGTATTAGAAATAAAACAGAAACTATATACTGATACAATATACTATACTATACTAAAATGAGCAGGAAAAAGTGTCTGCGTCCGTTTATAAGAGTGTCCGTTTATAGGAAAGTAATTTGTATGAAAAATTCGAAAAATAAGTTTGTTCCCGAAAATGTGTCCGTTTAAGGGAATTTTCCGCTTATTGGAGCTGTCCGCAAGTAGAGCTTTCAGTGTAATAGTTTTTTCGAAATTAGAAAATAAATGTAGGTATGTAGTTTTTGTTTTTCAATAATATAATTAGTAAAATTTGCGACAACTTTCGGTATACTTGAAGTTGTTAATGAAATGCCGTTTATTAAAAAATGATTATACAGAAAAGGTTAAGCCTTTTCACACCAAGCCCAAAACGCGGTTTTGGCGAAATTATTGGTTTTGGCGGAAAACCTAATCGAAAACTCAAGTTTTACCATACATTTTTGGTAAACCACAAGTTTTCGTAAACCACAAGTTTTATATAAAACCTCACGAAAACTAGTTGAAATTCAAAGTTGAACTAAACAAACAAACCTTACGAAACATCCAGCGCTCAATCAAATGTAAACAAAAACTGCTGAATTCTGCTGACAAAAGAAATTGTGAGTGTGTTATGTAAATGAGATGTCTTGTTATTGTTTTTTTTGCAAGAGATGAGTTGGTGTTTGTGAAATGTCAAACGAAAACTTGTAAATGTTCAGTGTGAACGCTTTTCGGGTTTTTGAAAACTTTTTGCCGAAATCCCGGTTTTGGGTTTGGTGTGAAAAGCCTATTAGACAGCAACATTAAAGTTAAGAACAGTTAACTAATGTCACGCTAAAACCCTTAAAATAAGCGGTCTTTAAATTCGCACCAAAGCATTTAATATTAAGAGAATACAAAACAAATATTGAAGCGAAAGAGACCGTAGACGAACACTTGTTAAAAAAGTAGGTTTGTTAGATTTTTTGTAGAAGTCCACTATTCCAGCAAAATATTCTTTCCTAAAATTTTAATTATTACTATTAATATGCGGCCTCGCATGGCCCTCGGCCGGTAGGCATACTTTTGGTCCCAAAGTTTTCTTTCTTCAAGTCGCGCGAAGCTAGTAAAGCACAATTTGCACAACTACTTTAAATGGTGATAAACTGTCATATCATAACTGTTGGAAATTGAGTCTCGTCTTTTTTAAATGTCAAAAAAGGCATAGGTCGTACTAATATTAGCACACAGACAGATTTTAATCAAAATAGTAGGAGTCGTTTTCGATAAAAAAAAGTTTTTCTTAAAAGGTTTTTATGCAATTGTACCTATATGGAGGGTACCGTTAATTTAGACTATAATAATAATTTTTGTTTAATTTAAATTGCGCTAGAATTTTTTTTTAATGTCAGCCAAATTCTATACAGTATTCTGCTCTTTTTTTATAGGAACATTTCTGGGTATTCTTTCCAGAATAGCGTTTTTTTACTTTTTTTTATTTAAGAAATGAAAAAAGATATTTAGTAAAAAAGCCATACAAAATGTTTTTTGTTTTTTTTTTCTTTTTTTGTTTTATTTTATTTTATATAAAAATTATTGTAATAAATTTTAAGTTAATACGTTAGGTATTCTTTTTGGTGGTATTTTATATTAAAACCGTGAGTGTTCCAGACGTTAAACTGTTATTCAGAGTCATCGAATAAACAACACAAATATGCTGCAAGACGTAGGTACTTAAATTTTCAATATTTCTGGTTTTTCCAAAAATATTTCTGACCTTTATTCTTATTTTTAGTTTAATAAAAATTGACCAATTGATTCAAAATAGCTTTTAACGGCATTTAAGTCCTACAAAAATTGGCGTTTCGTCCCGGCGATCTCAATTGGACTCAACAGTTGACTATAGTGAGGGCCTTTGTCAATACGCAATTTTTGCTAAGTTCAGTTCATCTTACATAGATTTCTTGACGAATACCTAGTGTGAACTATATCCAACAAGACTAGAATTCCTAATCATTAAATTGGAAGTTTTTGTTTTTGTTTTTAGCCCAGGGCCTGGCTAGTTATATAGAAAGGTTTTTTTAATAATACAAATTCTATATACTTTACTACTGAAATACATCAGCCAAGTAGAAGACTTAGCACTATTTTAATGGACTTTGTTGAATTATTGATTCAAAATAGCTTTGACTATAGTCAACTGATGAGTCCAAGTGAGATCGCAGGGACGAAACGCCAATTTTTGTAGGACTTAAAGGCCGTTTAAAGCTATTTTGAATCAATAATTCAACAAAGTCCATTAAAATAGTGCTAAGTCTTCTACTTGGCTGATGTATTTCAGTAGTAAAGTATATAGAATTTGTATTATTAAAAAAACCTTCTTATATAACTAGCTAAAAACAAAAACAAAAACAAAAACTTCCAATTTAATGATTAGGAATTCTAGTCTTGTTGGATACAGTTCACACTAGGTATTCGTCAAGAAATCTATGTAAGATGAACTGAACTTAGCAAAAATTGCGTATTGACAAAGGCCCTCACTATAGTCAACTGATGAGTCCAAGTGAGATCGCCGGGACGAAACGCCAAAAATTGACCAAGTCGTTTTGGAAATATTGAGTTTTGAATTTTTTGAATGCCCAAAAAAATATTTGTCTGAAAATTTTATACGCACAACTCGTACATTTATAAATTCTCCATAAAAAATCATCAAAATCAGTTAAATTGTTTTCGAAAAAGTGAAAAGAAAAAAATTAATACTTTACTATTTTTCCGATTTTTTTTTTCACAAAAATATGCCCTATACCTACTTATTAAAATTAATTGATTTTTCGCTCTGTGGAGAGATTTGTGAGAAAAATATGATTTTCCAAAAAAATTCTAATGTATGCTAATTTTTTGTCTTAACGAAGAAAAAGTTTCGGGAGAATGTTCAAAAAACGGTAGGTACCAAGTTAGAAGAAAATCGAAAGTTGATGTTGTGAGGATATACCGACAGAATTTTTGTACCCCTTTTTCCATCTTCACTATCATCGTAATGTCAAAATTTGATCAAAGCCATCAGTTCGTTTTTTCATACGAATCAATAACTTGCAATATACTACCTATACTTGTACATATACGTAAGTAAAAGCATGAGTAAAATAAATAAAATATTTAAAATGAAAATACAAGTTCAATTAAATTAGTTAAGTATAAAAAACCTTTCGTTATTATAAGTAAATATGTATACCTGTCTATTTGTTTTAAAATTTTACATTGACTTTTTCTTATAACGAGATTAAATCTTTTTGGATGTTAAATTAAAGAATTTTCAAAATTTGTCGTTTTGACAGTAAAGAAATTGTATAAACAAAAAACAATGAACCAGAAAATTTTCGCTCGATATTAATAATTGCCTTTAGTAGATATACAGGGTACCCGAAATCACCGCCTCAGAAGAAAACCATGAGTTCCTGAGGTCATTTCAAGTCGAAAAACTTAAGAGGTAATTTTGTCGTTTTCGCTTCGTTTTCGACTTATAACGGCCTTTTTATGATTTTTATTCTATTTTCCTTTGACTGGCTCACTTTGCCAAACTGCAACCGATTTTTGAAATTTTTTATTTAAACAAAAACAGTTAGAAATTTGTATCTACAATACAAATTTTGTTTGTGTGGATAACGGTTTTTCCGCAATTTATTATCAAACATTTTTTTTAAAGCATTTTAATGTTGTTTTTTGACTTCGATATGATTTTTCAAAAAAAAAAACACGTTATTAAGTATGATTTTTTTCTTTTCATTATGAAAGCCTAATATTTGTTCTTAAAAATATTTAACATTTTTTACCTAAAAATACATTTTAAATTATTAAAAAAATTAAGGAAAGTCAAGAAAATATGAATATTTAGAATAAAAACGAATTAAAATGAATAAAAACTTTTAACAGTCTTACTCTTACCTTATCCTTTCTAACATTCAACACTCAACGCTCATCGTAGTTTTATACTATTAGGCTTTTATAATAAATAGAAAAAAATCATAGTTAGTAATGATCCTGAACCTTGCAGAAAATGCGTCCGCTGAAGTTTGAACAACCACCAAAGTCGTAATACTTGTTAGATTTTAAAAAACTAAAGGGCAATCTAGTGCCGATATTTTTTTAGTTTTTTTTTTTTTGCCTTAAAAAAAAGTTATGGCCAAAAGATTCAAAAACCACCAAAAAAATAACTAAAAAAAACTTAGCCCTTCAGTCACCCACTGTAATTTTCGCCGTATTTTCATAAAAATTACGGCAATCGAAAAAAAAAAATCATCAATTATTATCAAAACTAGAATAAGCTGACTTAAGAAATCACCTAAAAGAGGAATCATTATAATTATCCTAAAATAGGTTTCAGGATCTGTTGTGCTAACGTTTTGCCTATTCTGCTGCCTTGATACTATTCGTGGAATTTTCAGTTTCTAACCTGGAACATTTAGTTAGTTTTAGTTTTGTGCAGTCTCAAAAATTACTTCAAATTCCGTGAAGATATTTTCTCGAATTCCTTGGAACGTGTTTGATGTTAATTCCACACGCTCCGATCCAGATACTAAGTCGTATGAAGGGGATTGTAAGATCTTACAAAGTGGCAATGTATATACGTACCTAAACGAAACGCTCAAACAAAATAGATCTTAAAAAGCAGCTTGGCTTTGATGAAGTTGCAGAGTCCTTCCTGCAACAAATGTGTGCGCTTTGCCGTTAAATAAAAAAAAATTCCAACGGATTTTATGATATTATGTATTGCGAATAGGCTGAATTTGACAGGAATGCCCTAAGGCCATATTTAAAGAGTGTGCTCTACAATGCACGTATAAGGCTTCTGGATGCGACTCGCGTACTACAGCTTGTACTCTGTTAAAACTGCCACTCATAGCAGAAGCACCATCGTACCTTTGTCCAATCAAATTGCTGTAATTTATGCCCATGGTTTGAAATGCAGAGAGAATTGTATTTCCCGTAGTGTTTTCTACATGAATTAATGTTAAAAAGTCTTCACGTAAGATAAAAATATGTTCTTTAACCCATTTACTACCACTGTACCCGCTTGGGTACAGAAAATTGAACAACTTTATGGTTTTACCGTTGTCCTTCTTCAAATTTGTTTTGATGAAATTTGTTTTTTTTTTTGTTCGTTGACATGTTTTCAACAAGTAGGCGTGCAGTTTATTGTAAACAAAATAAAACGGTAGTTTTTTTATTACTCCGCGTCAGGTGCGATTGCGATTTTCTCAGTTTTTTGGAGGTTGGCCTATATTTTGCAATAGAACAAATATTCATTCTATCAATTTTCTTTTTATTTTTTTGGAAGTAGTTCAAAAACTTAGAATAAAATCAGATAAAAGTGAAAAATCAAGTGTTCATTTATTTTTACGCTAGGTAATTACGCGTAAAGTTAGGTGTACCCGCTTGGGTACAATGGGAAAAACTGACAATTTTTTTTCATAGAATGGATTTCAAAGCAATCTCAACATCATCATTTTATGGAAGGAGATTCGATAATCTTCCAAATGCAATAAATGCAATCGAGGAAAATGATCACAACGGTGTGTTTGACATTGCATTTACACCACCAGATGTAGATAACAATACAGACGAGGATGAAATAGGCACAGAAAATTTGGATAACGATCAAATACCCAATGATGTTCCAGGTAACATTGAACTTCTCATTAGGGATGAGGATTTTGATAGCGAGGACGAAGTTCCTTTATCAGTGATAAGATCCTCAATATCTGGGCAATCTCAAACCCAACCATGATGGTCTAAAAGAGGTACTGATATGACGATGAACCGTTCTAATAATTTTGAGATAAACAAGATGAATATGAAATGTGCTTTATTTCCTCAATTTCCAAAAAGAAGACTTGGAAATTTTCATAGGAATTATGTTCTACAGTGGTTACCACTCAATGCCCAGGGAGTCTATGTATTGGAAATTAGATGGGGATACAAGAACCGCATTGGTAGCAAACAACATGTCGCGAAATCGTTTTTATGAGATCAAAAAATACATTCATTTCGCAGATAATAACCAATTAGATGCTCGAGAAAAAATGGCAAAACTCAGACCGCTTATTAATCTTTTGTGCCAAAAATATCAACAATGGGGCTTCATGCACGAAAAATTATCCATTGATGAAGCCATCATCAAGTATTTTGGCCACCATTCTTCGAAACAGTTCATAAGGGGAAAACCTGTTCGTTTTGGTTTCAAGAATTGGATGCTGCCGAGTAGTTGTGGCTACCTATGTATATAACTTTGACACTTATTGTGGCGCAAAAAATGTGAACTCTGATGTGTTACAAATGCCACTGGGATCTCGAGTTGTACTTGAGCTTCTAGAAAAAGTTCCATTTCCTTCTGACCACATAATATATTTTGACAACTATTTTATTTCTCACGAGCTTTTGCGATTGTTGCGAGAGAAGAGCTACAGGGACAGTAAGAGAAAACCGAACAAAAAAATGCCCATTGAAGCTGAAAAAAGAATTCAAGAAGGAGAAAAGAGGGCATTTTGAGCACGTATACGACGTAAACAATAATATTCTTTTTGTAAAATGGAGCGATAATAGTGTTGTCACTATGGGCACAAACTTTAAAACTATACAGCCCAAGCACTATGTCAAACGTTGGTCATCAGTACAAAAAAGAAAAGTTTTCATTCAGCAGCCCAACCTTATTGCAGATTATAATAATGGTATGGGTGGGGTTGACTTACACGACCAGTGTGTCAATGCCTATAAAATAAAAATTCGAGGCAAAAAGTGGTGGTGGTCGCTTTTTACGTCAATGCTAAGCTCTACATTGGTGAACGCTTGGAAACTATATAAAGTCGCAGATGATTCCGAAGATGACTTGCTATCTTTTCAAAGAGATATTGCACGATATTATCTTAGAAGATATACAATTCTTCAACCGTCGACATCAAAACGCTCCATATCTACAAGCGTTGCTTTATCTGAAGTTCACCATTTTCCAAAGAGGATTGAAAAGCCTCTCAGATGCAGAGTATGCCACATGCGAATCAGATGGGTTTGTGAGTTCTGCGACATAGTTCTGTGTGTCGAAAAGGAATGCTTTAAAAAATTTCATACACAAAATTAGCACCCACATTTTCCCATTGTACCTGCTTGGGTACAGCTTAAAAAACACACTTCCTACTTTTTTAAAAAAATTAAAAAAATATTTTTGTATTCCTTTGTCACTATTTAATAAGGTTATGTTACCAAAATTTTTAAATTTTAGTTTTAAATGTCTTTGGTAATAAATGCGAAACAATCTGCAGAATTTATAGCTTTAACTATTTTTGTCTGAACGATTTCCCCACATGCAGCGATTAATTTTTTAATAGTTTTGAATAGTTGGGCTTAAATACGTAGCGTTCAACGACAAACTTTAAGAATATTTTTTAAGATTTGCATCACCACACTGTTGTGATGACAAACCCCTGTGAACCCCCCCCCCTGGCTACGGCCTTGGGTGAACTACTTATTCTGGTTCTTATTTATCATCATAAACATTCAATAAGCGAAGTAATGTTAATATATAAAAACCAAAGACAAACACAAATATCACTTCTTCACTTGCATAAGAAAACTGTTTCTTACTATCCCTTTTTTGCGCCCTAAACCTCTTACTTTTTTGAACCCATAAATAAATAGGTATAGTAGGTATTTTGTTTGTCAATTCACCAAAATAAGAAGTAAAATTTCTCAAGTAGAACGATGCTTATCTGTTTGCATGTGAATCTTAAAGGACTTTTATCATCATGCTTGAATTCTAAAAGGTTTCTCATATAACTAATCTCTACAATAAAACTGCTTCATCACTTTTTCTATATTACTAAACATAGTATCACTTAGCTTTTCAAATCTTATCATTTTATCTTGCTTTCAAAGAAAAATGTACAATCCCAAACAATAAACGGATTTTCCATTCCCAAGTTTAACTTTTTATATAGATAGCACACGAGTAAATTCACTTTAAATAAAAAAAGACACTATTTTGGATGTATATATGTAAATAAGGTAGACCTTGAAATTAGGAAAGTGTTTGGGGATACATTTGTTTATCAGACATAAAAAAAATGTAGTGTTTTCATAGAACTTAAAATCTTAGTAAGCTTCAAGATCTTATAAAAACATAATTTAGAAATAAAATTGAATTAGCAAATTCATAAAAATATTTCTTCTTAATTCCCTGATTACCCAAACAGTTTTATAGTATGTCTTTATGTTCCTCTACCCTCGATTTATAGATTTAATCCAATTGAAGCGCAAGTACCCAGACTGTCTTAAAATAGAAAATCAAAATACATACATACAAAAATTTGATAAATAAATTTTTTTCGTTGAGAGTTCACATGTATTGGTATATGTATTTAATAACTAATATGAATTGTAAATACATTTTCTTCTTCCGAAAAAAATTTTGTAAAACAATTTATAGATTGATAAAATAATACAAAACTGGGACGTTACCAAAACTTAAACAAAACTAAAATTATCACGTCTTGGTCAACAGCTATATTTGCAGTTTTTGTTTGTTATTTGAACTCAATTAAAGCCAAGTAGAAGACTTAGCACTAGTTTGGCGTTTCATCTCTTCGGCGAGCTAACTTCAACTCATCCAAAGTTTTCTATTTTGTCTACACTTTTAACATTAGAAATGTTTAAGCGGAGGCATACCTACTAACAATGTGAAAAAATCAACAGAATTTCAAAAAAGTGTAACGCCGAGTAGAGAAAGAGGGCGAAACGTCAGGGGAATAGACAAAATTATTGCAATCATATGTTTTTACTCTTCTGAGGAAACAGAATACGAAGAAGATGATAACACGGACACCAAAAAAAGGAGAAGTATTCGTAGGCAGGGATGGCCACTACATTTTTCACATTTGCTACGTAGTTTATGTCGTTAAACTTAGTTAAATGTAGTTAATGAAACAAATTGTAGCAAACTTAGTTTCAAATATCAAATGATTTGTCAGTTGTAACTTTGAAGCTTGAATTTTGAGCTAAAATGTTCAAATTTGTATTGAAATTTTATTATTTCTCTAAATTTACTTTGTATGTATATGAAAACGTTACAATTTGTAGAAAATAAGACGTGTGGTTTATTAAATTAACTACGCGAATTTAATTATTGTATTTGATTTTTAAGTTTTTAAAAAAAATCTTTATTTTAAGACGACTTATTCGTCTGAGTTATAATTTGAAACTACTATTACTACTGAACTAATACAATATGATCGCTTAACTTATATAGGGTTCTTATGTTATTCTTTCGATGGCGTGTCTGCTATCTGAGTGGTCTGTTCTTATCTTATTCCCACGATATGGTGTGTCTGCTATCTGGGTGGTCTATGGATGATTGAATATAATATCATCTTTTGTTTGTGTGTTTATATCTTCGTCTGCATTTCTATCTGGGATTTGTTGCAATGTAAGGCTTTTTTCGTCTGCGCTTTTATCTGGGGTTTTTTGCAATGTGAGGTTTTTGTCGTCTGCATTTTTATCTTGGATTTGTTGTGATTTGATGAGGCCTTTGTTATATATAACTCCTCCCCTCCTTGAATCGTCCATCTGGTGGAATTCGACCGATGGTAGATTCACCGCTATTGAATTATTTGATCTTTTGTTCTTATTTTTTAAATACATATATAATACTATTATTATTGTAGTTACAATTATTAGAGTCGTAATACTAAATGTTAATTGTTGAGGAGATACTTCTATATATTTTGAAATTTTAATATTTTCAATTGGTTTATAATCTATAATTTCAATATCTTTATCATTTTCATAGTTAAAATTTAGTGTAGGGACTATTAAGTCTCCTTTGTATTCTCTCCTATTAAAAGACTTATTGTCTAAATATATTTTACATTCTTTGAATTTTATAAGATAATTACCTTCTAAGCTGTAATTATTTTTATTACAATTTTGGGTTAGATTTATGTGTTTTACATTTTTTAGGATTAAATATTCTCCTAATTCTTTTACAATTGTTTCGTTTAAAAATTTAATTTTACATGAATTCGGGTCATTTTCCAAAATAATATCATTAATACATTCATCATTTATTTTAGTTAAATTTTTTGTTTCTACACTTGGGTAGTATAGATTATTCCTTAGTCTATAAATTTCGTTAGTTAATAAGTTGATTGTTTTGTTTTTTATTGGAAAATCTTGTAAGTAATATTTATTATAAGACTCTTTTGAAAATTGGGGTATAGAAATTATTATTAATATATTTTCGTCGTATATAGCCAAATGCATTTTTAAATGTTCCAAAGTTTCAAACGTTAAATTGTATTCCTGAATTTCTTCCAACGTGAGGATATCGTGAGTTAAAACACCCGTGCGTGCGTTAAGCACTACGTCTTCAATGAGTTCGAAATTATGTCTTACTTCTCTTACTTGATCTTTAAATTCTAGTTCTATTCTTAGGTCATTTATATCATTTTTTCGGTTTTTAAGTGCATTTATTGTGGTCGTACCTTTATTAACTATTTCTGTCAATTTCTTAAACTGTCCGTCAAATCGTTCATTAATTTTTACTTGAGCATTGTTATTATTTATTAATTGTTTATTATTTATTTCGTATTCTTTTAATTTGTTTTCGATTTCTTCGCGGTCATCGTTGTCCATTGTTCCGTAGAGGAACTTCATTCCTGAACCTATAAAGTTAATTACTCCTCTTTTCACGATCTTGTGAGGGATTAATCTATTTATTTTATTTTCTAATTTTGTAAGATCGCTAAGTTGTTTGTAAGTCTTATTAGGGATTGATTTATATTGGGATTTTAGTTCGTTTATTATTTCTTCGTATTTAGTTAAATTGATTATGTGTAAAATGTTGCAGTAATCTTCAATTAAATGTACTGGAGTTGATTCGATTAAAACAAATTCTTTATGTATTTCATACACTTGTAAGTCTTGGGTTTTAACCAGTATTGACTGCCATAGAGTCAGTATCACTATTAGGGCTTGGGTTGTCATTTTTATTATTAATAGAGTTTAAAGGGATATTAATAGGTTTAGTAAATTTTTTCTTTTTCCTGAATTGGTCTTTGTGTAGTATTTGTTTGTTAATGCGAGGCTGTATAGTCACTTTGTTTAAGTCTGTTTTTATCACTTTCACTTTAATGTGTTTCGTTTTTAATTTGTCAATTCCAATGGGGTTACAATTTGTAAATTCTGGATTTATTTCACAATCATTTCTTCCTTTATTAATTTTAAGAGTATTTCTAGTTTTAACTTTTTCTATCCTTTCATAAACCTTTGTCGGGTTCACTTTACCGAAGTGTATATCATTTGGTTTTTCTAAAGTAGTCAAGTGAATCGTCCGATTGTAAACTTCAACCGATCGCGCTAAATTGTCAACTAAATTATTTTTTTCTCTTTCAAAAAGTCTAAGGTTCTCGTTTAGAGTACTGTGGAATCGTTCGATATCTGAGTTTCCGGTATGGCGATAAGGAGTAGTGGTGTGAGTAATTACTTCGTTGTCTGTGAGATATTTGGTTATTGTGGGAGAACCGAATGTTGTATCGTTGTCTATAGTTAAGAATTTTGGTTTAGTCATATAGCTAAAAATTTTGATCATTGCGTTAAGAACATCCAATTGGTTTTTTGATTCTGTTTTTTCTACTGCTACAAATTTTGAAAATTTGTCTATACAAGTTAAAATGGTTTTATTTTTCTTTACGATATATAAATCCATATGGTAGTGTATGTGTGGACCTTTAGGTGTAGGTGTTTTTTCGTAAGGGAGTTTGATTGGGTTTCTTTCAATTTTAAAGTTGCAAATTTCGCAATTGTTTATTATTTTATTAATTAATTCTCTCAGATTTGGCATACAGTATTTTCTTATTATTTCTAGATAGGTTTTTTCTATACCTATGTGGTTATGTGATTTGTGTATTTTAATTATTTCGTCTTCCGTTCTTGGGGGATATAAATTTATTAAATTTGTCATTGTTCTTAATAGTTTTTGTCCGTTATGATGCTTTTTCCAATAGTTCTGGAATTTTAAGAAGAGTTCGTCTTCTGTCTCGTATCTTTTTAAAGCTATATCATCGTTATCGAAAAATATAGAATTTGTAATGTTTGTGTCGCATTCTGAAATTATGAATTCAAAGTCTTTGTCTGTAAATTCTTTTCGCGTGATAATAATAAGTCTTTTTCCTTTGTATGGGAAAGTAATTTTTTCTGAATTAATGTCTGTCTTTTTTATTATGATTTGTCTCTTGAACATATTTAAGGGTTTATCAGTTATTGGAATTAAATCTGTGCTATCAGATTCTACTGAATGTTGGGTGGATACTAAGTCTTCTTTTAATGCATTTATTTCACTTATTTTAATTCTTGATAAGGCATCTGCCACTTTGTTTTCTTTTCCTTGGATATATTCAATATTGAAATCGAATTCTTCCAATTTTATTTTCCATCGTTGGAGTTTCGAATTTGGTTCTTTTAAATTATGGAGCCATACGAGAGGTCTATGGTCCGTTAGTATTTTAAATTTCCTACCGTAAAGGTAATGACGAAATTGTTTGGTTGCCCAGACAATTGCAAGTAACTCCTTCTCTATCGTAGAGTAGTTGCATTCATGTTTATTAAGTGTGCGTGAAGCAAAAGAAAGTGGTCCATGAGACTGGCTTAATACAGCACCAATAGCAAAATTGCTAGCGTCTGTTGTTAATAGAAATTCTTTATTAAAATCTGGATGTTTATTTATCAAGGTATCTGTCATTATTTCTTTTAGTTTGTCGAATGCTTCGATATATTTTTCATTATTTAGATCAATTTTAGTATCTTTTTTCAAATAGAGGGTCATTGGTTTGATAATTTTTGCATAGTCTTGAATGAATTTACGGTAATACCCTGTCAGTCCGAGAAATGACTGTATCTCTTTTACGGCTTTGGGTATAGGAAAATCTTTGATAGTCTGTATTTTTGATGGGTTCGGTTTTATGCCTTCTGGCGTGATGATATGTCCTAAAAATTCTGATTCTTTTTTCAGAAAATCGCATTTATTTAACGAAACTTTTAAATTAACTTTACGAAGTCTTTCGAATATCATTTTTAAATGGAGAATGTGTTCTTGAAGTGAAGTACTGAAGATTATGATATCATCGAGATATACATAACAAATTTTACCTATGAAGTCTCTTAATACTTCGTTCATCATGCGTTGGAACGTAGCGGGTGCATTTTTCAACCCGAAAGGCATACGTATCCATTCATAATGACCTGATAATGTCGAAAATGCTGTTTTTTCTCGATCTTCCGGATTAATTTCTATTTGATAGAATCCTTTCGTTAAATCTAATGTAGAGAAATAATTAGCTCTACCCATTTTGTCCAATATATCTTCGATCAGAGGAATAGGGAATTTATCCTCTTTGGTAACTTGATTTAATTTACGATAATCAATTACAATACGCCATTCTTTGTTTCCCATTTTGTCCGCTTTTTTGGGAACGACCCAAATAGGGGCATTATAAGGTGAAGTAGAATGTTTTATTATTCCTTGGTCTAAAAGTTCTTGAACTTGTCTATTAACCTCGTTTTTATGTACTTCAGGATATCTATATATCCTTGTAAATATTGGAGAAGTGTCGTTAAGTGGAAGTTTATGTTTCACGTGTGAAGTGAAAGATAGATCATCTCCTTTATGAAAGAAAACATCTGAATAGTCTTTAAGGGTTCTAAATAAATTATCTTTTTCTTCTGTATTCATGTGGTTCGTATTTTTTTCCTCAAATTCATCAAATATTGAGTCGTATGGTTTTAAGTCGTTTAGGTGATGAATTTCCACAGCATATTCTTGTTCATCGGTTTCATCAAAAAAAATAGGAATTTTTGTGTTGTTTAATTCGAGAGTTTTTGTTTTATAATCAATTTTAGAATTATTCGTCATTAAGATATTATTTCCTATTAATCCGTTATAATGTTCGCTAAAGCTCATAATTTGGAATGTGCAATCTTCTTTAACTGGTAGTGCGAATTTGTCTTTAGGAAATGTTGCCTCTTCTGTCACGATGACTGGATTTCCTACTGTATTAATTTGTAAAGGGGTAATTCTTTTGATAATATATTTTGGGGGTGAATCTTTTTTATTTATAATACTATTTGTTGCTCCAGTATCTATGAGCATTCTTATACATTTCCCGTTTTTTTCTAACTTGAGATAGGGAAGTCCTGATCTGTTTCCGAGGCTTGTACCCGAAAATTTGTGTCAGGTTCATGGTTGCTATTTATTTTTTCTAATCCCGCAGGATCATTCCTTTCGTTGCTATAGTATTCGGTACTATTATTTCTTCTTGAATAATTCATCTGTCTAGGCGCTATTCGCCGAAGTTGACTACTTCCTGGATCTACATCCATAGGTTGTGGTCTTTGATTATTATTATTATTATTATTATTGTTATTATAGTTTCTACTATTATTAAAGTTATTTTGGGGTCTGAAATTATTGTTATTTTGATTATTATTATTAAAGTGGTTGAATGGAGGTTTAAAAGTTTGTTGCTGTCTGAAATTGTTATAACCAAAGTTGTTCCTAAATTGTCCGTGATTTTGGTAATTTGATCTAGGTGTTTGTTGTTGTTGTTGTTGGGGGTAATATATTTTTGGTTCGAAATTTTTATGTTGGGTGTGTTGATTATTTTGAGATTTATGAGGTTTTTCTTCAAAAGGACTTGAATTGACAAATCCTGCATGTGTGAGTTCGTAGAGAGCGTGTTGTAAACTTGTTGGTTTAAGGGCGTAGAGGATTGTCCTCATGTTTGTCGGTAATTTTTCTTTAAAAATATTTAAGGCAGTAAGGTTATTATTCTCTACCTCGTGTGATTTGTTTTCTTGTACGCTTTTCTGATTTAAGTCGCACAAGGTTTTTTGAATGTTATTATAAAATGTTAATACGTCACCTTTAAAGCTGGTTTGACGTAAATCTTCATATATTTGAAAGGAGTTTTTAAATCCTCCGAAATTGTTAATAAGCATTTGTTTAATGTCTTGCCATTTTTGTAAATGAGCATGAATCTCAATACAGCGTTTAGCTTTGCCAATAAATTTTGACTTTAGAATGTTAATACACATTCTTTGAGATTGTGTATTATATTCTAGTAATGTGGGGATTATGTCATCTACGTTCGTTAAGAATGTGTAGAGATCTTCGGAACGACCATCGAATGTAGGAAGCTTTTCGATGTACTTTAACGGGTCTAACGTTAAATTTTTCTTGGGTGTTTCGTCTACTTGCCCAGGTTGATTATTATTTAGATTCATGTTTGTGGAAATTGGTTTACAATTTAACTCTTGAAATTTAATTTATAAAAAAAAGATATTACTCTTAAGATTTTTTTTTTTCTTTAAATATTCTTATAAAATTCTTATTGTTATTTTATACTCAAAATATTCTTATTACTCTTAAGATTTTTTTTTTCTTTAAATATTCTTATAAAATTCTTATTGTTATTTTATTCTTAAAATATTCTTACATAATTCTTGGTTTCTTCTGTTCTACAGTTGTTGATTTTCTCTGGATGATGGATTTTGTTTAGTTGGTTTCTCCTCAATTTTTGTTGAATGGATCTGAAGTGCTCCTCGAAATCGGCTGTTGCCTCGTCGTCTACCCAGTTTTGTTCCCTGTTTTGCTCCCTGTGTAATTCTTTTCCTTGTGGGGCTTCTGCTCCTTTCGGCAAATTTATAATATTTTCTGGTAGCATTTAGTCAATTATATTTTTTAATTTATTTTTATTGTCATATATTTTTTTTTTTTTTTTTTTTTTCTATATTCAGTTCTCCTCTATGAAGCTTCGTAGCATGGTTATATTCATTAACATGAGCTACTAACTGATTTAAAAATTTTGTTTTTTTTTTTTTTTTTTTTTATATTCACTGAATTAGTTTTGGAAGTCTTTATTTTCGCTAAGGACTTCTTCACTTTTTCACTGAGTTGCAGTTGCAATAGTTTTAAATGTTTTCCGATCGATTTTTGTATCGTATTCACTTTTTAACTATCGCGTTACCGTTATTTTAAGTCGTTATTTCGAAAAAATTTTTTCTCTTTTTCGCAGAGCTAATTTCGAAGATAATTTCACTTTGTAAAAACGGGGTAATGGTTCTTAAAGGATACAAAAAATATATTTGTATCCTACCGACTGCGCCAATTTAATTATTGTATTTGATTTTTAAGTTTTTAAAAAAAATCTTTATTTTAAGACGACTTATTCGTCTGAGTTATAATTTGAAACTACTATTACTACTGAACTAATACAATATGATCGCTTAACTTATATAGGGTTCTTATGTTATTCTTTCGATGGCGTGTCTGCTATCTGAGTGGTCTGTTCTTATCTTATTCCCACGATATGGTGTGTCTGCTATCTGGGTGGTCTATGGATGATTGAATATAATATCATCTTTTGTTTGTGTGTTTATATCTTCGTCTGCATTTCTATCTGGGATTTGTTGCAATGTAAGGCTTTTTTCGTCTGCGCTTTTATCTGGGGTTTTTTGCAATGTGAGGTTTTTGTCGTCTGCATTTTTATCTTGGATTTGTTGTGATTTGATGAGGCCTTTGTTATATATAACTCGCGTAGTTAATGATGTAGAAAATGTAGTGTAGTTAATTCGGCCAACCCTGTTCGTAGGCTTTCAAGATTTGTATGTGAAGAAGCGCAAATTTAAAAAGAATTAATTCAAAGTTTTAAAATACATAAATGCTTTTTTCATTTCTAAATTCTAATGTACCTCAACTATGCTGGAATGGCAAATCGGGTAAATTCTTTTGTTGATTTAAGACGATATAGGATAAAAAAACTTACTTGTCGTCTCATAGCCCTTGCGACAGATCCGATAGTTCTGGCCTAATGAAGAAACCAAGTTTTCGACCTAGAGCTACTAGCGCAGCATTGGCAAAAATCCAAAAAAAAACCGTGAAATTTTCGTGTGTCTATATCTCCTCGCTTAGGGGGAAGCGAATTTTTCTTAAAAAAAATGACTTAAAATAGAAAAGTAACCACACGTTCCTAATCTTCAGTGGATTGATATTGAGAAGGCTATCTTTGGCAGTTATACGAAAGGTGTACCATTGCAATGAGATAAACTGTTACTGTTAGGTAGTATGCATCGTAAAAGTTCAAAATGGAATAAAATGAAATAATCAAAATTTTGCATAGGTGTCATTAAGTATTCTAGTTCACAATTCAACCTTTTGAATACACAGGAACAACCCACCTATCAATTTCAATCACAAAAATTAACCAATTAGCTATACAAGAAAAACAATTCATTCAAAACTTAATAAGCCTATTCGTACTCAATTAACCCATGAAAGTGAAAGACATTTATTCATTTTCTACCCTTGATTAAATTTTCCCTGCTAAAATATATTATAGTCTAAGAGAAGACTGCTATCTTTGGGAGTGAAGGTTGTATATGTAACCAAATTATGAGTTCTAGGGTTTGTAGGTGAATACCTACCTCTTGGTATTGAGTACAAAAGTCTGAAAGGTTTTTTGTCAGGTTTTGGTGAGGGTGATTGGGTTGAAAATTGCTTTGCTTTGTCAATTTTTCCTAAGTTCAAAGACAAAATCTTTACGATCCGATTAATAGAACTTAAAATATAAGCACCTTTTTAAGACTATTTTTGCGGATTATTGCATCTCTCCAAAAAATTGATAAGGTTAGCTGTTAATATTCAATTTCCTCAAAGATATCAAACACCAGATTTGTTTTGTCGTATAGTACTACAGATTTTCCAATTTATTTAATATTTAGGGCCAGCTTTGCACAGTGCACATTTAACAAAATAGTGGCACTTAATTTTCCAATGTTGGGAATTAAGGTGCAGTTTTACCGCCTGAATAATTGGCACTTAAGTGACCAATATGAACACTGTGAAATTGGGCATTAGTTTTCCAAATTTGGCACTTAGGTGATACTTATTTCGATTGTGAAACTGTGCCCTACTATTCTCTCTAAAGCATCTCGCCTCAATATAAGTTTACATGATAGCGATGAATACTTTACCTGTTCGGTGAAAAAATACCGTTCTACTTCCGGCGAGTTCGTCAGCTTTACAATTTTATGGAAAGTACTGGATGGCGTAGGGACATATTTGACCTTTGTTATAACTGAGTGGGATATAAGACTTAAATCTATGTCATTACTTTTGTCCCAGCCAAAAGGGACATAAATAACTTCTAAAGGAGTTTTACCGGACTTTTAACATCATGAACAACATGCGGGCCACCCAAGGTACTGACTACTGTTGTCCTAGAAAACTTGTGACATTGGCTCCATTCCATCCTAAGTGACTGAAGGTAATTCTTCATCAATTTTAAAAGTAAAAATAATCGATTTGACGACATGTGTTGATAAACGAGAATTTTTAGAAATGGTTCTAATTCTATCACACATTTCATCACATTTTTAAGGTCAAATTAAACTGCTGTGTGTGGTAAACAAATGAAAAGGCATTTCTCTTCCACAAATTTGGCAGTAGAATGGAATTCTTTCCCACTTTCAATTTGACATATTGTTATATATTATTATATAAATACTCAGTGGGATAGTGTGGAAGGGCTTTAAGGCTCATCAACGAGTGAATAATTTCATAAGATAACATATGTCGACTTTCAGTTTTTATATTGTTCAGAGATGAAAAAACCCGCTCAGCAGACGCACTGCTATGTGGAAGACTCAATAAGTTAATTTCAAAAGAAGAAATATTATTGATCAACAGCGTCAATATCATGATCTTCTTTATGAAATGAAATGAATGATCACAAATCAATCTAAAATCACTTTTTTGCTTCATATAATGAACATCTAAAATTTGAAAAGCTGTTAACAGATTGTCACACCAATTTAATCTACTTTGTAACTTCTAAAATAAAGATTTGGGGCCATTTCTAATTGGCCCGGATAAAGGGCCAAAATGTAAAAGAGGGTGCCAAAAGGCCCGTTCGGGCACTTTGTGGCAACGCTGGGTGTTCACTGGGAGTAACAAGCAATCGATTTGAAAGCATTCAGCAAACGTTTTCCTTCTAACGATTATATGTTGTGCGATAATTATAAGAAAGCCTGACAAAGGACGAAAGCTAGCCAAAGCCTGATTGGACATTAAAAGCCTGACGCGTCAGGCGAAATCCTGACGGATGGTAAGCCTAAGTCCAACCCTCTATTGTTTTTATATAAATTCAAGTGGTTATACCTACCCTCTACACCAAAATCGGAAAAATGACCGTTTTCGAACGCCCACCCCCACCCCCGGCTGAAAAACAAACCTGCCAGACGATTGGATTTGTGTATAATGTTGCGTATACCTACACATACATGTGCTTAAATTTTGGTTATACCTCCACTCCCAAAATCTGCTTCAAGCTCTTAGACTATAACTACCCGTAGTTTTGGTACATTGGACTCCCGCATCCCATCATATCATTCAGTGCTGGGTAGGGCCAAGCCACAAACAGCTAGAGTTTCAATTTCAATGGAGAAGCTGAGGATAACTATATTCACAATAAATTATTCAGTCAGTCCATATTCCATAATCGATTTAATATGTAAATTATTTTTAATTCGGACCAACCTGTTGTTACACTTTAAAAAAAAAGGATAAATATTCGAAAACAAAATTTCGGACTTTTACCAATGTTATTAATATTTGTAAAAAAGTTGCATCGAATAACTATAAAACCTACTTTATTGTATTTATTGAATCCGAGTAGCACCTACTTATACGCAAAAGTAAATAAATTCAGATCGAAATATGTATGTCAACTTGATACCTATATTGGGTTATTTTAAGTCATCAAGTATTCTTTATATTATATTATAAATTATTTCCTCTAATGTTGTAGGTATACATATTACAATTCTAAAGTATGATAGCATCAAACAAAATTTTGTAAGGATATATACCTACATACTTACATTCTATTATTGTTTTGTAATCTTATTACATATCTTTTTTATATTTTTCATATAAAAGGAGTTTTTTTTTATTAAATCTTCAACTCAATATATTTCCTATGCCTACAGGTAATATGATATATTCCTGTTTCCAATAGAAAAATTCTTCCAGGTATATTATAAATTGATATATGCACTCATTCAATTCGATACAGACAAATCCCATGATAAAATAAATACCAACCTTTACATAATACATTAAAATAACCACGGAAAACATGTCACAATAAAACAAAAAAAAAACAATTGTTAAGGTGCATTGAAACGGAGAGTTGAATAATTTTATATATCATATCCTTAAAGTTGATAAACATATCAACTGTTTTGTTTTATGTAAATCTATAAAATATTCTTGCTCCATGTATGTGATTTTATATTTGATAAAAATGTATATTTAGGATCCTGTAAACAATTGTTTGATATTATTGTACCGGAAAATGCCGCAAGAGCTAGGACCGTTATCAAACCTTCAACCACAAAAAAAAACTATTTAGACGTAGGTATACTGAGCTACGTTACCACATTGAATCGTGGGGCAATCTAAATATATTGGTTCAAAAAACACCAACATCAAAATCAATATTAAATTAAATATTTATTTATTCATTTTCTCTCGCTGGTATCACAGCAGGTGTAATATTGACTCAAAGTGGTTTACTCAATTTCGGTGTTGGTTGTTATTGTGTGTTTTATACCTAGACGTACAACGCTGTGCAAAATAAATTGTCAAGGTCTCGTTTTTATTTTTATTTGTTAATCATATCTAAAGTACCTTCTTTATGATTTAATAAAACCAAATATCTTTTGTATTATCTTACATATTTAACATTTTACGATTGTCACATGTGATTTTTGCTGGGGTGAAATTCTGTACCATAAAAGCCATCAAACGTTTTCGTTTGTGCGAAAGACTTGCATAAAGATTTCAAGCAAATCTTTCGCACAAACGAAAACGTTTGATCGCTTTCCCCATACAGAATGTCATCTCTGAGTTTTCCGTCTAAGTACAATTGAACACTTTCCAAATATATTTGTCCAACTCATGTTTGCAATATAATGACATTTTAAATGGTTTCAATAAGGTACCAAATTGTTAGAATGAAAATTACGTCTTTGCGACATAATAACTCTTATAAAGTAGTAAACTTTGGCTATTGTACCGCACGATTTTTTTCGGTACAAACCCGAACAAATGTACATACGTATACATTCTACATAGAATCGTTCAAACGACATTTTTCCTGCAAAAAAAAAAACGTAATCAGATAAATACGTTTATCAAATGGAAGTGACTATACCTAACCATGATAGCGTCGCTAATCTGAGATGTCAATTTTGTTCATCAAAAGACAAACCTATTGTTTAATTTTAGGTATATGTATACTCAAAAATATTTTGATGTTGATGTGGTTTTGAGAAATTTGAAATTTAAGCAAATATATGAAAACCCTGTGAGAGTTTTAATGATGAACATGTTTATGTTTTTAAGAGGTTCAAACTAAGGTGAAACATGTGATAAGTGAGAATTACAAAAATTCAAATCAGTTCGTATAAAGTGATATCACATTCATTGAAAGCCAAGGAATTTTTGTTTGAAAGGAAAAGAAAAAGCTTGAGGCTTTGGTCGCGTTCGAGTAAAATTTAAAAGCAATACGGATTGGTTGTTGTAATCCTATAGGAAAAAACAGCTGATGAACAAACCAGCTGTTTTGCAAAATAAATCTGAAAGGTATTCTAATTTTTTTCGGATTTTTGTGAAAAAAACAGCTGACATCTGAAATACGTGTCCGCTGATTTTCAGCAGCGTCTAGTCTTTCATTTTCTGTTGGAATGGATTAAAGAACACGCGGGATTTCTAGTTTGTGTTTTTTTTACATAGATTTTGATTTTTACCGAACAAAATAAAATATATATAAAATACAAAATAAATATAAATTATAAAATACCAGACAAACCTATCCAACCCGGTTTTGGTCGTTCGAAAAAATATCGGATGCAAACCGATCTTAGATACCCTATCGGTCTATCATTCGAACGCGGCCATTGACATTCACATTTTTGTTGTGATAGCTCTTTAGCTATCAAATAATGCAATATTACTTTGCACAGGCCACATACTGAATTGGATTTTTGCAATTCTTACACTTATCACATAATTAACAGCAAAAACGATTTGTTACCGCGTAGGTTGACCTCACAGTGTTATAGATTAGTGTTATAGATTATATTAAAGTTTGTGTAAGGCAAAAAAACATACTGGAGCTACGAGCAGGGCGGTGATCAACGCTGCCAACCTATAGATGATTGAGCGCAGTATATCAGAAAAAAAGCAGTAGATTGCAATATACCGCAGTAGATCTTACAATATACAAAAATTCAATTCATTTAAAGTACATTTTATTTACGAGCAAAAATAAGAGAATCTGGAAACTTAACAATTACTTCAATAAAAAAATAAACAAATTTCTTAAACTAAATTAACAAAAATAGTCGACGGATGCATTCAGAGTTTAGACGCGTTTAGAGCTAACTTTGGTTAACGATCAAAGTTCTTAAAAGAGGAGTAGATTCGTTTTGCTGCGCAGTAGAGTTTCATTTGGGCCTAAGAGCAGTAGATCTATCATTGGGTGGCAGCACTGACGGTGATGGGATAGTTGAGCAGAGCGATGAAAACAAACAAATATTTTCTTATTAGAGCTTTCATAATGAGGTATCTAGCGGCAAGGTATCAGTTCTTTTAAGGTAGCATAATATGTTATGTTTGTTTTTAACGTTCTGTTCACCTCTACCATCACTGCTTTGCTTGCAGCTCCAGTACATGTTCACTGTTCTTTCTAAAGAAGCTAAGCGATGTCGAAACACGTTCAGTAAATTAATTGCTTTATTGAATTTCGATATTACATATTATATACCATGTATCACAAAATGAATTTTCAAGTGTGTTTTGAATCTGTTGGAGCGGCCGCAACCAATAGCCATAATGATTGCAACTCTCCATTAATTTGATTTGTTTTTGAAAAAAGTGTAAGAATAGCCATGCCTATTCCACTTTCAAAAACATTTTTATTGATATCTACATATCTATATACTGTAGAATATACATAGGTTTAACTACACAAATTAATTTAGTATTAAAGTCTCGCACTATACAAAATTATAAAGTCAAAGAATTTTTTGTCAAGACTGTACAAGTTATACATGTATAAAATAAAACCATCCAATCGATTTATGATTGTGGAGTGTATTGGTGTGGAAAACAGCGTTGAACATTTTGTTTGCAGACAAATTTGTATTTCATCCCTTTAAAACTTTAATACCTGTATCAAATGATACACCTACATATAAATAAAATAAAATAAAATACATGACTTAGTCGAACGTTTTTGCTCCTAGAAATTTTAAGATTTAATATGGTTAAACATACATGTAGATATAATATGTAGGGGAGAGGGGGGCACCTTTGAACACTTTTTGGTTTAGAGCCTCCAAAAACCCAGTGTGATGGAATTATTAGCCTGTAAGTCATCGTCACTTCAAGAAATGTATTTAAAGTCTAATCTAAACCCATTTTTGATTAAATTTAATAAAGATTAATATTTTTTTATTAAAATACGAACTAGGTCATTGTGTTCAAAGGTACCCCACATGTGGGGCAGGTTTGAACATACCTGGGGCACTTTTGAACGGAAGTAAGTATAATTATTTTTAACAATAAAAAAAGAAAGTATAAACGCATATCTATTGAAGAAAACTAATAAACTGTATGAATAAGTTATTTATGAAGAGCTCAATATACAAAAAACTTTAATAGGATATAAAATCTTTTGAAAGGTTTAACTCACTACTTAGCTGGGATGTGACCCGGGAGGGTATTAAATATTTAATACCGGGTCGACCCGAAATTAAATTATTTATGAGAATTTAGTTTCGGGATCATATTTAATTTAATTTCGGGTCGACCCGAAACTAAATTCCCATAAATAATTTAATTTCGGGTCGACCCGAAATTAAATCAACTATATGAATTTAGTTTCGGGTCGACCTGAAATTAAATAAGTTATATGAATTTAGTTTCGGGTCGACCCGAAATTAAATTAAATATGAATTTAGTTTCGGGTCGACCCGAAATTAAATCAACCTTATGAATTTAGTTTCGGATCGGACTGAAATTACATTATGACAATAGGGTGTCGATAAAAAATGTTATGTTCCACATTTTAAGCAGAATTAGATAAGATTCAGTTTGGTCAATATTTTAACAAAGTTAGTGTAGAAAAAAATATTTGACAAAAAAAATTTATTTCTGCGGTTTTGAAAAAAAAAATTAAATTAAATAACATAAAATCAAAATAAAATAAAATAAAATAAAATAAAATAAAATAAAATAAAATAAAATGAAATAAAATGGAATAAAATAAAATAAAGTAATAAAATATAATAAATAAATAAAAATAAAATAATAAAACAAATACACACACAAAAAAACCGTTGGTTTGTAATAATAATAATATAGTTCTAAAAATGTTTATGAAAACAAGTGTCAGTGTAAGAGGGAAAACCTTTATGTGCACTAAAAAAATTGTTTAGGTACTGATATTTATTATCCGTGGTCATTGGTATAAAAAATGATGGCAATTCCATACAAAAAATCCACTTATGCCCACCTTGCACCAAGGCAGAGCTTTAACGGGTGGACAAATTTGCTTAAAATTTGCTACACATACGCATTGAATTTAATGTAAACTTTCTTCATATTTCTTCCTCGAAGATCAAAAATACGCAAGCTATGTGCAAAACCCTAAATTTTTTTAGACAAGAAGGCATGCAAACGACACTATAAGATACAGTTTCGAAAATGTTGTTTTCAGATAGTGCATTGGTACTCTTTCAATTGTACTTAAAACTGCAAACAAACTTTTTTTGGACCACCCCAATATCAAATTTTTTTTTCAATATTTTTGCTTAAATGCTTGCCATAATAAATTTTATTCCATTCTGCCCAAGAACATACAAGATATACCTTTTTTATGGGACACCCTACTGTAAAAATAATGAGTTTTACATTTTTTTCTCAAAATAAATGTTTAAAATTTTGTTTGCATTATTAAAATCTATTTTGTCCATAAACTGCAAAAATAATTTTTTTGGGACCCACAAATATTTTTTTCTCGAAAAACTTAGTTAAAATATTGACCAAACTGAATCCTATTTAATTCTGTTTAACAATGTGGAGCATAACATTCTTTATCTACACCCTACTGTGTAGAATTGCATCCTCATAAATTCAGACATGTGACCCTGTATTATATTATTTGGTACAATATTAATAATTTCGGGTCGACCCGAAATAGGTTCAAAATCGGTGCAAAACTATTTCCGTCACTAAACTCGGTCCGAAATTAAAAGTCTAATATCGGGTCGACCCGAAACTAAATTAATAAGAATTTAATTTCGGGTCGACACGGAGAAAAAATTTATAAATTTTTTTCAATAACTAGTTTTAAACCTGTTCAAAGGTGCCCCGACCGTTTCGTTCAAAGCTGTACCATCATGTTAAGTTAAGCAACATAAAATTTGGCCATAGCTATTATACCTAGCATATTTACCAAGAACTTTAACTTTATGTTAATCAAAATGAAAGTTTGAATTTAATAATAATTTTTCAAAAATGAACAACCTTAACAAAAAAATTTTAAACTCTTACAAAAAAATATTACAAAAATGCAATATATATGATATGTATATACAATGTATATTATGATAATTCTATAAAATATGAAATTATAAATGAGTTATGTGGGTTCAAAAGATTTAATTTGTCCTTTACCTTTATCTATCTATATATATTCTTAAACAAAACATATTTACAAGTACCTATTTCTATTACGCTTTCTTTATTCACCCAAATTTTTAAATTTATGGAAAAATATAATTTCTGGATAAGAAAACTACATATTTAAAAACTTTTGTAGTCCTTAGACCAGAGAATACTACAAGATAATAGCCTTTCTACTGTATTATTCTGTGTTTTTTTTATTGCTGGAAGAAGAATATTGCAGCACCTTCATAAATTATGCAAAACAACTAAAACACATTCAACACATTACACAATCATTTTGCTATTTTAAAATTTATTTTGTGAACTTCGATTACGCGCTCATTTATAGCGTTTTCGTTTGATCGTCCGAAACTCGGAAGCATCCAGAAGCATTCCGAATGCTTCTGAAATTGTTCGTTTGGCACTAAATGAGAACTTCTTAAATGAAAAGAAAATCGAAGAGAGAATCAAAACCAGAAGCACGCATATATGCACATTGCACACATACTTTATTTTAATAACTATTTTGGAACATAATTGTATTATCTACACTAATTGTAATCTCTCCATTTTCTTTGCAAATATATAGAATCAAAATCTTCCAAATTAGTGTTCGCCATATTTACAAATAATTAAAAATAAAAACAATTTTAGATTGAAGGCTTACAAATTCAATGAAACACAAACTTCAGAATCAAAAAAAGTGCTGCAAAATGTTCGTTTGGCATTCCAGATCGTTATAGAGTTCCGGAGACTTCTTTTGAAATACAAAACGAAAACGCTATTTATTTATAACGATCGGCGTGGCAGTCGTGAAATAGCTTTAGTTATAATTAACTCAAGCCAAATGTTTGTTGTTTCATTCACCCTTTTGCTAATTTATCTCTAAGTTTCTGTTTCAAAAATACTAAATAGATTAGAATCATTTGATCTGTTAAAGTAATGTTAATACAAACTTGCACTTATGGTTAAAAACTATATGCAGTTTTCTACCATCTCTCAGCGGTTGAGATTGATGCATCAGTAGTTGCAGTTGTTTAGAGGGTCTCCTTCTTTAGGATCGGAATGCTGTCTTATATAATTTCCTATCAGTATGAACAGCTTGACCACAAAGCCAACATCTGGAGGTGCTTTTATGAACTTGAGTTTGGATATAGCTCTCTTCAGGAATATCTGACCTACGATATCGAAAATACAAAAATACCTGATGACAGCGACACAAAGGGAGGAATGTATTTTAAGT
This sequence comes from Epistrophe grossulariae, assembly GCA_929447395.1. NCBI lineage: Eukaryota > Metazoa > Arthropoda > Insecta > Diptera > Syrphidae > Epistrophe > Epistrophe grossulariae. Next base: position 85,264,425 of record OV839566.1, read on the forward strand.
CAAAATGAAAAGTAATAATAAAGAAAATAGTTACGTTTCGCTCTCGCCTTATCTATCACATGAATAAGTATACCACAGTAAAACCCCGCAATGTAGAAATTCCAGAATTTACCGATACAACTCAGCAACATATGTAAAAGTTGGAAATTTTTGCCACCATGCATTTGTTGATCGGCCCTTCCAAGCTACTTTAGTCCAAGAAAACTGTTGACTGCTGAAAAATTCTAAATTTATTGGTGAATTCTAGAATTTTCACATTTAATACATCTGTCTATAGTGCTGTAAATTTAAACTTGAGACGACACAACAATTCAACAACGCAGCACGAGACAACTATGCTCCAGTTCAACAACATCATCAAAAAGTTATAGGCAATTCGCCAGAAGATGGAGTAACACTCTGAAACCCGTCGCTAATAACATTAATATAATTAGAAGTTAGGTATTTATAAATTAAATCAAATATAAAAATTAAATAAATCTATTTTATTTTTATTCATTAATATTAATTGCAAATTTAATATTTGTGAGAAGCATTATTGTTTTTCTTTTATCTATAGTCTGTTTAAAAACAACCTTAGGTATTTTAACTAATTACTTGTTAATAAGGTGGATTATCTGATTAAATATAAACGAATAATGAATTAAACTTTTGTTGGATTGATAAGACTTTCCTTCACTGGTTTAAAATAACTCATGCTTCATTTGAGTTTATTAATAGGGGTGTAGATGTTTATCTTATAAAAAATTTATTAATAGGGGTGTAGGTGTTTAACTTATACATAAGGGAAAACTTTTCGAATTAACTTTTTTCGTTTAATTAAGTGAACGAAAATTAAGAGGGAAACACTACATTTTGCTTTTGATAATCATATAATTTATATATATATATATATATATATTAGGGTGTCCCATATTCAAATTTTTTTTTGTAACGCATACCTTCTTATTTTTTTTAGAACCTCTCAGACCTGATCATATGCTAAATATAAGCTTTGTAGACATATAGGAACCTGACCCGACTTGACGTCAAAGATAAGAAGGAATATAAATATGAACCGTTTTTAAGTGTTTGATGAACTTTTTTTTCAATTTGTTCCAATTTAGGATCAATACAAATCAATAATTGTCAATATTAAATAAAACCTTTATCAAACATGTAATAATTAAAGTATATATTATTTCCTTTTTAATGTTTCCTTTTTTGGGCGTTTTTCTTTTTGAGTTCAGAACAGAGTCTGAACACTTCGAACATACTCTGAGCGATCTCTGAACCCAGCGTGCTCTGCTCTGAGAGTTCAAATTTATTTAAAGAAACACGCTTCAGCAGCTTTCACTTTTTTATTTGTTTACATTTGTCATTTTCTTTGTGTTCAGCTATTCAATTTCGTCTGCTCTATCAATTTATTCTGAGCTAAAAAACGCCCTTTCCAGTCAGAATACGATTTTCTATGCTGCTGCACAGTCCAGAGATTAAAATGAATATATTCGACTTTGTTCCAACAAAGCGAGTATACTCGAAAAAAGGTGGTTGATCGTGATTCGTGAACATCGTCCAAGATCGTGAACATATCTCGGGTCGTTTGTGGATTAGGTAGATTTTAGGTACATTTTTATTTGTATTCGGTATTTAAGAACGCTTGGTGGTGTTCACAAGAAAAACAACCGGTTTCTATTTCTATTAAGTATACTCGAAAAAAGTGGTTGATCGTGAACATATCTTGGGTCGTTTGTAGAGTAGGTAGATCTTAGGTACATATTTATTTGTATTCGGTTTTGGTGGTTTTTAAATTTACAAGAAGAACAACTAATTTATATTTCGATTATGGATATGAAGTTATTTACTAATTGGTTGTTTTTTTTTGTATTGTTTTAGTAGGTATGATGACAGAAGATTTAATTATTCAACTATGTGGATTACATTCATAATATTATTCACACGACATGACATAGGAAAGTTTGAGAGAGTGCAGTTTTTGGACAATTGTTTTTATCTGGGAAACAGCTCCCTTGAAAAACTAAATTTAAAAACGTTCATCATAACGAAATTATTATTTAAATTCGGAAAAAATATGATTGCGTATTGCGTAGATATGCATGTACCTACGTACCTACCTACTACCTACCTACTATGTACTATAGGTACCTAAATTTTTTTTATCTATTAGGAATTGGCTAAATTCGCAGAAAATGTAGTGATTTTTATATTAAGAAAAAAGAACCAGATTGAATCCGGAAACTGTGAACAATTTGATGGTCGCAAATTCAAATTTGAAAATTAATCTTATTTCATTGGATGGTGACGACGTTATATAATAACAATACTTTAAAAAAAAACTTTCATAGCTATGTAGGTACCTACATTAAATATTTATGATTTATTTATATTTTATATTTTTTTAATTATTTTTGTTTGTTTAACGTAATTCTATTTATTTTTGTTCATTTACTTTTATTTCATTTTACTTCATTTCATTTTGTTTTCATAATATCATGTCCCTAGTTCCTACTTAGCTTGATTTATTCAATAAAAAAATGTTAAACAAACTAATTAGGTATTTTTATTTATCTTAAAAAATCATAATTCAGAAACATACTACTGCTGCTTGAAAATCACAAAACCAACCACGAAATTTCGCACAGCAGAGTTTAGGTTATCCAATACCCATTACCCATCCACCGTCAACCTCGAATACACAATACACACTACACAAACAATCGAGTCGAGCACATTCGAGCATATCGATCGTGGACACTTTGTTCACGGTCGCTTGACTCGTTTTTATTCGAACCAATTTAACTCGGTTGCAAGGTATACTCGTTCGTATTCGTTTGATTTGTGTGGTGAATCACGAGTCATCATACTCGTGGCCAGAAAAACTCGTAAACATTTTCCTTGCGTTGACTCTGTTTGTTTGAACTCGCTTTTTTCGAGTGAGTATTCGATGTTCGTGAACATTACTCGACTCGTTTTATTCTCTGCTACACACAGAGTAACTGCAGCTACTGCACATTATGATTTATGCGGTATCATTCACATCTGTCAGTTGCAGAACAGTTGGTTTTATCTGCGAGTATGAACTATGTAATTTTTTCCCATTCAGAAGGCCACATTTCAAGGAATGATTAATTTATTTTTAGCGCGAAAACAAATTTTTACTATTAACGGTCACGAATTCATATAGAGTTTTATCTAGAATATTCAATTTTTTTTTAAATAAATAATAATTAATGCAGAAGTTTAAAAAAAGTAACCGTATAATGAAAATCGAATTTCATCCTTTCAATGAACATATCGGTTGGAGCTATTTAAACAACTATCTTTCGTTAGACTGTTTACGTACCATCCTGGTTTTCGTTTCGACGTCAACAATATCATCGAAAAAGGAGAATCACTGCTTTTTCTGTAAAATAGTATAAATTCTGGCAACATTTACTTAAGGCTGTACTTGAAAATGACAAATCGATATGTTCGTAGTCTTGATAGGGCGTAAGTCTTAGCAATGAAAAAACAAACAGCTTCAAGACACAACAATTAAAAACTCCCTTTCAAATCTCTGTTCCAAAAGCACATACTCACCGTTGAAGCGTCCGGTATTAGATACTGTTCTGTCACAGCACATTATGTGTACCCTACTTTCAAGGTTCAAGTCATTTAATGCTTTAAAAACAGCTGCAGGAAGAATTTTCAAGACTAGGCACAGAAAGAAGTTGCTTCTTACTACCAAACGTTAAAACGACAGGAAGTCGTTTTTCTTTGGAAGTCCAGGTAGTAATTTTCCATCGCAGTGAGCAGTCATGACTTCAAGAATATCATTTTGAAAATATGTTTTTATAGATGCAGCTCTTTTTTTTTCTCATCGCGTCCGAACCTGAATTGAGGATTTATTGATTCCAAAATCGTCAAAATTTAGTATAGTTTTCTTCAGGCTACAGTCGAATCTTAAAGCTTAACTGACATCTGTAAATGTAATGTATATGTATCTAGAGCAGATACTAACCTAGCAGTGAATAATTCTTTTCTTCCTGGTTTTTTTCAAGCTTTAAGAATTTATTGTAAAATAAAACTTCTAAAACTTGCCGTTTTGAAGAAAGTTAAGCCATTCCCAACTAACAAACTCTCCAGAGCTATCCGCTTGAAATGTAAAAAAACCTTCCATAAGACTCTTTTATATCCCATTGCTATTACTTAAATATTATTGTCTTGTTGTGAAACTTGAATAGGTCTCATAGCTGGACACTTTTCTTTCTTTTTCTCTCTTCAAAATACTTAAATCTTATACCTAAATCAATTTTTCTTCTTGGAATAGTTATATAAACTTACAGTCTTATAAGAATCCTTTTGTGAGAATTCAGCTTTAAACAGATGTTCTCGTAGTCTTTATAATCCCATAACAAAACTTATATAAGAGTTTTAGTCTTTTTATATTTCTATGAAAACCCTTACAGGATCTGATATTAATACCTCCTCAAATACCAAAAGTGTTGCACTAGGAGGCTTATGAGATAATTGCTAAATAATAAATTAATTAAAATATTTGTTTAAATAATATAATTGTAAATAAAATAATTGTTGTTTTTTTAATTTTTGACGTAAAAGTTCAAATTAATAGATACATTTTCAACTGCGTATGCTTTTTGGTTTACATTATGTGGAAAACAATAAATATCTAAATATAAAGTTTGTATCGCCTTTATAACGAATAATAATAATTGCCTTACTTACAAAAGAAATATTCTCACACAAGCCTTTCAGTTTTTGACATAAGACACGTGCACACAAATAAAAAAATAATTTGTTTCTCCCTGAGAATATGCTAAGTGAGAAAGATATATATAATTTTTTAAAGTTTACAAAATATGTACTCTGTTCTCTTTTGAGCGAATCTTATTGTAAGAGACGCATTCTCATAGCATTACTTAGTTAAGGTGAGAGCGAATCTCATTGGAAGAGACGTATTCTCATAGCAAGACTAAATTGACGTGAGAGCCTCCTATAACTAGACCATTTAACGCTTTAAACAGTGTTATAACAATCTAGTAGTATTCTTCAAGATTACTTTTAGCTCCCTGACTATAGTCTAGTTAAGCTCTTGGAACATCTTATGAGAGGCAAAATGTTATTTGGGCTGTTATTTGGTGGTTTATATTTTCCACTAGAAAATAGATTTAGAACTTTTCATAACTTTAAATAACACCTTCAAAAAACAATTTATACTTGATATCGATGCTAAAAACTTACAATTATTTGGGACATGTGGGTATTTTTCCTATATACAGGGTGTCCCGTAACTCAAAGTCAAGCGGGTAACGGGTGATAGGGTAGGTTGTACCTGTTCTGGAAAAAATAAGAAAAAAAAATCCATCTCGCTTGGTTAAGAATTTGTACTCATAAATCGATTTTACCAAGGTGTACGTAACATAAACAGAGGCTCTAGAATTAAATTAACACGTCAAAATTTGGAAATTTGTGACCACAGCACCTAGAAATGTGGTCTAGGGTATCGATTTTCACTATTTTTCTAAATTTTGCTATAATTACTTAACCAAGCGGGATGGATTTTTTTTTCTTATTTTTCCAGAACAGGTACAACCTACCCTATCACCCGTTACCCGCTTGACTTTGAGTTACGGGACACCCTGTATATTGCATGTAGTAAATGAAGTTTAAATGACGCCAAATTTTTTTTGCAACGATTTTAAGCTATAACAAAAAAAAAATTAAGCCGTTTGCATAGCAAAAAAACAAATTTTGAAAAATAAGGGACACCCGAATATATGTAAATGTTTCCCCCTGTTAAGCCTAGTACTCAGTTCCAGTGAAAATGCGATTTTTGAAATTGTCATACAAAAGTGACGCCTATAGTTTACTGTTATGAAATTCACAACACGAAGTAAGTACCAAAATATGAAAATGGAATATGAACCGGTTCTTCAATCAATTTCACGAAAAAATTTCCCAACGTACGACCACTAAAAAAAATACTCAGGTAGTGTGGAAAATTGTGACATTTATCAGTCAAATTGTTTTGCTCAAAATATAAATTCTGAAATTAAAATAAAATTGTCTTTTCCAGCTTTTGTATTCTCATCAAGAATTAAAAAAGCACAAAACACGGAAATTTAACAATTTCAAGATTTTGATGACATTCGGCGGAACTGCACTTCAGCGACACCGCGCGCACTTTCGCACGAAACTGAACGAAACTTCATGTGGCGACAAAGTTGGTCAGAATATCAACTTTTTCGCATAGTGCCGCGCCATGATATGCAGTTGTCACTTAGTGCGATATAGCTTATAACATTTCCTACAAATAGTTCAGTTCCACTGAAGTGCAGTTCCGCGTAATGCGGTCTTACCTTCATTCAAATAAATAATTTTTTTCATTCAAAGTGAGTATTAGTAATTCCAAACTGACTATCAAAAATTCACGTGAAGAATTTATTATGGGTTCATATTAAATTTTCACGTGTATTTTGTAAGGTTTTTATTTTTTATCCCGCAGCAGGTGAATACTAGGCTTTAGGCGGAAAAATAGTTAAATCTACTTTACTTGTTATTAGGTGGAAATAGGATCTTTAGGGCAACTTGCAGTGGCGGGCGTAGCGTGGGTTTTTGACGCCCGGGGCAGAGCTAATTTTGGCCAAAGCTTTTTTAACTAAAATATATTTTAGAGCAACCCATACAAATTTAAGTATTCAAAACTGGTTTTATCTTTTGAAAAAAGTTTGTATGTTTTTTACAGTTCAATGAAAGGTGTTAAACCACAGCTAATCTTATATGAGATCGAAACTTCTCATTATTTATGACAATTATTTAGTTCAAAAATCCAACAGTAAAATAAAAAGAAGTAACCAAACGAATTAACCTGTTACTGAGCAAAACTGTATAACCTTCTATCTCTAGTACCTATTTTGAATTCGTTTTTCAATGCAATTTTGCGACATTTAGCTTTAGAGTACTTGGACATACATAATATGCTATATGTTATAGAGCAGCATTTCATGTAGGTACTTTTATTGTTAGAAAGTATTAAACACAACACCTTTTTTACAGTGAAGCAGTGTTATCGCTCATCGACTTTTAAATAATTTCTTTGGACTGATAAAATTTATCCATTTGAAGAAAAAATGGATCCAAATGAAAAGAAAATATAAAAACAGAATATACAAAAATTTTTTACAATAACGTCTAAAAAATAAATAAATTTAAAAATAAATTGGGTGGCGCGACAGCTCATGTAGAACCATAGCCTAGTGACTTACAACTCTGAACCATTCCTATGTGCATGTTATTGGCAGGAATGGAAGGGACTTTTTCTGCTGAATCCGAAAAGCTAAGTCGAGAAGCACTTTTTCATGACAAGAGATACTCTTGTAAGATTTGTCAATTCCTCGCAAGAGGCAGTAACCCGTGAAAAATAGTTTTAAGGTGGCATAGGCTGGGAATCGATCGTAAAACCTTCGGCGTAACAGTCCTTCGTACTAATTATTATGCCACGGGCTACTACACTAACGTATATTTTGATTACTATTTTTGAAAAATTACAGCCCCCTAGCAAATTCCCTCCCGGATATTTATTTTGCACATTTGCCGCCCCTAAAGTGGATCCAAATGAAAATAAATAATAAAAACAGAACATACTAAATCTTTTAATACTAACGTGTGCTCTGATAAATATTTAAAAAAACTGCCGCCTCCTAGCAATCTGCCTAATGGATATTTTGGAACTTTTTCGCCCCTGAAATTGATTCAAATGAAATATAAAACCAGTACAGAATAGAACTAACGTCTGTTTTGATTAATATTTTGAAAAATTGCCGCCCCAAGCAAATTGCTTCCAGGATATATTTAAAATTTTTTTGAAAATTGCTCTCCTGTCTTAATTAAACCTACGCACACGCCCTAGATTTTTGTCGAATCTTACGCAAAATATCTTTTGATATGTTTGCACAGAGGTATCGTTTAAGTTTATATCTTACAACTGAAATTCGTAATGTAATAATTAATAAATAAAAAGGTGTGTTCCTTTACTTTGTGCATTTGTGTGAATTTCTACACATTTTAGTTTTTTTTTAAGATTGAAAATGTTTATAGGGTCGTTTTGAGAAAAATATGGTGTTACCAAAATGATTAAATGAACAAATGAATATATAACAGATGAACAAAATGAACTCTAGCGTATAGGGGGCTCAGGATCGAATTTTTGGTTAGTGTTATCAAAGAAAATACCAAAATGAACCTAAATATACAATAGATGAATTGTACCTACACGTTGATCGTCGCCAACCGACGAGCTTCAGTGGAGGATAGTTGAATTTGTACAAAATCTTAAAATCACTGGATTTGAGCGCACTTAGAAGTCTATTACTCAGGTTATAATTATCGGATGCTTAATATTAAGAGGCCTTTCCTTATATTTGAAGAAAAAACGAAAATACACTGGTTCGCTATACAATTTCACGAAAGCGTTTGTGTGCGTATTGCAATAATTTAAAAAGCATATGAAAGAACCATTTATTGTCTTTAAACGTATGTAACCAGTTTTTGAATAGTTGGCACACAGCAAAAGATATTTAAAAAATGTACTGATGTATTTTCAGACTTTTTCTTAAATTGCTTATCCGTCTACAAGTTCATAGATAAATAAGTGCTTTGATTAAAACGAATTCAGTCTTATTTTAAAGGTATTTAAAGTATCTTCAAACGTGTGTGAGCCAAAAATCATAATACAGTAAGATTTCGAAAATATATTGATTTAAAAAACAGTAAAAATACAGTTTTTGAACTCGTTTTTTCTAATATATATCTAAATAATTTCGTTCGCGAACTACTCCTTACCGAAACATACCTATACCTATATCATACAACTTAGGTACACATAGCATAACTAGGGTGACGTGGTCATAGATGCACCACCCTTTTTTGAAATCATCATAACTTTTTCAAAACTAATTCTTTTTGCTTCATAGTTTTATATATCTTTAAGTGATTAGTTACGAAAATATGTACATTATTTAATTTTCGATATGATCTAAATACTTTGTGTAAGAAATGCTTTTTCGAAAAATTTCAATTGGTGCATGGTGCACCATGGTATGTACTAAATGCACCAGGCGCATGTACACAATGCACCAGGAGGGTGCTTAATGTATCACACATTGATTTAAATAATTAAAACAAAATTTCAACAATATAAATAGTTTTATATTTTATTAGAACAAAAATAACATAAAAGAACTTATAACTAAAAAGTAATGGAGACTTCATATCACATACGAGAACTTAAAAACAAAAATAAATAGAGGACTTCATATCACATAAGAAAATTAACAAAAATAAATTATTAAAAAAAAAGAACAAAAAACTTAAAAATACATAATAAACCTTAACGAATATTAAGTTTACCTAGACATTCAGTAAATTTATATAAAGATTGCTGCCGTTTAGTTGGCCCCAATACTGTAGGATCCTTCAAAACGTATTTAATATCCTCTTCTTTGACTAAAGCGAAATCGGGGACTTGTGGCATACAAAAAAGATCATTTGTTTTCGATTTGAGTCGCAAAAATGAAACAAACCACTCATTATTGTTGTTTTTGGGTTCCAAAATTTTTCCAACATAGCAAACATCTAATTTTTTTGCTTTAAATGTCACTATAACAAAATTATTTAATGATGGAGATTCATTTAAAGGACGTTCGAAAATCTTATAATTTAAAGTAACTGATGAATTGGTGAGGGTATATTCTTGATGAGATTCACTGAAGCTACTGCCGTCTGAATCATCCAAGTGGAGTGAAGTATCAGTGTCACTGTCACTGTCTTGAAGAACTTTACGCTTGAATACATTTTTCATTGTCTTACCTTTATTGACTTGTTTTTTTTGCAGCTAATTCATTTTTTTCGGGAGTATCGGTGGCAATTAAGCTGCGACCAGCGGTACGTTTCCTAGTGTTCTTACGGGGACCCGCTTTAATTGGCTGTCTAAAATTAAAGGGACTCAAGAAAGGTTTAGCTTTGCTGCAATGGGGTTGGAGTTCTCTTTCGATAATTTGTGGAAGTTGCTGCTCTGTTGTATTTTCAATAAAAGTTGTAGTTCCGTTTGACTCGTCAGCAGCGTTTGAGCTAACAGGAATTGCAATTTCTTGATGGTCCAAGGGAGCTATTTCCAAATTGGTCGAGGCTGAAGGATCTGGACGGTCAGTTACAGAACTTGGCAGAAAATATTCATCTGTAAAAACGTTTCTATCAAAAGGGAAAATCCCTGTTTTTTTTAACGCGCTTATAATATTCACTAGTGTCATAGCTCTGTTAAAGGATTTTCCGATTATTTCGGCTAGATGGTAGATGGTTATTGGCTGTCCTGGCATACGAAGCATAAACGAGTCCATTTCGCAGTTGTAAAATTTTTTGAAGGGGCCGAACACACCAACGTCTAAAGGCTGCATCTTAGAAGTTGTGTGTGGATGAAAAGTTAGAATTGTAACGGCTGATTGTTTTGCCAAGTTAAGAGCTTCTATTGCTAGGTGCGATTCGTGGTTGTCCATGATTAGTAAGCTCCGGTTAGTGTTGCTGCTATTTGTGTGTTTTATGAAATGCTTCATTACCTCCAAAAACAGTTCAGAGTTCATCCAGCCGGAGGGTGAAGCCAATCCCAAGGATCCTGGTGGTGCTCCATTAAGCATATGGCTTTTAAAGTTCTTCCGTGGGAACACTATGATTGGAGGTAAAGCAGTGCCACTAGCACTGACAATGCAGCATGTTGTTACTAACACACTTCTCTCCCCACTTGTTACTTTGGATAAGTTTTTTGTATTTTTTGGCGCAAGTACCTTTTGTGGTTTCTGAACAGTTGTTGTCGCAGTTTCGTCCAAGTTGAAAATTCGTGTTCCATCAGAAAACTCGGGGTGCCTTTGAAGAACTTTGAACAAATTGTCAAAAAATACCTGCACTGAATTCTTATTAAAAGCTGTGGCTCGTGCTAAGCTGCAGGCTTCTGGTTTTTTAAGCGACAGCTCAGGATGCCTTCCCCGGAAGCCCCGCAGCCAATCCAAGCCAGCCATTGAGTGTATTTTCCAACTTGGTGGAATATTTGACATATCATTTATAGACGCAAGTTGAAAAGCCAATTTGCGGCATTCGGTGGCCGTGATACCATAATATATAATTGCGCAGTGGGTTATATAGGATTTCAGTGCATCTTCCTGCTGATCTGAAAAAAACTGCCTATGGCTATAAGTTGATGTTAAAGTAGTTGAAGCTGGACAATCCTTTAGTTTTAAATAGTATCGCCGAACTGTATGATATGAAAGACCAAATTCTTTTGCAGCCCCTCGGATTGATATTCCACCCTCGATACTTCTTAGTGCTGCACTCATCTGATCTTTAGTGTGTACTCCCTTCTTGCGCTGCAATACTGGCTTCCGTGGCATCTTTAACAAAAATATAAAAGCTTTAGTTCACAAAAAACGTCTAGGTGCACAATGCACCACGGTGCATTTAGCACCACGGTGCATTTAGCACCATGCTCAGTGTTACCTTCGGGACTCTTTAGAGTCACTTTGACTCTTTTTTTAACGCTGGGACTCGAGGACTCATCTTTTTGAAATTTGACTCCTTTTTAAAATTTGGACTCTTTTTTGTAAATGTAGCAAAAAAATATACAATTGAATACTTTGGAAACGAATTCGTTCAACTTTTTTCTTAAAACGTCATTCTTACCGTTCCCTTTTCATTTTTCATTTCTACGTTTTTACCAACCGCTAAACCGCGATTTAAGTAGATTTACCCTAAATCTCCTTCAAATTTCAAAGATTTAATCTTCAAATCAAGAAGATTAGAAATTAATCTTGTTAAATCTTCATAGAGCCAATAATTTTACAAATCTAACACACCTATTCCCCTATCGCAATATTCAGTACAATATTGAGAATCGTTAGAGTCATATTCCAGGACTCATCTTTTTGAAAAAAAATTAAATTTAATTCAGCTTAAAGCTAGGACCGCACTCGCCGGAACTGCACTTCAGCGGAACTAAACTTCACGACTTATTTGTAGGAAATTGTATGAGCTATATCGCACTAAGTGATAACTGCACTTCACGGCGCGACACAATGCGATAAAGTTGGTAATCTGACCAACTGCGGCGACGTGAAGTTTCGTTCAGTTTCGTGCGAAAGTGCGCACGGTGTCACTGAAGTGCAGTTCCGCCTAATGCGGTTCTACCTTAAGTGGGGAATTTTTGTAAACCAACAAATAAAATATATAAAGTGAATACACCTATGCTTTCGAAATGAATTCGTTCAACCCTTTTCTTATAATGCCATTCTTATACGGTGCCATGTCACAGATACCATAATATTCACATCCGACAGACTATTTCTTTTATTATTTTACTGCATGGAGATTAATGCTGGATTTACACGGCCAAAAAAATGGAATTATTTCTTGTCAAAATAAATTTTTCTATTCTTTTACCACTTTTGTAACAGAAATACTGCCAATTTGTCAGTCTTTTAAATCTAGCAAAAGTACTAACTCACTGCTTATACTGACTATTGAAAATTTGGCTATTAATATACGATTTTTTAAGTTCATTTTTGTATGGAAAATTGTTTTTTTGAACTTTTTTAAGTTGTATAAAAGAGAAGATTTATGTTAATAAAGTTGAAAACTAAACTTCTTTGAAATATAGAGTTTATGTCTAATTATTCGTGTTTTATTTGAAGTTTATAGAGGACTCTTTTTTTTCACCCAGGACTCCTTTTTTGACTCCTCTTTAAAATATTCAGAGGTAACCCTGACCATGCTTATGTGGTGCGTTATGCACCACTGTGAAATTTTTGAAACAAATTAAAACAGTTCACAACTAACGTAGCAAAACTATAAACATTGTATTTTAAAATGTAAAGAAAAGTCCAAATAACAATTCTAATGATTTTAAATAAAGAAATACTTTGTTTTCACTTAGATATTAAAAAAATGAACTCACCGTGTTTTTTTCTTTTTCACAACAAATTTATAAAACACTCCGCGCACGTGCACCACCAAAGAGAAACACAACCAGACTAAATTCTACCGCAGTTACTGAGAGTATCGGATACATTTGAAAGAGGTATACACCAATACAGTTGCCCGTTTGCTGAATATAGCTGTGGTGCATTTTGCACCACTGGTGCATTTATGACCCAGTCACCCTTCACCTACTTACCTTTTTTATTCTAAACATTTCTTGCAATTATTAATCCAAGCCGAACGAAATGCATATTTACAAAAATAAGTCTCTTTCTATCTCAGAAAATATAATAAATTGAATCCTTTTCAACATATATAAACTTCCATTTACACCTATTACTTTTGATAGAATTGAAAATATCGAGCCAAATTTTCAGTATAATTCAAAAGTACTTGAAAAACCTGCAACCATAAGTAACAGAAATCATAAAATTGCATAATACGCAAATGGTATTGTCAAACAAAAATTCTTTATTTTATGTACTATCAGAATTTCTAAAAAAAAAAAAATAACAAAACAAATAAACACAAAACGCCTACCACACTAATACCAAGCAATCAAAATATACCGCACACCAGATTTCATTACAACAGATACCAGCTACAAACTAAAAATGCACTGCCTAGATCTTTTTTTTATTTTCTTTTACGTACACACTCTAGGTCACTTAGAGAAAAAATTAAACCAAATGACTTGCGTCTGAACTAAATCTTGATAATTTTTTTTAAGTAGAGGTTTTAAAAAATTATTCTTTTATATAAAATACATAGTTAATGATTAATTTTTTTGATTGAATTTGAATTTAAAAATACAAATGTTTCGGAAAGGATTAGTTCACGAACAAAATTATTTAAATACAGGGTGGCGTACGAATCGTGCTACAAAAATAAAACGTAATAACTTTTTTTCTGTGTGAGTAATCGGCTTATTTTTTTTTTATTTTGTAGGTTACTATTTAGATTTATAAAAATGGATGCTTGGGATACGGAGAAAAGAATTTGGATAGTGCAACGGTACCATGCTTTGCAGTCCGTCATTTCCGTCCAAAGGGAATTTAGGCGGGAGTTTGGCGGTAATCCCCCGAGTAGATGGACCATTATGAGGTTTGTAAACATGTTTGCCGAATCTGGAAGCATCGCACGAAGGCCGTACCATCGAGATGCCAATGTTCGGGTTCAGGATACAATCGCAGCAGTAGCATCTGCAATACAGGCCAATCCGAACGTTTCGACCCGAAACTTATCGGGGCAAATTGGAATTAGTAGACGGTCATTACAACGGATACTTCATGACGATTTAAACTTGTTTCCGTACAAAGTCCAAATTACTAGCAAGTTAAACCCTCAGGATTTGCCTGTTCGCCTGGAATTTTGCCAAAAAATGATATCAATGGCCGAAGAAGACAACACATTGATCAATTGTTTGTTCATGTCTGATGAGGCCCATTTTGATCTTAACGGCAATGTAAACAAGCAAAATTGCCGTATATGGAATGAGTCTAATCCAGAAATGCTCCATGAGACGGAACTGCACCCAGAACGAGTCACTGTGTGGTGCGCAGTTTCATCAAGGTGTATTGTCGGGCCGTACTTCTTTGAAGAAAACGGTGTAACCGTTACTGTCAATGGGGACCGTTATTTAAAGATGTTGAAGGAGTTTTTTTTACCCAGAACTGCGCCGAAGACGTATACCATTCAACAGCGTTTGGTTTCAGCACATATAGCCAGACCAGATATGGCGGAGCTAAACAAAAAATTCGCAAACAAATTAATTTCTAGGAACTCCACTCTTCGCTGGCCCCCAAGGTCACCTGACCTGACTGCACCAGACTTCTTTTTATGGGGTTATGTCAAGCAAGAGGTGTATAAAACGAAGTCCAGGAATTTAACTGAATTAAAGCAGTCCATAACGACAATAATTGAGGCGATCCTCACGAGGCGAACTTCAACTCTTCAGGCCGCAATGAATAATTTTTTGACCAGGTGCCGCATATGCGTGGGACAGCGTGGAGGTCATTTGCGGTCTATAATCTTTAAAAAACAACTAACTATTTAAAATAAAATTTAATTTTCTAACCAATAAAAAAAAAATAAATGAAATACATCGATTAAAAAAAAAGTTATTTGAATTTCTTATTGTAGCACAATTGGTGCGCCACCCTGTATATATTAGAAAAAACGAGTTGAAAAACTGTATTTTTACTGTTTTTTAAATCAATTTATTTTCGAAATCTTACTGTATTATGGTTTTTGGCTCACGCATGTTTGAAGATACTTTAAATACATTTAAAATAAGATCGAATTCGTTTTAATCAAGGCACTATTTTATCTATGAAATTGTAGACCAATAAGCAATTTCAGCAATAATCTGAAAATACATCAGTACATTTTTTAAATATCTTTTGCTGTGTGCCAACTATTCAAAAACTGGTTGCACACGTTTAAAGACAATAAATGATTCTTTTATATGCTTTTTAAATTATTGCCATACGCACACAAACGCCTTCGTGAAATTGTAGAGTGAATCAGCGTTTTTTCGTTTTTTCTTCAAATACATATAAGGAAAGGCCTCTTAAGATAGATAATTAAAGATAAAATGACAGGCTACAAATCTGCATCAAAATTTTTGCAAAAGCTTACAAAATTTCATACTAAAAACGTGAAAGATTGCCTTTTGAGAACTAATTTCATCATGGCAAATGACAGGAGGAACAAGAAAACAAAAAGAAAAAGAAAAAAACGTACCCACAAAGAATATACATTGCTGTAAGGGAGGTGGCAAGACGTTGGTTGGAGTGGAATGTGTGCAATAAAAAACCACCACTGCACTGTGGCTGGCTGGTGGCAAACAAAATTGGCTTCGCATAGGGAAAAAAAATGATATACATACTTTCTACATTATTAAGTAGGTTAGGTATGTCTGTATATATATGTATATTGTATGTGTTGATTAAATTGTAGGTATTTTGCAAATTTTATTCGTAATGGTACGATTACGTTGGTTTGGTTGGCTTATAACTTCTGTTCTAACAATCGGATATTTAAAATAAAGGTCTTAAAATGAAGGTAAAATATCGAACTAATTCATTCAGTTAAAACATAATTGAAATAACATAAAAGTGTAGGTGAAAAACATTTAGGTTTAATTCATCAAAATAAATAATTGCAAAAATTGAATAACAAAATTGGCTTCGCCAACAAAATTCATATACCTACGTATCTATATAAATTAAAAAAATTGAATAAAAAAAAAAGGGTGAGTGCCGGGACTCACGGTTAAGATGTGTAAACATCAACATTCGTCCGAATGCCTCATAGACCGAGAGCCTTCATCAAATTTAGGGTGTGGATGAAATCAAAAATTTACTGGTGTTTTTATATAGATCTTAACTTTTCATAAGCGAATTTGAAAATCGGTAATGATGCATGGAAAATGCGTTTCTTAGTTTACCGACGATCACTCACACCCACAAACAGCAGTGGGCTCTTAGCCAATCATTAAAATTATATTTAAAAATATTTCTCAGTCAATGACCTTATTTCGTCTAATTTGCCAAAAAAGGCGGCCTTCTTTGTTGAAACCCTGCAGCCATGATGAAAGCGCAGTCCGTGTACTATATGGTCTAAGCAACCAACCACATTTCAACCCAAACTGAACACGACTTTTTGATTTCGTATATAAACACTCAGCGTTTAGGTACTGAGCGTACATAGCGTTGAACGCACTCAATTTTCGTGAAGCTCAGAACAGAGATTATGGATAATTCATAATTCTGCTATTACACGATGAATCTAGTTGCATGCGCCTTTTTCGAATTCTTCTTTGTTATTTCGTCCGCTGTTTCAAGCGCTATTACATGTTGAAACCAAAGTCATGAATCTAATTTGACAGTTCTCTTTATTTTTCATTTTCGTGCTGGGCTGTGCTCAAGCAATAAAAAAACTTTTTCTGTTTTTATTTTTGTTTTCATTATTAGATATATTGAAGAAAGAAAAGTTTGTGTGCCTTTAAATGGATATCAGTCAAGAAAAGCAATAATTTATTTTATTTATGTTGTTTTTAAAGATGAATTTCTCATTTCTGGAAAGCCTATAAGGCTATCAATAACAGTGCGTTGCATCGAAATTTACTCTTTGAACAACAAAACCATATGAAGCAGAATAGTAAAAAACGGACAAGAGAAAAGAGAAACGTCAAATAGTTGCACCGAAAATTTTACCCACGCGACACCGGTCACTTTTTTCCGTCTCATCTTTTCGATTTTTTTTTTCTCTTTTGCACTTACGTAGTTCGAAAAGTCGCATGAGTCTAGATGCATCGTGTTATAGCAGACTAATCTCTGGCTCAGAATCGAAATCACGACCACGGCTACAAGATAAGAATGAGAATCACGACTACAAGATACGTAACTTTTTTTCACCCTACCGCCAGTGTAGATGTTTACACATCAAAAATCTCTGGAACTGAAAGGAAAACAAAATAGAAAAACCGCTCTGGTCTCAAAGCAGTCATGTAATTGAAAACAAGTAATGCAAAGAATACAAAATACGGATAATGCTAACGAAGCGTCAAAAAGAGTCTCGTTAAACTTGGCCCACGACTCACAGGGCAACTGGTCTTCCGTCTTATCTTTTTTCTCTTTCGCACTCATTATGTTCGAATAGAGTCAGACGCAAAGAATCATCGTGTAATAGGGGCTTAATATATCCTTTAAGCAGCCAACGAAATTTCAACCCGAACTGAACTCGACTTGTCGATTTCGTATATAAATACTCAGCGTTTAGTTACTGAACGTGCATATTGTTGAACGCACTCAATTTTCGTGAAGCTAAGAATCACGATCACGATCACGATCACGATTACAACGTTACGTTACGTTTTCTTTTCACCCTACCGCCAGTATAGATGTTTACACATCAAAAATTGGCTTTGTTAGTATGTGATGGGTAGGACACGAATTTAAAATGAGTTTGTATGAGGTACTCATTTTAGGAAATGAGGTGGTACTTTGTCCCACCTCAAATGTCCCATAGGACAAATCTATTAAATGTACATTTTCAATACAAAAATTCAATTTTTCAATGACAATGACGTCTCTTCAATCTTGATGATCATGAAAATTGAACAACAAAAACATAAAAAGTTAAATTTTATTTATGAAATTCTTTATTTTAGAACAAAAAGCAATGTTTAAAAAGATATAAAAGGTTTAAAAACATAGGTTCTTAAAAACAAAAAAATACGGGTATATGAATATGATTTCTCTTAAACGAAATACATTTTTGAATTCGAAAATGTTAAAATCCATTTCAATTTAAAACCAAAAAAAAGTACAAGATTTAAATAAACATCCACATTAGCTTTATTTTAAATATCGACGTGATCTGATGTGGATTTACTTTAAGCAATTGGTACAAAAAAAAATTATGGGAATTTCCAAAAGTTTTTTTTTTTAATTTATTTGTCACATATAGCACTATTTATTTAAAAACTGGACCAAACACTAATCAGTAATCACGCACCGCAACAAATGATTTTTTTCTTTATTTTTTTTCTATTCTAACAAAAACAAAACAAGTAGCACAAACACAAGAAAATAAATGCTGTGCAGTTATAGGTATAACAAAAAAACCAACAATAACAAACATCCCTCAATTTGCAACTCTTTCTCTTTGTATGATAATCTGCCTACATTCATTATTTGTTACATTAGGTGTGTTTTATTCATTGCTGCATAGCCACCTTGGCAAACAAAAACAATTTGATTGCTGGCGAAAAAGAAGTCAGTAAAAAAAAAGATGGCTGTGCTGGCGATAGAGCTTTCAATTATTGAAATGAACGTATAGAGTGAGTGATCGTTTTATTCAGACTTGTGCTGCGCTGGCTATGCAACAATGAATAAAACATACCTATTGTAGTGCAAAATTCGCATGTCCTCCTCATTTCTATTCATTTTCTCTCCTCAAACTTCAAACGAACGTACTTCAAATGTCCCAACTCACAACAACGTCACAACCTGCGACAATGTCATAGCCTAGTGGCAGATTGATAATGTCACGAATGTAGTTCGGTAGGGACATTTGAGTAATAAGTGCCTTATTAGTTATTAATACAAAACTTCACACATTCATTCATTCATTTCATTTTTAAGACAAAAGACAATCGTCCTCGTCTTATTGAGAGAGAGAGAATGTAGTCAACTTCATTCTTCATCTTCTTCAACAACAAGAGAGAGCTACGAGTAGTTTTTTTTTTGTGGACACAACCAAGAGTAAAGATACATTTTTTGTTGTTGTTTTTGGTGAGGTGTGAGGTAATACATTTTTTTGCTTTGAGGTGATGGGACATTTCAGAGTGGTGCATGGGACATTTTGTATTGCTTCATGGCCTCATGTATGAGGTACACATCACTATTTGTTAGCTTCGCCAACAAAATTCATATACCTACGTATCTATATAGGTACCTACATACATTATGTATGTACATTTATATAAAAGGATTGAGTGCGTGAAGTTAGCCCCCCTTTTTTGGATTTTGCTACTTTTGAAAGTTGTTCCAGGTTGTTCCCGATTTGTTCCGCATTGTTCCAAGTTTTTTTTGAAAAATATTCAAAAATGGGGGTTTTAGAGCCAAAAAACCGTTTTTGACCTAGCCCCCCTTTTTTCGAAAATCAAATTTTTGAAAGTTGTTCCAGATTGTTCTAGTTGTTCTGAACATTGTTCCAAGTTTTTGGACCCCTATGTTCAAAATTTCAAAAGTTATGGGCAAAATTCGAAAAAATTCTAGCCCCCCTTTTTTCGAAATTCTTAATTTTGAAATTTTTTTCGGGTTTCAAAAAGTGTTCTAAACATTGTTCCAAAAACTCAAAATTGTAGGACGTGTATTTTTAAAGATAAAACCTTCCGAACATTTTTTCAAAAATCCAAAAAAACGGCTCTCTAATATTTTATTTTTTTTTTAATGCATTGACTTTTGAAACCTTATGATAAATGCATGTATTGAAAAAAAGTTCTGACCATATATTCTTACTACCAGCTTAAAAACTAACTTTAAAAAAACATCTCCCATTTTTTTAACTTTTCAAAAAGACCCCTGCCCCCCCTTTTCCAAAAATCCAAAATCTAAAATTTGTTCCAAGTGCAGAATCCCTCAAATCCAATTGTTCCAAAGAATCATCAAAAAATATTGAAAACTGAAGATTTTAAGCCCAAAAAACACTTTAAATGAAAATATCTTATTATCCTTGCTCTGGCCCCCCTTTTTAGAAATCCAAAATTCAAAAATTTGTTCCAGGTTGTTCTAGGGCTCTTCTAAATTGTTCCAGACTTTCGTTTCTTAAAATTGATTTTTAGTATGAAAAATTTCAAAAAAATGCTCCCCTGCCCCCCCTTTTCCAAAAATCCAAAATCTAAAATTTGTTCCAAGTGCAGAATCCCTCAAATCCAATTGTTCCAAAGAATCATCAAAAAATATTGAAAACTGAAGATTTTAAGCCCAAAAAACACTTTAAATGAAAATATCTTATTATCCTTGCTCTGGCCCCCCTTTTTAGAAATCCAAAATTCAAAAATTTGTTCCAGGTTGTTCTAGGGCTCTTCTAAATTGTTCCAGACTTTCGTTTCTTAAAATTGATTTTTAGTATGAAAAATTTCAAAAAAATGCTCCCCTGCCCCCCCTTTTCCAAAAATCCAAAATCTAAAATTTGTTCCAAGTGCAGAATCCCTCAAATCCAATTGTTCCAAAGAATCATCAAAAAATATTGAAAACTGAAGATTTTAAGCCCAAAAAACACTTTAAATGAAATTTTCCATTTTAAAAATGAATTTTAAGAAACGAAAGTCTAGAACAATTTAGAAGAGCCCTAGAACAACCTGGAACAAATTTTTGAATTTTGGATTTCTAAAAAGGGGGGCCATAGCAAGGATAATAAGATATTTTCATTTAAAGTGTTTTTTGGGCTTAAAATCTTCAGTTTTCAATATTTTTTGATGATTCTTTGGAACAATTGGATTTGAGGGATTCTGCACTTGGAACAAATTTTAGATTTTGGATTTTTGGAAAAGGGGGGGCAGGGGAGCATTTTTTTGAAATTTTTCATACTAAAAATCAATTTTAAGAAACGAAAGTCTGGAACAATTTAGAAGAGCCCTAGAACAACCTGGAACAAATTTTTGAATTTTGGATTTCTAAAAAGGGGGGCCAGAGCAAGGATAATAAGATATTTTCATTTAAAGTGTTTTTTGGGCTTAAAATCTTCAGTTTTCAATATTTTTTGATGATTCTTTGGAACAATTGGATTTGAGGGATTCTGCACTTGGAACAAATTTTAGATTTTGGATTTTTGGAAAAGGGGGGGCAGGGGTCTTTTTGAAAAGTTAAAAAAATGGGAGATGTTTTTTTAAAGTTAGTTTTTAAGCTGGTAGTAAGAATATATGGTCAGAACTTTTTTTCAATACATGCATTTATCATAAGGTTTCAAAAGTCAATGCATTAAAAAAAATAATAAAATATTAGAGAGCCGTTTTTTTGGATTTTTGAAAAAATGTTCGGAAGGTTTTATCTTTAAAAATACACGTCCTACAATTTTGAGTTTTTGGAACAATGTTTAGAACACTTTTTGAAACCCGAAAAAAATTTCAAAATTAAGAATTTCGAAAAAAGGGGGGCTAGAATTTTTTCGAATTTTGCCCATAACTTTTGAAATTTTGAACATAGGGGTCCAAAAACTTGGAACAATGTTCAGAACAACTAGAACAATCTGGAACAACTTTCAAAAATTTGATTTTCGAAAAAAGGGGGGCTAGGTCAAAAACGGTTTTTTGGCTCTAAAACCCCCATTTTTGAATATTTTTCAAAAAAAACTTGGAACAATGCGGAACAAATCGGGAACAACCTGGAACAACTTTCAAAAATAGCAAATTCCAAAAAAAGGGGGGCTAACTTCACGCACTCAAAAGGATTGATTAAGTTGGTGTGGTTGCCTTTTTACTTCTGTACTAATAATCGGATTTTAAAGATTAAGTTTTTGAAATAAGTTAAATGTCAGGCTTCAAAATTTATGTGACAAAACTTGACTTCATTCTTAATCAATTCGATTATTGAACCTAGAATAAGCACAGAGACCTATACTTGAACCTCTTTGATTATAACTTATAACTTTAGTTCTATGAGGGCCAGATGTTGAAGGTTAAGGTCCAGTTTCACAGTACACACTTAACAAAATAAGTGGCACTTAATTTTCCCATTTTGGCACTTAATCCGCAGTTTTACTACCTGAGTAAGTGGAACTTAAGTGGCCAACATCGGAGACTTAAGTGTTACTTATTCCGATAAGTTTACACTGTGAAATTGGGAATTAGTTTGAGCTACACATCAAATTATTTATAAATTTGGTCTCGCGTTAAAACAGGTTCACTTTGACAGTAAATCAAATAACTTGCCTATATATAAATAGTTCAATAAGTTGAGAGACTTGTAAATCAATTTGAGCAAATTTGAGCAAATATTTCATTTTCTTCAACATCAACGCTGTTATTAAATAAACTGAACTGAACAACATTTATTTAACCGCCAACTAGGATTTGACATTAAAAATATCTACATTATTGTAATTTCAGACTGACGAATGGTTTCTTAGACAGCTTCAGAATTTTTGGTGCAACTATAGTATACAAATTAGAAGTCACCAAGATTATTCATGTTTTTATTTTATCGAGCTAACACAAGTCATTTTCAATGTCTCCAAAATCTGTAAATTTTTATATGAACTTTGACAAACTTTTTTGTGGAAATTCACACAAATGTGAAGAGTTAAAAAGTAAAGCGACTAGGGTTATATGTATTAAGAATGAGTTACGAATAAACTTTCAATCTTAAAACTAATAAAACTAAAGAATTTTTCTTATTATTTTAGATCCATAGCTTCAAAACAAAAAGCAATTCTAAAGAATTTCTCTCTTTTCATGAATTGCGTGACAAATTCTTTACTCCGCCCACTGTTTACTTCCGATTAACTTGGGTGGGTTTGAATTCGATTCTGACTCACACATTAAAGTGCGCAGCGTATAGCAAAATAAAACCTCAAATATAATAATAATAATAAATTGTTTAACTTATCAGCGTTGGTATATTGAACCTAAAAAAAAGGAAAATAATTAAATTTGTTTACAATTTATTGACAAAAAAGCTCTTTGGCTTTTTTGTTATGAGAAAACTTTGTCTCAATACAGTACCACGCGCCTGGTGAAAGCTTCCATTCACTTATAGAGCGTTCTGAGTCTCTGTCGCGATACGATGAATTTTAGTGATACATTAATTGTCTACGCGGTCTCAGCAATCAGCAGTATTATTGTTTTCATAATATACTATATTCGAAGTCATTATGCCTATTGGGAGAGAAGGGACATACTTCATGACAAGCCTAATATACCATTTGGCAATCTTAAGGGAGCTCGAAAGACTAAGAACTTCCATCAGATATTTCGGGAATACTACAATAAATATAAAGGAACCGGCCCCTTTGTGGGGTTCTTCGTTTTTTCAAAACCAGCTGCCCTTATTCTAGACTTGGATTTGGTCAAGAATATTCTGATAAAAGACTTCAATAACTTTGATGATCGTGGTATGTTTTACAATGAACGAGATGATCCGCTGACTGCACACTTGTTTGCCTTGGACGGCGATAAATGGAGAAAATTGCGCAACAAACTATCGCCGACATTTACTTCCGGTAAAATGAAAGCCATGTTTCCGATAATTTTGGACGTTGGTAAAGAGCTGATCAGTGTATTAGAGGTGGCATTGAAAACAGTTTCAGACATAGAAATGAAAGAATACGCTGCAAGATTTACAACCGATGTCATTGGTAATTGTGCGTTTGGTTTAGAGTGCAATTGCTTGAGAGATCCAAATGCTGAATTTCGAGTTTGGGGTAAGAAGACATTCGAATTGAAACGCAAGCGTTGGATTTTCCTTTTTTCTGAGTTGTTTCCAAGATTGGCTAGGTTATTACGTGTGAAAAGAGTTCACGATGATATCACTAGCTTTTATAAACGCATCGTACGCGAGACTATTGAATATAGGGAAAAAAATAATATTCAAAGAAATGATTTCATGAATTTACTTATGGAACTTAAGAATCGGAAAGATGCAACCGGATTGACTATGAACGAGATAACAGCACAGGCGTTCCTTTTTTTCTTGGCTGGGTTCGAAACTTCTTCTACAACTATGGGATTCACACTCTACGAACTGGCATTAAATGAGAAAATCCAAGAAAAACTAAGAAACGAAGTCATGGAGGTAACTAGCAAATACAATAATGAAATTACTTATGAAGCGATGCAAGAAATGAAATACATGGAAATGGTGTTTTATGGTAAGTTCAAGATGAGAATAACTTTTTTTTAAGTATTTTCATATGTTAAGGTTCATAATCGATGTTTTTTTTATGAAATGATTTTACTGTAAATACGAATATGATTACCATTATATAAAGTGGGCAAAATTAATGTCATAAATTAGTGTTTCAAAACGACCAAGAAAAAATATTATTTTATCGTCTTTTTGTAGATATTTCAAAATATTTGCAAAATTGATTGCACATTCAAGTTATGACATTATTTTTGCCACATCCCGTAGATATTGAATTAAAAGTTTGAAAAATATGTAGATACATAAATAGTTTACAAGTAGGCATACCAGAACATATATTATAATATATATGTACATACATTTATCAAAAAAGAAACTATAAATTGTTAATATTAAAAAATAGATGTTCATCTTTGCTCATAATAATTGCATGAACTGGCAGTGCTATAAACTGACTCTGCAGCTTGGATATTACACTTTGTAGAATGTCAATCGCACATTATCTACAAATTCTTAGGAGACTTTTTTCCGATTGCATTCAATGTTAAAAAATAATAGAATAATAATAATATTTTCGATATCGATCTTTTTTGAAATGCAATGTTTTCTTGATAGCTCGTACGAAAAAGTATACCTTAAGCTATTTTGTAGAGAACATCTTAGTCTATAAAGCGAATTTAAAATATTGTACAAGAACTTCGTTTTTCAAGAGCTAAGCTTAATACGCTGCTCATGCGAAAAGAATTTTTTCCGCCGTCTCCAACACGACAGCGAAATGTCGACGGACAAAAATACACGTTGAAAGTCACCAAAAACGCAACAAAATCACAGAAAGTTGCAATGGCCCGAGCCATTAATTCTGTGCGAAAAGAGACTTCAAATGGTCTGCTACAATTATTAGTTTCTTTAATCGAACAGAGTACTTACTGAAACACGAACAGCAGAACGAAATTTTTAATTTAAGATTAGATTTAAGTTGTGTTATTTTTATATGGAAGTCAAATTTAAAATATCTAAAAACAAAATTAAATACTCTTACATATCTACAAAGAACAAAAATAAAAACAAAATATTACAAAAAAAGACTTCTACGTTTTCATTAGAGAAAATGAGATAGTTCCGTTGAAAATTTCAATAATATAAATTTCAATAATAGAATAAAAATTCACATTTCGAATTTCCGAATTAGATATCTACTTTTAACGAAATTATTATATTACTTTCCGGTTAGTTTCGAAATGGATTGCTTTGCTGAACGAGTGAATAACAGTGTTTCAAATGTTAAAACTTATTTTAAATTGTCTTCAGAGTAATTAAAAAGTTGTTAGAAAATATGGTGTGGATTTTGGTGTGGTGGCGAAATTGATTCATATTTTTTCAAAAATGAAAATGGCAATGCAAGTACTGTACTGCAATTGTTCAATTCGTTGGCCAATAAACCGAAAAAAACTAAAACAAAAATGTCTTTTATTTAATTTAAATGAAAAACGAACTTTTTCGAATGCCGTCTACTTCTTAAGTATTTGAATTTTAACGATTTTTTTAGTGTTTGGCGTCTATTTAGGAACGAATGTGGCGATGGCCGCTCAGTCCCAAAAGCGCTGAGATTTCTTGGAAAATTTTTCTGCGTAAGAAATGCATGAAAGTGAAAAGTAGCTAGCAGTCCAGGCCATGCAAATGCCAGGGGGGCTAAGTCCCCCCCTAGCCCCTATGTTGCTAAGAAATTTAATTTCCAATAAAAATGAACAAAGATTTCTTCTCTTTTTCTTTTATTTAAAATTTTTAAAAATAGCTCAAATTTGAAAACCCTTATTAGGTACCTATTTCATTTTTAACTGTAATTTTAATTTATTCTTAAAACTTTTCAGAAACTCTCCGCAAATACTCCATAGTATCACATTTAAACCGGCGTGCAAAAGCGAACTACAAAACTTCCGATTCAAAGTACTACATTGAAAAAGATACAATAATATTGATTCCAGTTGATGCATTTCATTACGATCCGGACATATACCCTAATCCAGAAGTTTTTGATCCAGAACGATTTAGCCCTAATGAAATAAAAAAACGTCATTCTATTGCTTGGTTGCCTTTCGGTGATGGTCCAAGAAATTGTATTGGGTTACGTTTCGGTAAAATGCAAGCTTACGTAGGTTTAAGTTTATTATTAAAGAATTTCAAGTTCTCCTTATCTACTGTGACTCCAATTCCGCTGACTTATGATAAGAAAAATATTTTGTTATCACCAGATAAAGGCATTGTACTTAAATTTGAAAGTTTGTTAAAACAATAAAGTAAACAATGATAATAATTATTATTATTGCTCACCACAAACAAATATCGAAATCATGACACTGATTTAATTTTAAGTTAAAGGGTCTGTTTCAGAATGTCTGAGTAAAGTTCTGATTAATAAGTCGAAACATAAATATTGACAAGGTCACAATTCCACAGGAGAAAAACTATAACGTATGTCTTTAGACCACTTAAATATATAGGTTATAAATGCAGAAGTATTTTATTTTTACTTTACTCAAACATTGTGAAACAAGCCTTAAATATATTTTATTATATTGACTTGTATGTGCTGTTATTTATTAACGTGAAAAGAAAGTTTATATAGAATATTTATACATTCATTGTAGAGTGTATATGCGGCTAATGGATTCGTGCTGTATCTAAAAAACTGTATTATTACGTATGTCTATTTATATTCCAAATTAAAGCTAATGATTACAGGATTGTATTTAAAGAAAATATAAGCAACAATTTTAAAAACAAAATGGTATTAAATTTATTGAGACAAATTTTTTATAACAAGCAGATTTAATCAAATCAAAAAAAATTAATCGAGAATGAAGTTTTTGTATGTATATTTTTTTCTTAATTAAAATGATTTTTAAACGGTAAAAATAAGCCATATTGAAGTGACTTTAGTGTATTTTTAGTTGAGGAAATAAAACTCTGGGGTGGAATCGGCTAAGGTGATAAATGATTGTCACATGTGATTGTCATTTAGTTTTCCGTCTGGGTAAGGTGATTCAACTCGACTCAATTGAATTCTTTCCAATGGCATTTGTCGAAAACATGGTTGTCATAGTGAATTTTTCAAAGGGTGTAATGAGTTATCGAAAATATAAAACGAAAATGACGTCTTTGCGATATCATTCTTATTTTTTCTTCATCTTCCGGAATGTAGTATCTAATCTTTTTTCAGAAGAATGTTTATTTTTGTTTGTGTGAATGGTAAAAAAAAGAACTCTGAAAAAGTTGTACAATTTTTGTAGGCTGCTGGTAACTCTAGTCGTACTGCGACAGAAACGTCAGATTTGTTGGAGAATGACAATCACATTTTGTATGAGATAGCTCTTTAGCTATCAAATGTGATATCATCTTACACAAACTGAATTGGTTAGTTGTGACACTTACTTATCGCAAATCACCTTACACGATTCCAGCCCTAGTTTTCAATGCTGAGGTGAAATGAAAGAGAGTGTTTTATCAATCTCTAAAATGGATGTAGGTAGGAAATACAACCTTTTGTATAAATACTGCGTACCAATTTTTTAATACAAAAATATATATTAAAATATACTACAGAGAAAAAAAACTATTTTCTACATAGAATGTACTAAAGAATTTATTTTATTGCATTAGGTTGACATAAATTCATTGAATTGAATAAACCCAAAAATTGAATTTTAAAGCTTGGCAACCCAATTCCTTGATCGCATTTCTCTAGGCAACCCATGCGCAAATTCTTTGTTTTAACATTACCTAAAAAACCCAATGTCATGACGGTAGGTCGTCCTATGGCGGGATCTTCTACCATTATATACCTAAAGTTCTAACCTGCCACTAATAAAGATAGATTTAGGTTTTTGGAGGTTTTGATGAAATAAATTCGTGTTTAATAAATGGTTCGTAGATAAGTTATACTTATACTTATCTATAATATCATAAATGAAAAGAAATCTTAGTAGTTCAATAGTTGAGTATGAGAAGCTTTATAATTGTTATATTATGTAGAGATGAACATTTTAGAGGTGTTAAATGATAACATTATTGAACTGAATGGAACACTCAATTTATGTTATTTATTACAGCAGGTTTAGGTACATACCTAGAGTGCGTGAAGTTAGCCCCCCTTTTTTGGAATTTGCTACTTTTGAAAGTTGTTCCAGGTTGTTCCCGATTTGTTCCGCATTGTTCCAAGTTTTTTTTGAAAAATATTCAAAAATGGGGGTTTTAGAGCCAAAAAACCGTTTTTGACCTAGCCCCCCTTTTTTCGAAAATCAAATTTTTGAAAGTTGTTCCAGATTGTTCTAGTTGTTCTGAACATTGTTCCAAGTTTTTGGACCCCTATGTTCAAAATTTCAAAAGTTATGGGCAAAATTCGAAAAAATTTTGAAATTTTTTTCGGGTTTCAAAAAGTGTTCTAAACATTGTTCCAAAAACTCAAAATTGTAGGACGTGTATTTTTAAAGATAAAACCTTCCGAACATTTTTTCAAAAATCCAAAAAAACGGCTCTCTAATATTTTATTTTTTTTTTAATGCATTGACTTTTGAAACCTTATGATAAATGCATGTATTGAAAAAAAGTTCTGACCATATATTCTTACTACCAGCTTAAAAACTAACTTTAAAAAAACATCTCCCATTTTTTTAACTTTTCAAAAAGACCCCTGCCCCCCCTTTTCCAAAAATCCAAAATCTAAAATTTGTTCCAAGTGCAGAATCCCTCAAATCCAATTGTTCCAAAGAATCATCAAAAAATATTGAAAACTGAAGATTTTAAGCCCAAAAAACACTTTAAATGAAAATATCTTATTATCCTTGCTCTGGCCCCCCTTTTTAGAAATCCAAAATTCAAAAATTTGTTCCAGGTTGTTCTAGGGCTCTTCTAAATTGTTCCAGACTTTCGTTTCTTAAAATTGATTTTTAGTATGAAAAATTTCATTAAAATGCATTCGTTTAAAATACATTTTATTTCAATAAAATGCATTTTAAACGAATACATTTTAATGAAATAAAATGCATTTTAAACGAATGCATTTTAATGAAATTTTTCATACTAAAAATCAATTTTAAGAAACGAAAGTCTGGAACAATTTAGAAGAGCCCTAGAACAACCTGGAACAAATTTTTGAATTTTGGATTTCTAAAAAGGGGGGCCAGAGCAAGGATAATAAGATATTTTCATTTAAAGTGTTTTTTGGGCTTAAAATCTTCAGTTTTCAATATTTTTTGATGATTCTTTTGAACAATTGGATTTGAGGGATTCTGCACTTGGAACAAATTTTAGATTTTGGATTTTTGGAAAAGGGGGGGCAGGGGAGCATTTTTTTGAAATTTTTCATACTAAAAATCAATTTTAAGAAACGAAAGTCTGGAACAATTTAGAAGAGCCCTAGAACAACCTGGAACAAATTTTTGAATTTTGGATTTCTAAAAAGGGGGGCCAGAGCAAGGATAATAAGATATTTTCATTTAAAGTGTTTTTTGGGCTTAAAATCTTCAGTTTTCAATATTTTTTGATGATTCTTTGGAACAATTGGATTTGAGGGATTCTGCACTTGGAACAAATATTAGATTTTGGATTTTTGGAAAAGGGGGGGCAGGGGTCTTTTTGAAAAGTTAAAAAAATGGGAGATGTTTTTTTAAAGTTAGTTTTTAAGCTGGTAGTAAGAATATATGGTCAGAACTTTTTTTCAATACATGCATTTATCATAAGGTTTCAAAAGTCAATGCATTAAAAAAAAAATAAAATATTAGAGAGCCGTTTTTTTGGATTTTTGAAAAAATGTTCGGAAGGTTTTATCTTTAAAAATACATGTCCTACAATTTTGAGTTTTTGGAACAATGTTTAGAACACTTTTTGAAACCCGAAAAAAATTTCAAAATTAAGAATTTCGAAAAAAGGGGGGCTAGAATTTTTTCGAATTTTGCCCATAACTTTTGAAATTTTGAACATAGGGGTCCAAAAACTTGGAACAATGTTCAGAACAACTAGAACAATCTGGAACAACTTTCAAAAATTTGATTTTCGAAAAAAGGGGGGCTAGGTCAAAAACGGTTTTTTGGCTCTAAAACCCCCATTTTTGAATATTTTTCAAAAAAAACTTGGAACAATGCGGAACAAATCGGGAACAACCTGGAACAACTTTCAAAAATAGCAAATTCCAAAAAAGGGGGGCTAACTTCACGCACTCACATACCTAAGCCCCAAAACCAAAATCTATAAACCAAGATCCCGGATCCAGAACTCACAAACCTAAAACCCCCAATCAAAAATCCCGAAAACTAGAATCCTAAAATTCGCATAACTATCTTATCTTATCTCTTAAGATACGTTTTTAATCAAGGAAGATAGTCCTTATAGAAATTAATCAATATCCGTGTTGATTTAAGCTGATGTGCGAGTTCATTATATACAGTTCTCCACTTACCTATATTATATTTTTCTCACGAGGGTGGATAGTTTTGCAGTTCTCAAAAAGTTATGACCGTGAATGTGGGCAAATGTAGAGTAAGGAAATGCTCACTTAAATGAGTACATTTTAAAAGAACAAATTGGAAAGAGGAGATAATCATATTGACAATTATTGTTTTTCTTGAAATTAAATAAATCGAGAACTGAACACTTTTTTATAATATAAGGCGATTTTCAATACGATAAGGTTGTCTTTTAACAATTTTGGAATTCATCAAGTTTGCATTTGACAACCAGCAATTATTGTGATAATGATAACCGGTATATTTTTCTTTGTGCACAGCAGAACACGCGTTTCCTCCTTTTAGAATTCTACATGCCATCTAACTTGTTTTTTTTCCTTAAACTGCTAAAAAAATTTTTCAATGAAATAGCTCACAGTAAATCCAAATTTCAAATGAACTTATCTGGAATCACTCAATATACTGGCTGCTGTATTACGTCATTCTTTTAGTGTTGTATTACAACAAAATTTGTTAGATGACCTAAGGGTGACAAAATTTTGCATTCCGCTACTATATGCTATTCTCACATATTCAATTATAAATCATTCCTCTTACATTAAATGGCGGGCCGCAGGTGCATTTAAAAAAGCACAACTTTGATTTGAGCGAAAACAAAAAGAAATCGTTTGATTGTATATTTAAAATGCAGAACACGATAAATTTTCAATTTTTTAAATTATTTTGTTTTTTTTTTGAAGCAAGTTTAAAGTGAATTTTATGACTTGAAGGCCACCCACCACGACGTAGATTTCTCCGCATCGTTAATATCGCGTCTGTCGTTTAGTATATTGCTGTGGTTGATTGATTGTGATAAAGCATTATTCATTTTTTATGGATCTCATCACTCATCCATTTTAATAAATTTTAATAATTGTGGCGTGTTCTTAAACATAACAATACAAATATTATTTATTTATTACAAAGGTTAAATGGTGTTAATATATAAACTTTTGACTTCAAAGTTGCTCTTATTTCGACAAATTAAAAATGTGAATTGACAACATAATTCTCCAGAATCCAACTCTTAAAAAAAAAAAAATATGAATTTTTTTCAAAACCTACTACACAGCTGTAACTGAAAATATTTTTTTTTCATAAAATGTGCAGAAAATCAATAAAACAAAATATGTGCACAACTGGGTCGTACGAACTTGCTCTTATGTGCAATCACACTTTATTTTTAAAGTTTTAATATTTCAAAAACTATACTTATCTTATAAAATAAATAAATTAGTTATGGGAGCCTATATTGTAAACCACCTGCTTAAAACGTAGTTCAGTTTAAGGTAGTATAATGTGAGTTGGTACATTTATTTATGAACAATATAACACCGTGTTGTAAATATGCATGGAACTTACTGTTTAGACTGAAAAATTGTAAAAAAAAATATGTAATTAAAGATAAATTGATTAAACAACCTCTGAAATTGTTTTGACACAATATGCGATGTACATCATCCGATTTCTTATAACGAAATCTCAATTTATCAGAAAAAAAAATGAAAATCATTGGAGAGGTTTTTTTTAAATACATACATAGTTTTTTATATATAAAATTTTGAAAAAATAAAAAAAAAGTGGTACGCAATTTTTTAGCCTTTATTATTGCGGAGTTAAAAAATAAATTAAAAAAAATATCATCTATCCATTTTCGAAATACAGAATTTTCAAAAAATAATAATAATAATAGCTTTTGTGCAAGAAAAATCATTAAAGTTCACACAAAATTTTTTATCAGAATTATAAATTGAATTATTTCAATAATATATTTTAAGAATAACAGTGGAGAGTAAATAAATTAATAAGTAAAAATAAATAAAAACAAAAAACTAGATATCTTGGAAACTTTCGTCAAAGTCCGAGGTAATTTCTAGTAAACTAATCATTTCTGGAAAGTATCGTGCTTTGAGGTCTTTTTCAGTTCTTACATGCCTTATCGAAGAAATAAGAGGGTCTGATGAGGCTGCGAGCATGTTAAATAGGTCTTCATTCTGCCGCATCCTTGAAACCTTGCAGGTATTTTGGTACCTATATTTTTTGTAGTCCTTATTTTTGAATTCCTGAGCTTCTTCTGACAGTTCTCCGATTGGTAACGACTGATACTCAATGCTTTATTCGTGAGTGTTATGGTCTTATAAGATGGGAGAACATTTACGTTGTGTCTCATTAAGGAACTTCTTAAAATGCCATACTTTTCTTTTGTTAGTCCCAGATCCATAAACAAGGCTAAGGCGTTTGCCTTAACTCCTTTTTGAGGAGTGCGAATGCTTGCTTTAATCCTTTTAACTCTTAGTGGACTTGCTACTGACACTGTCTTGGTTATATCGGCCTTCTGCTTCTCATGATCCTTATTATACTTTATAACTAAGGCTGTTGAAAGATTTTCAGTGGTGATGTCTTCAGTAGCATTGATCAATTTCTGTTTCTTGGTATATGACGAGCACTCCATAATAGATTTCCTTGGCCTTCCTCTAGAGTTTTTTGATGTACTTGGTAAATTATCCGTTTCATCTGTCCTTTCAAAATCAATGCAAAGAAGATTTGATAACCAACAATCATTTTTCTTTAAAAAATTGACTTTCGTTCTATTGGCTGCATTCCATTTTGACTTAACCTTTACATAAAATGATGACAATTTTTTATCGAAATTATCTATTCCTTCAAGTGACCAATTTTCAACTAAAAGGTTATATTTATTTTTTACAGCTATGATGAATTCTTCTTCTGTATGCTTGTTATCGAAACTGTAGGAAATTTCCATTTTTAAGTTTTTTCAAACTAAAATGTTTGTTTAAATACAAATACTCGTAGTGTCTATGACTTATCAATTACGTGTTTGCTTTATAACTAATCATTTAAACTATTTTTTATATATTTATATACCTACTTCTTTTGTCATGATAGTATGTATTTGTACCTAACATTCTTATTGCATTAAATAAAAAGGATAACACAACAGGTACTTGATCTGTCATAAAAATGAATAGTTTTTTACAAATCATGAAAACTACCTGATCATAAAAAAATATTACCTTAGCCATACCCATGTCCTAATCCTTTAAAATAGAGGTAGTCAAAAAATACATACATTTTTACATGTAAAAATAATGTTTTTATGACCAGTTGCATTTTTAAGCATATAATAAAAAAAGCCATAAATGAAAAAAAACGACCTTTTTTTAATAAAATCTCTCTAAACCGCAAACGGGCAAAAATGGGCAGCTGATTTTCTTAGTAAATGCTTCAGAAATAGTAAAAGATTAAATTTCCGTTGAGTCTAGATCGAAGCCTTTCGAAGGTTTATTTTATAACCCAACTCAAATTCACAAAATTGAGCCAAAAACAGCTTTTCGAAAATCTTAAAATTTTTCAATAAAAAAAAAAAAAAAAAAAAAATGGATCAGAATTGTAATACAAATAGTCCTTTTTATAAGACCAAAATAAAAAAGAATATAATTTTTGAAGAAGGTTTTTAGATTTAAACACCGAAACTCTGAAACTTTTCATAAAACAAATATTTTTTCTTTGATTTTAAAAATCAGGCAACTTTGACTACCTGTATCATCCGAATCCTTCGACCGATTTTAAAATTTCTTCGGCTTTTGAAGCTTCCACTTATACCTAATCCATTAAAAAAAAAAATAAGTTTTGAATGTTAAGCACACGCGAAAATTGAATTTTGCAAGCACTTTTGCAAAAAGGCGCCACAGTGAGCCGCCTCAAAGCCAGTGTCCAAAACCGAAACGTCCGCCAAATTCCTGCTTTTTATGTCACGAAATCGGACATTTTCATCAAAACTGTCCGAAAAAGAAGTGCTTAACTGCTGGTGTTAACAAACTTAATGAAAAACAAGATGACTGCTATCCAGAAGACAACAGAATTGATGAAGAAGTAGAGAAGATGAATTCGTTCCAATTGGTAAGTGTTGCCTTCTTTGATCAACGAAATAAGTGCACTAAGACTAAGTCTTGTCTTTCTCTTTTTGATACTGGAAGTCCGCGTAGTTTCATACGAAAGTCTTTGGTACCATTCGTTTAAGAAAGGAAGAAGCAAACCTTATTCCGAGTGATGGGTAGTAAATATGTATCTATGTATGGCACAATAAATTGTAAAGTTACATTTCGAGGAAAGATAACAGCGCATGAATTTATCGGACGTGATGCTTTATATAAATTGAACATTTACTTAATATGTCGTTTGAAAAGAGTTTATAATATTGGTTTATTATTGAAATTAAAAGAATATGAAATACAAAATAAATTAATAAAATTATCAAAAGAAACACTCAGTGCACTTATGTATTTTGATCTGTTAAAAAATCCAAACAAAGTTGAACGTAGTTATGAACCCCACTCAGATGATATGATTGAAATCGAAAATTGTAAAGTTCCGACTGAAGAAGTTCCACTCATTTTTGATACAAAGAAATTAGATTTGTTTGAACAAAAAGATGAAAAAGAGCTGAATGACTTTGTTGATTAAGATGTATTAATAAGTGCAGTTACGGGCTGCAATGTGCAAAATTTTTAAATAAAATAAATGAAGAAGTGTAAATTTGCATTTAATGAGATTGAATACCTTGGTTATAACATAAAAAGAAATGGAATAATAATAAATTATATAATATTTGTGACCTTTTTTATCGATAAAGATAGATATAACTTTTTTGTGGGCTATAGGTCAAATGGAAATGGAATAATAATCATTTAGAAACCAAATTCAACTATCCGATGCCGCAAAATTTTAAAGAATTCCAAAGGTGTAGGTAACAGTCTTTTTTCGTATTTTCGCCGTTTTGTACCTGGTTTGTCATGTATTGCTAGACCGTTAACGAACTTTAAAAAAAAAGATGTAAAATTCATTTGGACGGAAGAGTGTACTGTAGCCTTTGAACAATTGGAAAATATGTTGATATCAAGCGACCCTAAGCGAGAAACAGAATTGCGTTGTGATGCAAGTTCACATGGATCACATATTGCAAAACCAATATGATAATAAGTTCCATCCAGTCGCCTTTTTTCCAAAAAGACTACCAACGGTGAGTCCCAATTAATAAGTTTTGAGCTAGAACCATTTTTTTTTTTGATCGTTTACCATTTTGTTATTGTTGCTCATTGCGAACCCCTATCTCAGACACTGAAAAAAAGGATGTAAGCCCCCGTATAGCCAAATGGGCTCTGATATTTGAAAACTACGACTACCGAGTAGGTACAACATCGAAAAGGTAAACAAATGGCACATGTTGACGCACTTAGTCGTTCGCCAATCCTTGCCGGTCTTTTAAATCACTCAAGCTCGTGATGAAAATATACGGCTAATTAGAGAAAGGTGAAGTACCTGGGTATAATTTAGAAGATGGTTTAGTTTTTCGTATTGGGCTACAAAATAGTCGCCAACTGTATGTAACAAAAGAACTTGAAGAAAATGTTATGCGATCAATACATGAAAACTGTGGACACTTAGGAATTGACAATAATGTGCTAGTCAACTCTTGAAAAGTTATTGGATTCCCAATATAAAAGATAAACTTAGAAACTGCCTGAAATGTATATTTAATTCAACACCCCATATAAATAATGAGCGAAATCTATATAGCATACCAAAGCGTTCAGAGCCTTTTGATACTATACATAAATAGACCATGTCGGACCACTGCCATCGAGTACCTCACAACGCAAATATGTACATATTTGTAGTGATAGAACGGTTTACAAAATTTGTCAAGCTGTATCCAGTAAATGCACCTGGAGAAAGAGAAGCTCTTGAGCGCTATTTTGATTACTTTAGAGTTTAGTCGTCCCCGTAGGATAATAAGCGACCGAGGTAGGTACTAGTTTTACCTCTCAAGAATTTAGTGGTTTTATAAGTTAATATAATAGCTGTTTTTTTGGGATTTTATACATATTACCTACAGTAAGAAATTCCAAAAAACCCATCCGCAGTAGAATTCTACTTCTGCTTTTATCCCTGCAGTCGTCGCGCGGATTACTATTGTTATCCACTAATGCAAAATTGAGTATTCCCGAAAACCTAAGGATGTAGATTCTTTGTCTCTTTTAGTACTTACAGTTAAGAAGTAATAATTTATATTTTTTTAGTTTGAATAATATGTAATCCGCGCGACGACTGGTGTAACTTTTAGGAGCGCGACGATAGAATCTCCTGAACAGACTGACTGGCGACAAAAACTTAATAAAGTTTAATACTAATCATGGAAGTACTAAAGTCTCGCCGAGCAAATTATTGTTTGGTGTTAAACAGAGTTGACATGTTGTCGATGAGTTGACTGAGTTCAGTATTTGGATGAGAAGTATAGGTATACATATCCTTAAAGGGCAGATTTAGCGAAATTGCGAAAAGACGTTTCTGAATTAGCTTCCCATCCGTTAGGATTTCGCTTGACGTGTCAGGCTTTAAATGTCCAATCAGGCTTTGGCCAGGTTTCGTCCTTGTCAGGCTTTTTTTATAATTATCGCACAAAATATAATCGTTAGAAGAAAAACGTTTACTGAATGCTTTCAAATCGAAATGCTTGAAATCGCAGTGAACACTCAACACATTCATTTTTTTCATTTAGTTGTCACTTTTTAGAAAGAGACAAAAGTTGTGCAATAGGGTGATGCAAAAAACACCTTTTTGGAAATTCAATCGGGATCGGGCGAAATTATTAAATCTCTGAAAATTTCATGCTTTTAGCACCGACAAATTATGCAGCTTTTAACATTTGAGAAAAATTCCGATTTTCAAAGATTTGCAAGCTAAATTATTGAAAAAGCGCTGGTAGCGACCGCTTAATACTTGTCGATTTTGAATTTTGTGTTCTTAATTTTTTGTTTTCAATTTAAGCTTCATAATTTCGCCCGGTCCCGGTTGAATTTTGAGAAAGGAGTTATTTTGAATCACCCTATTGTGCAAGATATGACACTTCCATTTTATGACGTATTTTTGTGTGTGCTTTTATTTGTGTCTGCTGCAGATTGCAGTTGCAATCTATTTATCGTCTCGTCGTCTTCGTGCATCCAAATCAAGGTGAGTTGTCTATTAATAATATAGATAACTAAGGAAAGTTAACTACGATAATAAAGGAAAAAAATGTTTTTTTATTTGCCAGGCTTTTTTCTCAAAAATCAGGCTTTTCTTTCTTTACTGTCAAGCTTTGCTGATTTTAGAGCTGGTAACCCTACTTCTAAATCAATTGAAAAGTCACAATTATATAATTTGAACTACTTTAATGAGCACCATTCCTTAGCTAAACAATTTAATGTTTGAGACTTTGTGGTTATCAAAAATGTTGACACTTCCGTTGGGACTAACAAAAAATTGTTACCTAAATATCGCGGTCCATATATTGTTAAGAAAAAGTTAGATAATGACCGTTACTTAATAGAAGATATTGAAGGTTTTCCAGTAACACAAATACCATATCACGGCATTTTAGATTCCGCTGGATTGAAAAAATGGGCTGAGTCTGTTATAAAGATTGATGACAAGTTTGGATTTTGAAGGCAACACTTAAGTCAGTATAATTATAGTATACAATCGAGGTCGATTGTAAATTCAGGATGGCCGAACTGTAATAACTTAACTTAACTTTACTTACTGTATTTAAAATATACTGTTATGTATTATTTTTAAACATTTTAGCCTTTGAAATAATGATTTTGATATTTATTGAAAAATATTCATTAGCAATTCAAACATCAATACATATTGTTATTTTTGTTATTTTAAATAAAATTATTATTAATATTTAAATGTGTGATATTTTAATTTATCTAGACTTTATATAATATGTATAAATATATTTTCTTGTTTTATTTGCAGAAACATTATTATTTTATTTTGATCTTAAACCTTTAAAATAAGATACTTTGGGAGTTCCGTCTATGATTTACGATTTTGTTCAACAAATTCTTCAAAAAAATTCCTTACAACTTTTCTTGCTACGATGTCCCTTTCCGCACTTATTATCTTAGTCTTCAGTGCAAGCTTAGGTAATATATAATTGTATATATGTATGTAAGGAGATGTTATATTTCAGTGGGAATAATAAATACTATAATAATGCTACTTGGCTTTCCAAGTAGCTCTGCTGTAGGTACATGTTGTGGCGGGAACGGAAAGTCCTATATAGATGGTGCTGCGAAAACCGAAGGATACAATTCTTCCGCATTTTTCAACACATCACATATTGGTACATTGACGTTGTTCAACATTCATCTTATTCTGTTAAACCACATAATGGACTCGACAAAAAAGTAACCCAGAAAGGATCCATATTTATCAGTTATCTTTTGGACAGTCAAATTGATATGCTTTGCATATTTTTAGCTGAAATATTGCATAGGTATACGGATTTTCTTTATAAGCCATTATCAGAGAATCCAAATAAGTAACGAAAATTGATAATCTAATATAATTTTCCGGTGAAGACGAAGAAATATTGGATAGTGAGGTTTTTCTTTACAATTCTCGGGCAGCTCAATTCGATACTTGATTCACTCAAACCATTTTTCAATTGTCTTCCAAGCATTTTGAAGGAATTCTCTGCATCCTCCCGATTTTTTCATAATGCTTGTCCAAGAAAATTATCTGTTCTTTTACACTAAATAGATTCTTGTCAACTTCCTGTAAAATATTTGCGACTGGCTCAAGAATCCACTAGTAGATACCTATAAGGTGTAAGCCAATTTATTCGAAATCGAACACGAATTCGATTAAATGTGTTCGCGATGGTAGTAGCATCCATACCTTCTAGAAATATTCTGATCTATGAATTGGTATTTAAAAAAGCGATTTTAAGTAGTATTCGCTAAACACACTTTTTAACTAATATCTCGAGACCGACTCATCGTACTTAAAAGATTTGATTTAAGTTTTCATCTGGATAAAGCGAGTTAATTATAGCCGTTTTTAATTATCAGAATTGATCTACATGGATCATCAAATAACATACATAACAACAACAACTCATGAACCTGCTCTTTATCGGGTTCACGTTCCATGATCCGAAAACAGGGTGCTGATTCTCGCCACTGTGAGGTTGTTTTATTTTCGCAGGATGATCTATATAGATCATGGGTCATAATAAAAACGGCTAATATTGAGCTTAATCTGGGATAAAATGTGATCAAAATTTGAATCCATTTTACACATGGCCTTATACTCCTTTTGACTTCTCCATCACTGTTGAGTTAATTTTGACTAAAACTACGACATTTTATTATTGTAAATGTACAATAGGGCAAGTAAAAATGTGTTTGATGTGCAGTTCAATAAATTTGTAGAATAATAAATATAAAAGTCATAATAGCCAAGTGTTTTTATTAAGCCCATATCTGAGTAATCAAAGCCATTTCTCAATCTTTCTGTTCCTTTGTTAACTTTGAAGTGAGGGTGAGGGAAATTCATTTCATGTGGAAGGTTGGGCCAAAATAAATTTTTTTTAACAAGAATTAATAATTAAGTCATCAGCTTTATATTGAGATCAAAATAATGACTCACTTCGGTATTTAAGTGCCTCAGAACTTAAAATTTAAATGTTCAACGATGGTTTTCAATGATAGCTATACTGGCCCATGAATATAATAATTGAGTCATAATTTTCATTTTGGCATATAAATAAATGTTCGTTTTTAATGTTAAGTGAAAGTTATAACTGGCCCCTAACCATTATCTTCTGTCCTAACTTAACTGGTAACCCATCGAATTCTTCAATTATATTAAATATTTTAAATTGATTTTTCTTTGTGTCAATGAACTGCAATTATAAATTCGCAATTATGCATCCCCCAATTTTTCCACAAAAACAGTTACGTGCAATTGTAATAGTATTACTAAAATATTTGTTCTCCAAATTAAATTGCACGTTGGAATAATAAATTATGTGTCATAAATTAAGGCTGTTAATATTGAATTTTTATTCTTGTTAATATTTATATTTCTTTCGCAATTTACTTAACACTTTAATTTAAATAATGGAAGAAGTCATCAACCCGAGAATAACTTTAATGACTTTTTCGATCACGTCTTTTTTCTTTTTTGTTGCGTTTACAAAAAAAAAATTAATTGGGTTAAAACGATTTCGCCCAGTAAAACGTAAACACGCACATCGATTAGCTATAAGCCGTTAGCGGATGTTAAAACAAACCTGCTCTCGTTACCAGTCTATAAGGTTGAAATAATTAGTTTAGAAATAATTTAAAAAGAAAACTCAGCTTGGTATAGTTTAAAGACAGACAAAAAAAGAGATAAATACCCTTGACCTATTCGATGGGGTGATATGTAGTAATACGGCAACTTAAAAGTAATCTAAACCAGGTGAGGATGTGGGAGTAAATTTCTATATATAAGGAAAAACTCCTAAATCGATTTGTATTGAAAAACTGAAAAGGATTTTATTCCATAACAAGTTTGGTGAGGGAAGAAACAAGGAAATATAGTAGTAAAAAGAGAACTTTAAATACCAGTTACATTTATGTTTTTTACTTACCTACTCGTAGAAGCCCGTTGTGTATTGGTAGGTAGAAATGGCGGCCCCGAGCGCCTAGCTCCGTGACCCAATTAGCGCTTGATTGCGCCCTTTTGATACCATAACTCGTTTGACATGTATAAATAAAGAATTGTTGAAACGAATTTGTGGAATCATCATTACACTCCCCTAACCACAGTATGCTGGGGTACAGGTAAGTAAATTGATTTCCGGTTTAAAGTGAAACTATATGACTTTCGGAAGAAAACACCGTCACCTTACTCGCAGTCAAAGTTTATCTTAGAGCCAATTTGTTATGTTGAGAAAAGAGACCAAATCTTTGATCTTTGTTTTGGAGAGTTCGTTGAGGGCGTCGTAGAATGGTTTACCAAATGGATGTAATCTCATTCTGGCTAGACCGGGGCATTTGCAGAGGAAGTGAACGACCGTTTCCTTTTCCTGCTGGTCCCCACAACTACGACAGTGAGTATTGTGAGGAATTCCCAGTTTTGTCGCATGATCTCCCAATGCC
This sequence comes from Epistrophe grossulariae, assembly GCA_929447395.1. Taxonomy (NCBI): domain Eukaryota; kingdom Metazoa; phylum Arthropoda; class Insecta; order Diptera; family Syrphidae; genus Epistrophe; species Epistrophe grossulariae. The sequence goes on from OV839566.1 coordinate 85,306,320, forward strand.
CAATGTCCAGAACAGGTTGCAAAGATCCTAGATATGGTTGCCTGGGTCTGCAAATTAAGTCATTTGTTCGGGATCTGTTACAGGTGGGCCGAATCTTAAGAGAAACCCGCCGCTTATCTGAAACACTTTTTTTATCCCCGAGTATTTGTCGACCAATTACCTTTATAACACTCCGCTGAAGCGAAACTCGCTTAAGTGAAAAAACCGGATACCTGAAACATATTTTCAGTTAAATTTAATATTTTTCATTGAAAAAAACTCTCTTAAGTGAACAAAAATTTAATAGAACAGAACAAAAAATTTGCTGAACGCTTTTATTTCTTTTTATTTTTCACCTTCACCAAATTTTCATCACGAAAATGACATTTGAATTTCTGATATGTCAGATATTTAAATCAGCTTAAGTGCAATTTTTTCACTTATACGGACTCCGCTTAAGTGAATTTTTTTTTCACTTAAGCGGGGTTCGTTTGAGTGAAAAACCCGCTGAAGTGAAAGAAAGACTGTGACATTTTGCAGTTTCTCAAGCGGGTTTTATTGTATATGTTATTTAACTTTAAAGAACTACTCTGTAAGAATTTTGTTTGCATTGGTTTGAGTAATATGTAGGTACATATGATAAAAATATAATCAGAGGCACGCTTTAATACTACTATAGAATAAATATGAATCGTTTGAAAGTATGTATAATGGACAATTTTGTCAGATATGCAAATTATAATTTTCTACGAAATTGAATAATAAAACAAGTTAATATTTTTCGGTTAAATGTTAGCGAATTTTATGGGCGAATTAGATTTTTTTACGAACGTATGCCGGTATTTTGCTTAATTAAAACGCGCTTTCGAAATTCTGAATATTAAGCTATCAAATAAAAAAAATAATGCATTTTTGAAAGCCAAAATAAATTCATTTTGAAAAAAATGCAATTTCATGGGTTTTAAGTGCAGAGTGAAATGAATTAATTTATTTTAAACTAGTTTAATTTTTCTTGTTGAAACAATTATTTTCTTCGTATTCAAGTATGGAACACCTTATAACGTATGCTACAAAAAATATTTTTTAGAGAGGTTTCATATACAGTTTTATATCCACTCTCTTAAGGAATTATTTTGCGCATGCGCTTCACGAAGTATTTATGTGCAAATATTAGTAATTCAACTCTAGGGTAGCTTTTTGTGTAGCTCAATGAATGCTATCTTTTGACATTTCAGGAGATCATGCCTTATTATTTTGAACATGTGTTGTTAACAGCTCTACAATGTGTATAAATTTTATCTTAAATTTCAATTAGATATAGAACATAATATTTAAATCAAATGTAGGGAGCTGTGAAATAATTTGTACAGAGCTTTTTTTTTTTGCATTTTATTACCTTAGAGCTTAAGAAGAACAATTTTTCTTCTAATAGCTCCAACGATGATACTTGGAAGAAAAATTGAAAATATATTGCCCTTCATAACCCTAAGAGGAATGTTGACTCTTTCCGCAAGTGAGCTATGAAGGGCTGATCCTTGTCTGGCCAGTTCATCCGCGAACCCGTTTCCCTCAATGCCACACAGACCTGGAATCCAGATAAGAGTGACCTTGTGGTTAACATTCAGGCTTTTGAGCTCATCATGGCATTGCTGAACCAAGTCTATGGCTTTCACGGCAGCCTGACTTTGTCAGGATAGCAGTATTTCGATTTTTGTTAGGGTATTGTTTGAGTATTTTGCATGCTTCCCTAATTGCCAAAAGCTCCGCCTCGAAATACTAGCAAAGTTCCACACTAGGAGTGCAGTAGTAGGCTTAGAATTCATAATCAGGCCTATCACAGAATCCATCGTGGAAAATATCCGAATGGATTATTCCACTACGAACCCCGAAAAAAAGGATTCACAAAATCCGAATGGAATCGAAAAAAGCATTGCCTCATTAAAAGAATTAATTCTGAATTTCGAAATCAGCTGTCCTATATTACAGCAATACTTGGAGCTTTTAAAAGAAAAAAATCCCTTAAACTTTTGAAAAAGTCCCATCTCTTTTCCCTTTTTATTTTACACAAAAAAGCTGAATATTTGTGTTAAGTACGGCTAGATTTTTTTTTAAATAAATATCGCAAGAACAAATCCCAAAATCCCTGAGCACTATTACAGCTGTCAAATGATTGAGATCGTGAAAAAAGTTGTTTTGTTGATATTTGTTTATTTATTCAATGTTTTAGCATTTGTTTCCCAGGAAAATAGATTCAACACAAAAATAAATAGAAGTTATAAAAAAAAGTGGTTTCAAATGTACTGGGGACTAATTTCAGCCCAGCTTGTTTTAAAAGTGATGTGTTCTTTTAATTCCTCGTTTTTTTTTAAGGAACATAGTTTTGTTGATACTTCTTTGTAAATTGTTTCTTAATGGCATGGTAGTCAATTATTTTAAGAGTTCATAAATAAAAATTGATTAATTTGCGTTTGCAACCATTGAAAATTTTAAAATTTGTAAAAAAAAATAATTTTTAATGAAACAAAATCGTTTACCACTTGGCTACGATAAGAATCAGTTGTCGTAGAAAAGGGCGTCATATTTCCGTTTCATTCGGAATTTGTGATACCAAATTTCCCGAATTTCGAAATTCTTAATAGATTTTCCACTACGAATGGATTCTGCAATACATTTTTCGTGATTCGTAGCAAATTTTCGATTACGATGGAATTTGTGATAGGGCTGAATACATATAAACCAGCGTTTCTCAAAGTCGGCGCTAGGACGATGGATAATTTGTTGAGAAAGTCCAATTTTATTAAAAAAAAATGACAAAGAATTATTTTTTGTTTATGTTAAATCGGGCTTTTTTGGTCACTTCCTTTTATATATACAAATAAAACTTTATTTCATACTTTTTCCATACGTTTCGTCGTAATTTCTCGAATTCATCAGGGGTAGTTTATTAAATCTATAGAAATTTAAAATTAACAATTTACACTTTTAAAATTTTTTGAACTTAAACTTACATACATGAAAATAACTTTTGTTACATTTAATAATAAATATTGATAAATTTTGATCATTTTAAAACTTTGAAATTTTCTAAAATAAAAATGAATTAATTAACATTATTTGAAATAAATAAACGAAAAAATTGAATAGAAAAACTAAATGAAAATAAAACAGTTTAAATTCAATAAGAAATTACACCACTCTTAATGCAAATGTCACATTTCCTTTATTTGTTATTTTATTTAAGTTTCTCTTATCAGTTACATTTGGAATATATGCAATACCATAGTAGCTCATAGTGTTGCCAACTTCTGGATTTGGTTGAGAATTTTTGTTAGTTTTATTGATGTTCCTGTTTATTAAATTATTTATTAAGTATTGTGGAAAATTATTCATGTGCAATATTGGTTTAATTATTTTTATGTTTTCTTCTTTAAATTCTATGTTACTAAACCCAAATGTTACGCTCATTAAGAAGGGACTTTGTGAAATTCCTTTTCTTTGTAAGGTAAAATTTACAGATTTCACTCATAGAATAATTATGGGGACATTCAAAATGACTTGTGTTAGCTCGATAAAATAAAAACATTACTAACTTGGTGGTTTCTAATTTGTATCCTATAGTTGTACCAAAACTTCTGAAGCTGTCAGAAACCATTCTACAGTCTGAAATTACAATATGTAGATATTTTTAATGTCACATCCCAGTTAGCGGTTATATTAGTGTTGCTCAGTTCAATTTATTTAATCAATTTGACGGTTGATGTTGAAAAAAATCAAATATTTGCTCAAATTTGCTCAAATTGATTTACAAGTTGATTTACTATTTATATATAGGCAAGTTATTTGATTTACTGTCAAAGTGAACCCTTAACGCGAGACCAAATTTATAAATAATTTTATGTGTAGCTCAAACTCAATGCAAACCTGATTTACCTAATTGTCTGTATTCTATAATATTTTGCATTTTGAACTCATCTTTTAATAAATTTAATAAACTCGAGTCTTGTAATTGTTATGTATGCATAACATATTTTGCTATGTTTCATCATTGCATCTTTGCATATGATACCTTTATTCTCCCACTCAATTCTATTTCATTATTGCATCTTTGCATATGATACCTTTATTCTCCCACTCAATTCTATTTTCGTGCACACAGCACATTCTTACTTCCTTTGTCTGTTCTGTTTTATCAATTTTATGTTGAATAAATTATTCTCGTTTCTACTCTCAAACAAAATAGTTGTTCATTTTATTTGTCATTCAAAAATAACATTACAAATTTTGGAGTCAGAAGTAAAATAATAAATATAAGTTCTATTTTTTTTTAGAGAGAAAAGTTTTAACTCAAAGTACTCAAAGTATATAGGTATATTACCTACTAAATAATGGTGTTTATTAGTGTATACAGTGTAAGTACTTGATATATCAAATTTTGTTCTTCTCATTTGGTTATATTAAGTCAAGCTTATTGTTGTAATTGTGCTTTGACTTTCTTGTGGTAATTCATAAAGAAAAAAAAAAGAAGAAAAATCATGTCGAATGATGATATAAATGATGTTGGTGTTGGAGATTAAATTATAAGTGATAATGATAATGAACAAAAATATTTTCGTGAAGATTCTTCGGAACTCCCAATAACCTTTCTCATTAAATTCATTAAAGGTTTCGATGGAAACAGGGATCAACTAAGTGGGTTTATTGCAGATTGTAATAAAGCCTTTGGCCTTGCAAATGCAACCGAAAAATACATTTTGTTAGACTATATACAAACGCAAATCTCTGGCAAAGCCAAAGCGGCTTGTGTCAACAGAACCTTTAAAGATTGGGATGAACTTAGAGCATTTCTTAAAACAATGTATCAAGACAAAAAACATTACTCCCAACTTTTTTGTGATCTAAAACAGAATATTGATGAACCCGTTACACAATTCGTGTATCGAGTGGAAACTCTTGTAAAACGAACCATAAATGCTACACCAGAAGGTGCTCACCTTACTGGGAAGTAAGAAATGCTTAATGAGATAGCTCTATAAATAGATTCATTTTCTTTTCCTTACCACGGATATCAAATTCTCTTAGAATAAGAGAAATTAAAACACTTAACGAAGCGATATCAATCGCTATAGCTGAAGAACAAGTTTTAAACATGTATCAAAATCCACCTCGAAATAATTCAAAACAGATCAATCAAGCTTCTTGCTCAACTTCCACAAGCTTAAATAGTCCCAAATCTAATGGTTCTAACCAAAAACATTGCAAATATTGCAAAAAATACGGACATTTCATAGAAGAATGTCGTAAACGAACATACAATAATAATAAAAAACAACAGAATATTTCAGTCTCAAATCAAAACCGAAAAAACGGGTCAAATTCTTCAACAGTAGTTGCTCTGCTGGAAGAATGAATAAACCAAGCAACATTTTTAATCATTCTAATCCATTTCAAGAAGAGCAAATTCTCCTTGAAGGAAAATGTTCCTCAACTATCTCTATATTATGTGACTCTTCAAAAAATGCTTAACTCAAACTTCTTATCGATACTGGATATCTATTGTTAAAGCAAAATCTTTAAAAGATAACACACCGGTATATCTTAATAATAAAATTATCCTTAATGGTATAAGTCCTGATCACTCAATTGAAACGAGTGGTTATTCTATTCTCTGGAAATATCAGGAAAATTCTTTAATCACCAATTTCATGTTCTAAATCGAAACTCAAACATTCCTTTTGACGGAATTTCGGGTAATGACTTCTTAAAAGCATATAAAGCTTCAATTGATCACAAGATTATTGTTGACAAGGAAAAAAATCCTATTCGTTATGAATCCGAAAATAAAATCAACAACATTCTAATTCTTAAACCTAGAACTGAAACTCTTATTGAGGTTACAGTCCGAAATCCAGAAATCAAAGAAGGTATTCTACCTAACAAAATTTTAAAAAACGCAGTATTTCTAAGTAAAGCCGTTACTAAAGTTGGCTCTAAATGTAAAGCGTATGCTTCTATTTTGAATACTACTGAAGAAAATCATACTCTTCCAGAAATCGAATTGTGTCTTGAACCTATTCTAGAAAATTTTAATAATTCAAGAAATCATTCAAAAAATATTTCAAACACAAGAGAGCACGAACTCTTAAAAAATATAAGAACTTCACATCTTAATGATGAAGAAAAACTTCGTTACTCAAAACTTGTCAAGGGTTTTGATATTATAAGAGTTTGAAATGAAGTGATTTTATTTTCAAAACAAATAAAAACGTTTTATAAAATTACAACTTGATATAAAACATAAACATAAAGTATATAACTATACAAAGTACAAAATCTTAAATTTCAACACCCCCACTATATTTTGCTACTTTTATACCAATAAGATTGCAGCAGTGATTATGTTTTGATGTTGGAAGTCCTTTAGTCATAACGTCTGCAAGCATGTCTTCCGTTTTCAAATATTCGATTTTCAACTTGTTTTCATCTATAAGATTTCGTATAAAATGATGTCGGATGTCGATATGCTTGGAGCGGGCATGGTACATATTGTTTTGTGAAAGGTTTATTGCGCTCTTGTTATCACATCGCAATGTTAATTCCTTGTTCCAGTTAGTTAGTTCTTTAAGTAGAGATTGAAGCCATAGTGCTTCTTGAGATGTTGAAGCCAAGGCCATATACTCCGCTTCTGTAGTAGAAAGAGCTACGGTCGGTTGCTTCTTTGCATTCCACGATATAGGTCCTCCTTGGTATTTAAAGATGTAACCAGTTGTAGATTTTCTATCATCTGCATCGCTTGCCCAGTCTGCATCTGAAAATCCTTCTAGATTTCCTTTATCGTCACGAGTGAATTCTAATTTATAGCTTATTGTTCCTTTTATATAACGGAAAATTCGTTTAACTGCCACCCAATGAGACTTCGATGGGTTGTTATTGAATCTTGATAATGCCCCCGCTGCAAAAGATAGATCAGGGCGACTTACTTGTGCAGCGTATAATATGCTCCCAATTGCTTCCTGATACGGAACATCTGTCATGTACTCAATCTCATCTTTGGTTTTTGGGCTCATTTCTTTTAATAGCTTTTGGTTGATATCCAAGGGTGTAGATACTGAGTTGCAATCCTCCATATTGAAACGCATAAGCATAGTCTTCATGTATGGTTCTTGATCTATCCATAACTTTCCCTTTTCTCGGTCACGGGTTATTCGCTTCTCCAAAATCTTTTATCTCGAATGACTTAGCCAGGTTTTTCTTGATCCGTTTTTTCTTTTCCTTATTGCTGGTGAAGATCAGTATATCATCTATATATAAATAGCCTTAAATAAATTTTGTGGTACCATTTTCTCAAAAAGTATTTGACCGATTTCGATAAATTTTATATGGTTGGAAAGACACAATTGCGGAGATGTGCAGAATATAATTGAGACTCGCATTTACACACTGTGCGTCATTTTTGTTTTTGCACTGTCGAGCACTGTGCATATTGAAAAAATTAAATTAAAAAAGAAAAATGTCGAATTTCGACACAGGGCGATACTAGTCTACGTAAATAGCCACAAAAGTTTTGTCTTCGCTATTTGTCTCGTAGTAAATGCATGGGTCCGTTTTTGATTGTGAAAGTCCAATTTGTTTTAGAGTTGAATCTAGTTTCTTATTCTAAACTCTACTAGACTAGCTTGTTTGAGACCGTACAATGATTTCTTAAGTTTACATACCTTTCCTTCTACGTCATCATATCCTTCAGGTGGTTTCACGTAGATCTCTTCTTCAAGCTCACTTTGCAAGAACGCAGTCACAACGTCCATTTGATCAATTTCCAAGTTATATCGCACTGCTAAACTTAACAGTAACCTTATCGATGTGTACCTTACGACTGGAGAGAATGTTTCTTGGTAATCGATCCCTTGATGTCACGAGTAACCTTTGATCACTAGCCTTGCCTTGTATTTTTTAACACTTCCATCTGTATCTCTTTTTGTCTTGAATGTCCACTTGCAGTTAATGGGTTTCTTTCCTTTTGGTAATGATACCAACTCCCAAGTATCGTTTTTGATTAAAGCGGCGTACTCTTCATTCATTGCTTCTTTCTAACGAGAGTAATTCGTACTCTTCAGTGCGTCGGCTACAGTTTTCGGATCTTCATCTATGTTGGTAGCAATATAGGAAATATAACCGTCTCTTACAGGTGGATTCCTTATTCTGGTTGAACGTCTTAGCTCTTGTGGAGATGTGGTTCCTTCAAAAGATTTATCAATAGCGAAATTATCCTGAGCATCTGAGTAATTTTCTGCATCGGGTTCGTCATTTACTGCCGTCGGTATTTGTTCATCCTTTAACGGAAGTGTTGAATCTTCTTGTTCTTCCCCCACTGAATCATATCCTTAAGTACAAAATCTTAAATTTCAACAGCTTTAATGACATATTTTTCTTATATGTTGATTCGTTGACTTATACTGATACCATAACACATGATATCAATACCGGATCTTCACCTCCTATAGCTGCTAAAAGATATCGTTATGCAAAAGCTCATAAAAGCGAAGTGAAACGTTAAATTAAGCAGATGCTTGATCAAAATATTATCAAAGCATCAAAATCTCCATGGTCTACACCACTTTCCCAAAAAACAGGACGCTTCCGGCACTCAAAAATGGCGTGTCGTAGTGGACTATGGGAAACTTAATAATGTAACTGTTGGAGAAGCATATCCTCTCCCGCACATATCTGAAATCCTTGACCAATTAAGTCATTCAGTTTATTTCACAACCCTTGATTTAGCATCTGGCTTCCACCAAATCAAAGTGAGTCCGAATGATACTTCTAAAACAGCCTTTTCTTCACCATTAGGACACTTCGAGTTCGATCGAATGCCTTTTGGGTTGAAGAACGCTCCTGCAACCTTTCAAAGGTTAATAATGGATTCAGTTCTTTCAGGATATCAAGGATTATATTGTTTTGTATATCTCGATGATATTGTCATTTACGCGTCCAGTATTCAAGATCATGAAATTAAATTTAAAAAATATTCAATCGAATTAGAATTCATAATCTCAAACGACAGCCTGATAAATGCGAATTTATGCATACAGACGTAACATACTTGGGTCATGTCATCACAAAAGATGGAGTAAAACCTAATCCCGATAAAATCATACTCCTAAAAATACAAAAGATATTAAAATTTTCCTTGGATTAGCTGGCTTTTACCGTCGGTTTATAACTACAAAATTTCTCTTTTATTACCAGACCCTTAACCAAAATTAAAAAAAAAGATGTTTTATTCGTATGGTCGAAAGATCAAGAAAACTCTTTTAATACTTTGAAGAAAACACTAACTACCGAACCGTTATTGCAGTAACCAGATTTCTCCAAAGAATTTATCGTTACTGCCGATGTCTCCAATTTTTCAATTGCAGCAGTCCTTAGCCAAGGTGTTATAGGTACTGATTTGCCTATTGCATATGCAAGCAGAACACTTAATCGTTCAGAATCTAGTTACAGTACTACCGAACGAGAATTATTAGCCATTGTATGGGCTACGAATCATTTTAGACCGTATCTCTATGGTCACCATTTCAAAATCGTAACGGATCAAAGACCACTAGTTTGGTTATTCAATGTAAAAGATCCTGGTTCAAAACTAGTCCGCTGGAGACTTAAGCTCGAGCAATATGATTACGAAATTGTTTATAAGCCTGGTCGTGTCAATATGAATGCCGACTGCTTATCACGAATAAATTCAAATAATAATGTATTGTTTACCGAGATAAAAGAATCATTTGAAGATTACGTTAAATTCTACTACAATTCGCTTACTCCAAATATCTATGATTTTACCGAAAGTTCAGAAGTTATACTTAGGTCTCAAGATCATATAGCATATTTAACTGCAACTGATCTTTCCGAAGATAATCCTTATATTATATATGATATTTTATCAATGTTAAAAAATCCAGAAATCATCACTAACTCTTCTCATGGGCTCTATTCCATCTCCACAGTACAATACACAAAACAAAAATGGAAAAAGTATCTATCATTTTTTTTGTCAAACATTGGTATTTCGAAAAACCCAAATACGCGGATTTCTTTTATATACCATACAAAATCTTAAAATTGAATTAGATAAAGATTATATCAATTCAATAGCAATTGCTTACCCTGTTGATGATTTCAACCAGTTTAAATACGATAAATGTAAACATAATACTGTTTGTTTTCCGAAATTCAAACATTAAAGTTATTTTATTTAACGATAGGTACTATTACTATCCTAAAAGAGAATCATGATAGTCCTCTTGCAGGGCATTGTGGTTATCACAGGATGTTTAAACGAGTTTCTGTCAGAACGCTCGCTTTCTACTTTGAAAGATTATTTAAAGCATTTCATTAACTCAAATCAAACAGACTGGAATGAGTATATTCCGTTAGCAATGTTTGCCTACAATACTAGTATCCTGCTTCTACGAAATTTACGCATTTCGAATTACTTTTTGGATACAAAGCTATTTTTCCAAGTTCAGTTACATCCAATCCAGAGTTTAGATTCTCTTATGATTCGTATCATGACTCGTTAAAATATAGACTAAACAAAACTCATCAAATTGCACGTGATTATATATTGCGCTCAAAGTAAAATTCAAAACAACATTATGACAAAAACGTTAACATAAACGAATATAATATAGGTGATGAAGTTTACTTAGAGTCTACTGAAAGTAAACCTGGTAAAAGCAAAAAGCTTAGCCCGAACTTTAAGGGTCCTTTCAAAATAGTAAAAGTTTACAAGAATCAAAACGTTACAATTAAAATCCGAAATAAATTTGTTCGTGTTCATGTCAATAGACTAAAACCATCATCTTCTCTTCCAGATTAATCATCTTGTTGATAAAGGAAATTTCTTCTTTCGAGATTCTACCAATTAAAACTAGTAGTGGCATATAACATTAAAGAAAGCATTTCGAACCAGTGCTCCATGGTCGTGATTGTTTTGTATTTCTTGACAATAGACACTTTTGTTCTGTATAATTCGGAATTATCGTTTACTAATTTACTGTATATTATTTAATTTTGTTACTTTGTATTGTTCTATATTTGCATGTGTTATTAGTTTGCATTATTTTTACTAATTTACTAACCACTAAAACATGCACTTATGATGAGTCTCTGATTGTAGTTTGCAGCTTGATCTAAGCTCACTACAACAAAGAATCTGAAGTTTAAAAAAAAAAAAAGATCATATAAACTATTTAACTTATTTAAGTAATGAACTCGATGAACAATTTGACCTTTTAACAGATGTAATTTTACTAATAAAAGCTAATATCATACATCCATGTATTATAACTCCTAAAATTTTTTATAAATGAACTCGATAACAATGTAAAAACATTAAAAAATGGAAAAATGTTTTCTTTACCTTTAAAATATAATTATGCTTACAAAATATTCGAAATAAGTACATTAAAACATTTTATTCAGATGAACGTTTAATATTTGTTATTCAAATTCCTTTGATAACCAATCTATTGTATAATATTTATAAATTAATTCCATTACCAATTGTACAAGATACTTCAACTTATGTTTATATCGAGCCTACTTTTCAATATATAGCATTGTCAAATAATAAACAATCTTATAAACAAATGAATAGTCTAGAACTTTGTAAAAAATTATCTGAAGAAGACTACATCTGCCAAAATCAACTGGGTATTCCACAATGGATAAACCAATGTGTGAAACAACAATTCTCATCTCAGCAAACAACAAGGTACCAAAAACCTGTAAGGTCAATACCATAAAAGGAAATCTAGAGATATGGCAACCACTCAAATTTAATCAATGGATCTACTGAGTGAATCACAAAGAATTACGGTCGACTGCCCAAATAAAGATATATTTGACGAAATCATAAAGGATACAGGAATCCTCAAACTTTCAGAAGGATGTGCTTACTCCAGACTTTTTCAACTTATTGCAACTGGAAAAATAAGCACAGAATACCACAATATTATTCCGAGCATAAATATCCTTGAAGACGACTGTTGTCCCAAAGCGTCGATGAACAAAACAAATTCCACGTTTTATCTTTCACCAATTCATCTTACAAATATTAAACTTGATGATCTAAAACATGCAGCACATCGACTAAAATATATTGATGATCAACTTGACCACATGATAAACAAACATATCATAATTCAACATGGAAATTGGGTAATAATAGCCCTTAAAATAATCGCTTTTATAATAGTATGCAGTATTTTACATAAGATGTTTTCTTGTATTGGATTATATACTTTTCTCCGATTACTATACTGTAAACGCAAAAGACGAGGATCATCACCAGAATGTCTTGTTAACATCTTCAATCAGTGTAGCGGTCAATCATCTCAAGAATCATATTCTTCACCATCAATAACCATGCATGCAATACAAGAGCGAGAAAATAGCAGGTTACCTGTAACAGAATCAGACAGTAAATCTTGAAGAACTCGTGTCAACTACATTTCTTCCAGACGATCAATTTCATCGTCCAGAAACAGATTATCACCCGGATTTTCTACTTCCGATTGAAAATAATTAAATATGTAAATAAGTAAATTCTCCTTATTTTAATCTTTATATAAATTCTTTGAAAAGGCAAACTGTACAAAATAGTTCTAAGCAAAATTTTGTAAACTAATTAATAAGAAAATATTGCAAGAAAATTGTAAATTATCATTTCAATTCATTTCTTTCCACTATTTTCTTTTCCTAAGGAGAGAGGTTTTATGTATGCATAACATATTTTGCTATGTTTGCATTGTTTTATTTCTCACTAAATCTTCATCATTGCATCTTTGCATATGATACCTTTATTCTCCCACTCAATTCTATTTCATCATTGCATCTTTGCATATGATACCTTTATTCTCCCACTCAATTCTATTTTCGAGCACACAGCACATTCTTACTTCCTTTGTCTGTTCTGTTCTATCTATTTTATGTTGAATAAATTATTCTCGTTTCTACTCTCAAACAAAATAGTTTTCATTTCATTTGTCATTCAAAAATAACATTGCATAATTCTTTAAGACAATAATAATGGTTTTGACAATTAAGCAGTATTTTTTTTTATCAGAGTATATGAAAAGCCATAGCACCAATTAAGTTGACAGTTGAGTTGACAGCCAAATTTAATCATGTATGAGCTGCATTTTCTTAGCATTTGAGAACCTTATCCTTGAACATCTGAACATTAGAACTAAATTTATAAGTTTATTAAAGAAGTTCAAGTATATTGGTACCTACGCATATTCATGGTTCAATAATCGCATTGGCTCAGACGTATTTAAAAATTTTGTGACATAAATTTCTAGCCTGAGATTTTACTTGAATTCTTAGACCTTAACCTCAAAGATCCGATAGTTAGAACAGAAGATAACAGCTTACCAAATCAACCCTTTGCGATAATTATATTTAAGTTGCTTAGGTAAGTTAATCCTTCCTCTAGACCCGCGTTTCCCAAAGTGTGCTCCGGAAATATCGGGAAAAATATCAAAATTCCATCACACTAGTCAATTTTGTGCTTCTGAACTTGTCATTTTGATCGCAGTAATTGAATTTGAAATGTTCATTTAAAAAATATACCCGAGGTACATTAGAAAATGGAAATGAAAAAAGCATTTAGGTATTTTAAAATTTTAAATAAAGAAAGCGGTATTCTTTTTTAAATTTGCTCTTCTTCACATCAGCGATGCCAGATCGTGGGATTTATCCCTTTTTGTGGGAATTTCACGTTTAAAATAAGCTAAAAGGGATCAAGGGATTTTTCACACCTCAGTCATAGTACAAAATAAGGGATTTTACGTTATGCTTAAATTTTTTTCTAAATTGTTCATTTTATTTTTAAAATATTTTGTATTGAACTTTGAACAAAGACCCTATTTAGATTGTGAATTTTCACTACGCCATGACGATGGTGAGATCGGTGAAGGGAACAGAGCTCCTTACCCACAAAATCATCGTCATGGCGTAGTGAAAACTGAAAAGTCATAATCCTTCGATAAATAAATGTCATTTGAGTTTCATTAGGTTTGTTTTTTTGTTTTTGTATTAATTTCTACGCTTTTATTTTTGCATTTTTTTGTTGCAAATGGTTAAACTCGTGCATTCAATGTAAATTTTCAAAAATTTATATTTTTTACCAACGCGGAATGCATTGTATTTGTTTCTAAACTTTACTGCGTAATCAAAATGTATGGGATTCTATTTTTTCCTGATAAAATACAAAATACGAAACTGATGCGGCTCTTCAAAATGAGGGCTGAAGTTAGAACCTTCCCAATTATTGTAATGAGAGTTGGCTATTTAAATTGACGTATATAGGCTATAGCGGATATTTAAAAAAAAAAAGAAATGATTTGAGTTTATCACTTCAGGGAAGTATTTAGAAAAGAAAATTCAGTTTTGTGCTAAATCTATGAAAAATCGAAACCTTGGCAGCTTCCCAATGGTCAACGAATTTAAAGAGGAAATAAATTTGGACATTCCCTAAGATATTTTAAAGGAGTTCCATGTTCACCTGTTAGGTTTGCTCGATAGCTTTCACTGCTATTTTTCGGAAGAGTACCACTCCAATATTCCAATATTAAGGAAAACGTGTGGCCCCAGTAGGAAATTTCATCCTCACTGAAAAATTTAGCTGAATTCAACATTGAATTCAAATGCCACTTCTTCGAAGAAACAGTAAGCACTGATTTAGTTACTGTAAAGTAATGCATAGTTTCACCAGTTCATGGTTTTATGCACATTTTCTGCTTTGCAAATGGGCAATATCTCGAAACACTCCCTTCTTTTACCTGGCACCTATTTTAATAGGTAGAATTATGCGATGATTCAATCGTTGACAAGTAATGCATAACTTCAGCAGTTCGTTGTCTAGGTCCACTCGTCTGCTTTGTAAAGTATACTTTGAGAGAGAAGAAAAAATAATTCTACCACGACGCTCTCTTTTTTTTCTTCTTTTTTCCCTGAGCAAGAAAAGAATAAAAACCTGACGCGATCAATATGAGGATTTTTGTGAAGAAAAGTGATGTATCCTTTCATCAGACATTTATCATGAACTGAGCATTGTGTATATCTAATTTAAAAAATTCACTTAGAAAAAAAAAATTCACAGTATGTTCATGCTTTGGTTTTTATAAGGGTCGGTAAAAATTTACCATAATTTGCGTCTTAGAGACGCATTTTGGAGTTTAGGTCACTTACCTTTTAATTGAATTATATTCAATCGTTCCAACTTAGGAGAAGTATTTTTCGAATTTATGAATTAAATATTCAGCGATTAAGCAAATCCCAATTCCCTATTGATTTCACTACTAAATTTTCATCATAATTTTCATCGAAATTAATAAATATTAAGCTGACTAATAACTAAGTAACACGCAATTAGTGACTTTTTTGTTGAATATTCATCATATTTTTCATTGGCAAATATTGAGGTAGTGAAAAAACAAGTCCAAATTATTTAGCGATTTCATAAAAGAATTTTCATCATATTTTTCATCAAAAATTAATGATCTGATGAATAAGCAAGTTACTTTTGTTTAAGTATTTCTTCGCTGGATATTCATCATATTTTTCACCGGAGTCCTCAGTCCAACTGGTGAAGTTGCTTTCCAAGGAAGTAGTGATTTAGTTGTGGAATTTTCATCGAGATGGTTGCATGTGCACCCCGCCAATGACATGCCCATGTTAAAATCCTCGATGTATTCCGCACAAAGGAAGCGGGTGCTGCTCCCTTTCCTCAAGGAAGAAGCTAGATATTCACCATTGAATTTTTAGAAATTTCCCACTGGGGGGTTGAAAACCCATACTTTGCCACGTTGCGAAAGTCAAATTCCCTGACATCGTTGCAATTTGAAACGAAGAAGTCTTTGTCAGAATTCTGGTGTATGTTGAAGGACAAATTCTAAATTTTGTCAAACAAAGCCAAAATTATTCTGCCGTTTGCAACAACTTACATGTTCGAATCAGGATTCTCTGCCTACGTTGGAACCAAAACAAAATATAGGTCCCGTCTCGATGCAGAACCAGTTATTCGGTTGCAGTTGTCCAAATTCAACCAGATATTATACCAGTATTATGCAAAAAAAAAAACAGGCACTTGGTTCTCACTAAAGAAAAAAAAATATACATTTAAATTCCATATTATGTACCTACATATGCATAATATTATTATTAAATTCCTTATTTTTTTAAAAATTTACTTTATTATTGTTTTTCAGTAAATTCATTTTTGAATTAAATAAAATGTAAAAAAAATTAAAAACAGTTGCTGCATTTCCTACATACATTTATATCTAACTGCAAAAAATGGCATTTGTGCAACCAAGTGCTCCGCGAGAAATTTCTTGCCTGAAAAGTGCTCCGCGACTAAAACAGATTGAGATTGGCACACCGGTGTGCACACAAGTTTGGTGTCTATGGGCCTCTTTAGAACTAAAGTTATTAGGCTTATTAAAGAGGTTCGCATAAGTAGGTACTAAATAGATACCTTTGCATATTTTAGATTGAAAATCGCATTGGTTTGGACGTAGTTCAAGTTCAAAAATCGCATTGGCTTAGACGTAGGTCAAGTTCAAAATCTCATTGGCTTAGACGTAGGTCATTTTCAAAAATCGCATTGGTTTAGACGTAGGTTTTAACAAAGCCAATTTTTTTTAATTCAATTTTTCAATTTATGTAATTAAGGGTATTCACGCAACGTCGTAGGTTTACCAATTGTGTAAAAGGATAAGTTTAAACAAAAGTTTTCGTGAACGCCCTTTTAATTCATTTCGTTAAATGCGGTGTAATTGAATCAGCTGTTCGTTGAACGTCAAATATGAAACTCCAAAATATGTATACAAATAAGCGCGTTCAGACTTGGAAATTATTTTTAAATGTAGAACCTCTCCCAAACTACCTAACTTGAAATCGGAGCAGAATGTCTCGGAACGGAAAAAAATGTAAGGTACACGAAAAAACAGGTCTTTTTTAAGCCTGACGGGAATTATATGAGAAAACGATTTCGGGGTTAAATGTATAACTGTAATAGTCGCAAACTCTTAGCACTGATCGAACGAAAATGAGCGAATACAAGAAAAATCATATGGCACGCCCATAATGGTGCAGGATATCTACTTTTCCTTCAGTTTAGTTCACTTTCGTTTTCGGCAGTAAAATGAAAGAAGAATAAAAAGCTTCGATGGCAATTAGGAAACCATAACAAATACAAGTAAAAGCATTCACTTTTGTATATCCATATGGCCCATTATATGGATTTGTGTAAATAAACAATGCTGATCAATAGTCAGAAAATGTGGATGTGCTAATTATTATTTTTTTTTTTTAAACAACGTTTTTATTCACAACTTTCATCGCAAACTAATCTCAATGCGATAGTTACAGAACATGGGCAGAGTTTTTTTAGTTCTCTGAGATACCTAATTATCATATTTCTGAACACGCCTTATTCTAAAATTCACAATGACGTTTGGTTAAGTTTACCAACAAAATTTGGTTAATTTTATCCAGCAAAATCCTTGGAGAATTTTAACCAAATTGTGTAAATCATTTCGCATACAAAACTTGACAGTTCATTAACCAAATGGTAAACTTATCCAGTGTTTTACACCATTGCGTGAATACCCTTAATATTTATTTTGATGAATTAACCCTAAACGTTTTTCATCTACACTTTTATGTTTTTGCAATGATTTTTTAACTGAATAAATTAGTTTGATATTTTACCACCTTTATTTTAAATATCCGATTGTTAGAATAGAAGTTATAAGCCAACCAAAACAACCTAATCGTACCATTACGAATAATATTTGCAAAATACATACCTACAATTTGATCAACATAATGTATATTTTACAGACATACCTAACCTACTTAATAATGTAGCTATGTATGTACATACAGTCCGTAACATTTGAATAGCCTCATACATAGTTTATCTTAAAATTAACAGTTTTCTTTTACGTTTTTTTTCACGTGTACGTATAAAAATGAATACTGACGTGTAAGCTAAGACTGAATTCCTGAGACAATGAGAAGTTACATCTTATTACAATAGAGAGCGGGATTTTGTGACTTTTTTTTTTCTGTAATAATAATGTAATAAATAATAGAAAATAATAGAATAGCCTCGCCGCACTTAACCTAGCAAAAATGAAAACACAGTTATTTTATTTTTTTTTAATTTTATATTTATTTTGTGGACTTAAACAAACTATTTTAATACTTTGTATTGCCTCCTTTATTTTGAATTACATAAAAAATGCGATCCTTTAAGGAACCGTACAAGGATTTTAAAAGGTCTAAAGAAATAGTAGCCCAGGCTTCTTTGATGCCTTCCATTAGCTCCTCTTTACTTGTATATTGCTTCCCACCTTCATAAACCTTGCGTGTCGGCCAACCCCACACATTTTCAATAATATTTAAATCGGGAGAATAGGGTGGCCAGGTTAATTGCTGTATATTTTGGCTTCGCAGCAACGTTTTAACTATACGAGCGGTATGAATCGGCGCATTGTCATGTTGAAAAACTCCAACCAAAATTTCGATCCTGAGGTCCCTATACGCTACAGTTCATTCATTATCTTTGAGTTCATTTCATTTCATCATTGTAACACCACATTTTTCTTAAAACGACCCTATAAACATTTAGCGTAGAGTGGCAGGGGCAACTCACTCCTCACTCGTCACTCCTCACTCTTCACTCGTCACTCCCCACACCTCACTCCTCACTCCTCATTCCTAAGTTCTCACTCCTCAATCCTCACTCCACACTCCACACTCCTCACTCCTCACTCCTAACACCTAACTCTTCACTCCTCACTCTTCACTCCTCACTCCTCACTCCTCATTCTTCACTTCTCACTCCTCATTCCTCACTCCTCACCCAACTAACATTTCAGCTTCGATTGGATTTAACTGAAAATGCTTTCTAACTTCTGTAAGAAATCTGTAAAACCTAGTTAAACATAAAAAGGAGAACATTATAGAGGCTCAAAGAACCTTTTTCTAAACTTCTAAAGTGACTTCGGTACATTTTCGTACAGGTACAGGTAAGCAGTTCTTTTAAAAGTTTGAGATTCTATAACAAGTGTTTGTTAGATCTATACGAGGTCTTATCGAACGCTATGCGCTATCGAACGCTATGGCTTTTATATACCTATGTATTAGAAGCAGATAATACAGCTCTTATCGAGGAAGTAAAAAAATAAAATAAAAATTATATATTTTATTTCCAATTTTTTTCGAAGTGTTTTTTCCTGTATTTAATCTATTTTTTACACGGAAACAATGTGGTAGTGAACAGACGTCTTTTAAAGTGCTGCTTCTTTTTAACCATTCTTTGATTATTTAACCGAGTTTTATTGGCTAGATTTATTATATAAAGTTCAAATAACTAGCTTACAGTATTTGTTAGTATTTGAATTAAAATTTTAAATAATTTTTCTCACGTTAATAAATCATAAATCGTTTTCTCAAAACTTGTTATACAACTGTTTAAAGTTTTTTAACTCACTCACACATCCACTATGCAACGTCAACACAACACCAGGCTTGTAAAATCCTCAAACAACTCTCCACTCCAAATGCAATCACCATCTCATGCCCTGCCATCCTCTTCACCATCATCTGCACCACGACCACCAAAAAAATCGCAAACAACTAAAACAGCAACAACAACTTACGCTAGTCAAGATCCCGCACAACCAACAATAACCACTGTGACACCAATAACAAATGACGTCATCGAAGATCTGGCAAAAATCAAATCTCAGGGTGAGTCAATTTCCCATCAACTAAAAACTATGGAGGAAAATTTAAGTCTTAGAATGTCGGCTATTGAACTAAATATGAAAAAGATCGACGACATGGACCGCGGTGTCCTAAAATTTTCCAAAGGGATTGTTGTAAATATGTCATTAATTGACAATAGGGGGGTTTCTCAGGCCTACAGCACCACAAATTTTAATAAAACAAAAGCAATGTTAAATATATACCGGAAACGTTACAATGGGATATCTATCTGTCATATAAATGCTCAAAGCCTTCGAAAACATCTAGATGAGTTTAAGGGCACTTTCAACGACTCAACTGTAGATATCGTGTGTGTATCTGAAACAAACATGGCTGACGGAACAAGTCGATAATAATATTTTAAATACGGGCGGTTATAAGATGTTTAGATCTGATCGTGTGGAGTCTAGAGGAGGTGGGGTGGCAATCTTTATCAAGAAAGATTTCAACAGTAGAGTTGTTAGGGTCTCTGACAAAAACAGTAGCCTGCAATTCCTTTTCATTGAGGTTGCGATTGCAACTGATAAATTCTTGGTTGGAGTTATTTATAAGCCACCAAATATCACTGATCCAAGTTTCATTTCAGATATTTTAGAAGACCTAACTGTAAACAACAATCACATTTTTATTGCAGGAGATTTGAATGTGGACCTCTTAGATGTTAATAACAGTTGTGTCAAAACCTTCAACGATAGCCTTGTCTCCCTTAACCTATTCCCTATAAACCGGAAGCACCCAACACATTTCACTTCAACAAGCTCAACTTTGTTAGATGTTTTTCTCGTTAACCAGCCTAATTCTATTAACTATTATGGACAGCTCGACGTACCAGGTTTCTCAAAACATGACCTTATTTTAGCATTTTATAATCACGACATTAACTCAAATTTAAATAAACAAACCTTCTCGTTTAGAGATTTCAAATCTTTAAACATGCAGGCCTTGGTATCAAATGTTATGAATTCTAACCTTCAAGGCATATATCTTTTTTCAGATGTTAATGATCAGGTTAATTTTTTGCCGATACAATCAACAACCTGTTCGATAATTTTGTACCTATCAAAACAACTCGAGGAAAAAATAGTGAACTAGGATGGTACATTAACACCATTGAACAACTTATAGCTAAACGAAATGCAGCATATAAGCGTTGGAAACGATTTCGGATCCAGGAATTTTTCGATCACAATAAAAGACTGCGAAATAAAGTAGTTGCAGAAATAAAAAATTCTAAACGAAGATTTTATTCTTCAAAATTTAATAATTTAACCTCCAAAAAACTGTGGCAAAATATCAAGTCACTTGGTATCTCAACTCAGCAAAAGAGTACTGATGAAGAATGCGACATTAATAAACTGAACATAATATTTGCTGCTTCTTCCTCTTACACCAATGATGATGCGGAAGGGGATATAGTTTTTAACAGAGTTTTAAATTCTAATATTGATAATTCGACAGGTTTTAGTTTCAGAGGAGTTGATGAAATGCAAGTGTTCAAAGCGATAACTGGTATTAAATCGGAAGCTATTGGCCTTGACAACATGCATCCTAAATTTGTCAAAATAATTCTCCTATTTATATCGCCATTCATAACGCATATTTTTAACATCATTATAACCACTTCCCGTTTCCCTTAACTTTGGAAAGTCTCTAAAATCATTGCAATTCCTAAAAAATCAAACTCAAATATTAAAGAATATCGACCAATTTCTATTCTGCCGTTTCTTTCAAAGGCGTTTGAAAGGGTAGTAAGTCGACAGATCACTACATTTCTAGATACTCATCAGTTGCTTACTCCCACCCAATCAGGTTTTAGACTAAATCACAGCTGTACGAGTGCACTTCTGAAAATTGTGGATGACATACGGTTGCAAATGGATAAAAACTTAGCAACAACGTTGATTTTATTAGACTTTTCTAAAGCTTTCGATACTGTCTCTCATAGAATACTTTTAAAAAAATTACAGCATTACTTTTGTTTTGAAAGCTCAGCCATATCACTCATGGAGGATTATCTGACCGAAAGAACTCAAGCGGTTTCTGCAAGTTCCAAGTTATCCGATTTCCTTTTAACTCGCGCTGGTGTGCCCCAGGGATCAATTTTAGGGCCTCTCCTTTTCACTCTGTTTAATAATGACTTACCCTCGGTTCTTAGAAATTGTGAAATTCACATGTACGCTGACGATGTACAAATTTATTTGAGTTATCCTATTGGAATGGTTGAGGATGCGACTTCTCGAATTAACGAGGATTTGATGCGAATAGTGCAATGGTCACATAAAAATCTTTTGAAACTCAACGCGAAAAAATTCCAGGCTATTCTGATAAGTAATACTGTTCTTGACACTACATGCTTACCTTGCGTTGAGCTTGATGCTTCAAAGTTGAACTACGAAGACACAGTAAAAAACTTAGGCGTAACTTTTAATCAAACCCTGACATGGAATAGTCATTTAGCACGTGCTCTTGGAAGAAGATATGCCACCCTTCGGGTACTACACCTGTCTGGTGGTTGTCTTCCAATCGCAACTAAAATGACGATTGTTAAAAGCCTTGTCTTTGCTGCTCTGTTCTATGGTAGCCTTATATTCTGCTGTTTGGATTATGTGAGTAGAAGAAAACTTCAAGTTGCATTTAACAATACCGTCCGATTTGTATATGGCTTGCGTCGCTTTGACCGTGTTTCTATGTATGCAAAAAATGTCTTTGATATGCCCTTAAACAAACATCTAGATTTTCTAGTACTGACTTTTCTTTTTAAACTCATGCATAGTAAAAATCCTGCATACTTATTTGAAAAACTTATTTTTCCTGTATCACAAAG
This sequence comes from Epistrophe grossulariae, assembly GCA_929447395.1. Taxonomy (NCBI): domain Eukaryota; kingdom Metazoa; phylum Arthropoda; class Insecta; order Diptera; family Syrphidae; genus Epistrophe; species Epistrophe grossulariae. Next base: position 85,328,968 of record OV839566.1, read on the forward strand.
ACGTAAAGTTCTTATTGTACCCACTTTTAAATACAGAAACTCTAAGCAACAATTTTTTGTGCATGCGGTCGGTCTTTGGAACTCACTACCATCCGACCCGAGAGGACATAACAGCTACAAGACTTTTGAGACTCTTTTGAAAAATTACTATAGATGCTAAGGTTATTCTTCTTAACTTTTCTTTTGTATTAACTAATCGTATATCTTATATTATAAATTTACTTTGTTTTCTTTTTAATATTATAATTGTTTTTATTTAATTAATTTCTTAACCTAATGTACTAAGCATAACAAAAAAGACACCATGTCTTAATATGCCTATGATTTAAATGAAATAAATGAAATGAAATGAAAGTATATATCACATGAGATTATTTATTAATTAATGTATTGGAAATAATTTTAAAACACAAAACATTTTTCTTACCTCTTGGGGGATCGAACCGGAACCTCCTGTGTAAAAGTCCATCACCTTAGCCACTGCGCAATCTTAGATATATTTTGGAAGATGCAAGAACTTGATCATACTTTTCCTTTTGAGTACTTCAAAAAGCTTCATTAATTAAGCCCAATAAATTAAAAAAAATAAATCAATCTGAAAAGTGTTAAATTATGGGCAAGAAAAAAAATCAATTTTTAGACTGAACTGAATTTACCAATCGAAAACCCTCATTTTCTAATGTGGAATTCCTTTCAACAAAAGATTTCATTCTTTATAGATTTTTTTCTAAACGAATTCGAGTTTTTTTTGTACACAAAACATAAATACATTTTGCTAATCTAAGCCTAGTATACAGTTCCTCAATTGAAAAAATACATGCAAATACATGTTACATTGGCCGGTAACAGGCAAGAGAAGTGTGGGGTGAGGAATCTCGTGAGGCACGAAGAAAACATAAAAAACGGACTCATGAGTCTGCTTTGTTGTTGTTTCAATGTGTGAAATGTTGAAATTGTTGTTGTTTCAATATATTTTGAGGCAACTCAAAGTTTCAAATGTAAACACGATGGCACTCACCAGTCCGGACTCAATCTTCCCAATCTAAACAGGGTCTAAGATCATTTTGCATCGGATATGTTTTCGAACGACCAAAACCGTATTGGATATATGTAGGTTTGTCTGGTATTTTATATTTTATATTTATTTTGTATTTCATATATTATTTTTTTCGGTAAAAATGAAAATCTATGTAAAAAAAAACCACAAACCAGAAATCCCGCATGCTCTTTAATCCATTGCCACAGAAAGTGAGAGATAGGCAGCTGAAAATCAGCTGACACATATTTCAGTTGCTAGCTGTTTTTTTTCACAAAAATCCAAAAAATTTTAGGATACCTTTCAGATTTATTTTGGAAAACAGCTGGTTTGTTTATCAGCTGGTTTTTCCTATAACACAACAAAAACACCATCCAATCCTGATTGCTTTTAAATTTTACTCGAACTCGTCCATTCAGACTAGCAAAGTTTTATTTTCCAAGTTCTGCAACTTTGCATCTAGAAAAAGAAAGATAAGAACGGGCATATCGAGGAAAAAGTGAGGCTTTTTTCATTGAACATAGTCTGAGTTATGTATTCACAAAGGGAAGGCATGCAGCTAGACAGCTAAATTCTGAGGCGCTTTTAGCTATTTTTTTGAAGAATGTGTTTTGAGATTTTAAATCGTCAAAATAGTAAAAAAAAGCTTATAGTTAATTAAATAAACCAGTGAAATAAAAGTAAGTAAAGTGAATATACAAACACTAATTCAATGACAAAAAAAAAACTACATGCGGTGCTGCGTTAAATTCAGTAAAAACACTTATTAATTAGCAGTGTAATTTTTGTTCATTTCACAGGTAAGCTGTGTCTCATATTCCACATAAAGTAAGTAAAATTACTCTGCGATACGGGCGCTCAATGCATTTGAGTGCCTTGCCAGCACCAACGAAAATTAATTCGACCCTAGACGAGAATTTCAATTTTGGCAAATACATACATAATGTAGATGCCAGACAATCTTGTTTCAATCAATTTGCCTTTTTTTACAGCAAAATAATATGAAATATCAATTTCCAAGTATTCTACGAAAATGTATTTATATAAAAAACATCACTTCCCATTAATTTATGTGGAATTTGAGAAAGAATCAGCCCGAAAAAACTATAAACTCCATAATATTATATGTGTTTTTTACAATTAAACACAGCACCACATGCTTTTTTATATTTTTTTTAATAAAGTATTGTAAGTGTTTTCACTGTTTTCACTGTTTTCACTGTTCTCACTTTTATTTCCTTTTTTTATTTAGTTGAATTATCTTTTTTCACTATTTTAACGTTTGAAAATCTCTAAACACTTCCTTAGAAGAAAATGACAGATACCTTACCTATGCACCATTTTTTTTTTCACACTCCCCATTGCTCACTCCTCACACTTCACTCCCCATTCCTTACTCCTCCCTCTTGACTCTTGATTCCTCACTCCTCACTCCACACTACTCACTCCTCACTCCTCAATCTTCAACTCCTCACTCCTCAATCCTCAGTCCTCACTCCTCACTCCTCACTCCTCACTCCTAACTCCTCACTCCTCAATCCTCAATCCTCACTCCGCACACTTCACTCCTTACTCCGTATCCCTTACTCCTTACTCCTTACTCCTTACTCCTTACTCCTTACTCCTTACTCCTTACTCCTTACTCCTTACTCCTTACTCCTTACTCCTTACTCCTTACTCCTTACTCCTTACTCCTTACTCCTTACTCCTTACTCCTTACTCCTTACTCCTTACTCCTTACTCCTTACTCCTTACTCCTTACTCCTTACTCCTTACTCCTTACTCCTTACTCCTTACTCCTTACTCCTTACTCCTAACTCCTTACTCCTTACTTCTTACTCCTTACTCCTTACACCGTACTCCTTACTCCTTACTCCTTACTCCTTACTCCTTACTCCTTACTCCTCGCTCCTCACTCCTCACTCCACACACCTCACTACTTACTACTTACTCTTTACTCCTTACTTCTTACTTCTTACTTCTTACTTCTTACTTCTTACTTCTTACTTCTTACTTCTTACTTCTTACTTCTTACTTCTTACTTCTTACTTCTTACTTCTTACTTCTTACTTCTTACTTCTTACTTCTTACTTCTTACTTCTTACTTCTTACTTCTTACTTCTTACTTCTTACTTCTTACTTCTTACTTCTTACTTCTTACTTCTTACTCCTTACTCCTTACTCCTTACTCCTTACTCCTTACTCCTTAGTCCTTAGTCCTTACTCCTTACACCTTACTTCTCTTCTTTACTCCTTACTTCTTACTTCTTACTTCTTACTTCTTACTTCTTACTTCTTACTTCTTACTTCTTACTTCTTACTTCTTACTTCTTACTTCTTACTTCTTACTTCTTACTTCTTACTTCTTACTTCTTACTTCTTACTTCTTACTTCTTACTTCTTACTTCTTACTCCTTACTCCTTACTCCTTACTCCTTAGTCCTTACTCCTTACACCTTACTTCTCACTCCTCTTTCTTCACTCCTCAACTCCTCACACCTCACTCCTCACTCCCCATTCCTCACTCCTAACTCCTTACTCCTTACTCCTTACTTTTTACTCCATACTCCTTAGTCCTTACTTCTTACTCCTTACTCCTTACTCCTTACTCCTTACTCCTTACTCCTTACTCCCTACTCCTTACTCCTTACTCCTTACTCCTTACTCCTTACTCCTTACTCCTTACTCCTTACTCCTTACTCCTTACTCCTTACTCCTTACTCCTTACTCCTTACTCCTTACTCCTTACTCCTTACTCCTTACTCCTTACTCCTTACTCCTTACTCCTTACTCCTTACTCCTTACTCCTTATTCCTTACTCCTTACTCCTTACTCCTTACTCCTTACTCCTTACTCCTTACTCCTTACTCCTTACTTCTTACTCCTTACTCCTTACACCGTACTCCTTACTCCTTACTTCTTACTCCTTACTCCTTACACCGTACTCCTTACTCCTTACTCCTTACTCCTTACTCCTTACTCCTTACTCCTTACTCCTTACTCCTTACTCCTTACTCCTTACTCCTTACTCCTTACTCCTTACTCCTTACTCCTTACTCCTTACTCCTTACTCCTTACTCCTTACTCCTTACTCCTTACTCCTTACTCCTTACTCCTTACTCCTTACTCCTTACTCCTTACTCCTTACTCCTTACTTCTTACTCCTTACTCCTTACTCCTTACTCCTTACTCCTTACTCCTTACTCCTTACTCCTTACTCCTTACTCCTTACTCCTTACTCCTTACTCCTTACTCCTTACTCCTTACTCCTTACTCCTTACTCCTTACTCCTTACTACTTACTACTTACTCTTTACTCCTTACTTCTTACTTCTTACTTCTTACTTCTTACTTCTTACTTCTTACTTCTTACTTCTTACTTCTTACTCCTTACTCCTTACTCCTTACTCCATACTCTTTACTCCTTACTCCTTACTCCATACTCTTTACTCCTTACTCTCTACTCCTTATTGCTCACTCCTCACGCTTCACACCTCACTCCTCACTCCTTACTCCTCACTCCTCAACTCCTCACTCTTCACTCCCCATTCCTCACTCCTCACTCTTCACTTCTCACTCTTCACTCCTCACTCCTCACTAACCACTCTTCACTCCTCACTCTTCACTCCTCACTCGTCACTCCCCACACCTCACTCCTCATTCCTAAGTCCTCACTCCTCATTCCTCACTCCACACTCCAAACTCCACACTCCTCACTCCTCACTCCTCACTCCTCACTCATCACTCCTCACTCATCACTCCTCAGTCTTCACTCCCCACTCCTGTCTCCTCACTCCTCACTTCTCACTCCTCACTCCTCACTCCTCACTCCTCACTCCTCACTCCTCACTCCTCACTCCTCACTCCTCATTCCACACTGCTCAATCCTCACTCCCCACCAGAGATTAAAATGAATATGTTCGACTTTGTTCGAACAATTCTCTATTTTTCCTTATGTTCGTTTATACTCGATTGTTATGCCTCTATACTCGCAAGTCATATTATTCACAAATAAAAATACTCACGAGAAAACTCAAACAAATTGGTCGAACTCGTTTGTGTCATTTGACTTCACACCCACGAACAAAATTACTCGTGAACAGTTGGAACTAGTTTCGAGTACCCGAAACAAGGCGAGTATACTCGAAAAAAGGTGGTTGATTGTGAACATCATCGAAGATCGTGAACATATTTCTGTCGTTTGTAGATTAGGTAGATTTTAGGTACATATTTATTTGTATTCGGTATTTAGGGGCCAGTTATAGCTTTCATTGAAGCTCATCATTGAAAACTTTAATTTTCAGTTTTGAGGCCCTAAAAAAGCGATATCAGTAATTATTTTGATGCCAATAAATAGCTGATGACTCGATTATTATTTCTAGTCAAAAAAATATTTCATTTTGGCCCTACCTTTCACATAAAACGATTTATAGGGTTTTAATGATCAATGATAAGATAGTTCAGTCATTGAAATAAAGAAATTCATTTCCTGCGATAGGCTGGGCGAAAACGAAATATTTTTTTGACTAGAAATAATAATTGAGTTATCAGCTTTTTATTTGCATTAATATAATCACTAATTTCACTTTTTAAGTGCCTCAAAATCAATAATTAAAATTTTCAATGATGAGTTTCAATGAAAGCTATAACTGGCCCCTTAGGGTCGCTTGTGGTTTTTAAATTCACAAGAAGAACAACCGGACGGCACCTATGGAACTCCTTCCATTCAAGGCAATTTTAAAGGCACTATAAACATTCTTCAATGGTGGTTGGAAAATAAAGACCTCTTCAAGCACCTTCACCAAGCTCATACAATTATTTACTGTATCCCTGCAAAGTGCAACATCGGCAGCTTCAGAACGTGCTTTTTCACAGTCTGGAAATATTATAACAGAAAAAATAACCAGATTGAATCCGGAAACTGTCAACAGGTTGCAAATTCAAATTTGAAAATTAATCCTATTTCATTGGATTGTGACGACACGTTATATAATAACAATACTTAAAAAAAAAATATTTCATATACCTATGTACCTACATTAAATATTTATTATTTATTTATAAGTTATATATTTGTATTTTTTTTTTTAACGTAATTCTATTTATTTTTTTTTCATATACTTTTATTTCATTTTAATTAATTTTATTTTGTTTTAATAATATCATGTCCATAGTTTCTATCCTATTTAACTTGATTTATTCAATAAAAAATTGTAAAACAAACGAATTAGGAACGTATTTTTATTTATCTTAAAGGATCATAATCCAGAAACATACAGCTGCTTGAAAATCACAAAACCAACCACCAAATTTCGCACAGCAGAATTTAGGTTATCCAATACCCATCCACCGTCAACCTCGAATACACAATACACACTACACACACAATCGAGTCGAGCATATCGATCGTGGACACTTTGTTCACTCCTCACTCCTCTCTCCACAATCCTCACTCCGCACGGGGAGCCGGGTCATAGGGACATTCTAAATGGTTGAACGAGTAGGAAGAAAGCTTCATAGATTCCTGTGGTATCACAGTGGGCCAACGCAACGCCCTGGTCTAAGTGTATCTAGCGTTTCTGTTGACAACCACATAAACCTAACCTAATAACTTGTTGCTGGTTGAAAACTAGGACTGACGGATCCTCCGGGAAATTCTAATCAAAAATAGTAATAGAAGGTAATACTCTATTTCTCAGTAATAGGTTAATTAAGGTAGTTACTTCTTAGTATTTTACTGTTGGATTTTTTAAATAAATAATTTTTATAGATAATGAGAAGTTTCAATCTTATCTAAGATTAGCTGTTTTATGTTTAACACCTTTTATTGAACTGCAATAAACACGCGAACTGTTTTTAAGAGATAAAACCACTTTTGGATACTTAAATTTGTATGGGCTATTATAAAGTATGTATGTTGAAGTTGAAAAAATATTGTTAATATTTATAAATAAATAAATAAATAAGTTAAAAGAAAGTATGGGTCAAGAGAGACTTAATGCCATTGCATTGTTGTCTATCGGAGCCCAATTGCTTCAAGAAATAAGAAAGTCATCGACTACGTCATCGTACGTAGTCGATGACTTTCCCCGAACAAAAGCCCGAGAGGAGAAAGTTGTCAATTAACTAATAATTTAAAAAAAAAGGAAATAATTTTTACTTACAAAATAATTAAATTCACAGTAAAAAGCGGGGGTGCATTAAACTATTATTATCATTTTATTTATAATAAACAATTACCAACGGCATAATTGTAATATAAACATAATAAATATTATTATAAGCACCCCACGCTTTTTACTTTGAATTATTAAATTATTTTGAAAGTAAAAATTATTTACTACTTTTTAGTTCGGTTTTCTTTTAGAGCTTTTAGTTTTTTAAAACTATAATTTATTTTGATGACTTAAGATAAAGATGCTGGCATATAATGTACGGGGGTATCAGACTCCCTACATCCCCTCTCCTGATGACGGTCGTGGTACAAATTTATGAGATAATTGTATTACCATCGGTCCTTTGTAGAAACGTGTGCAAATTTGTAATCTCAGATTCTATTACATAATATTATGTACATTTGTACATTTATCATATTGGCAACCTAATAGAAGCGAGTAAAAATGTTCGGGGTTTTTCTGGCAGCACAGAAAAAGGGCTCTGCAGGAACGATTAAGAATTAAGGTAGTAAGTAGAATTTAGTTAAAAAAAACAAGGGGTACTCAACCGGGCCTAGGGCGGCAGCAAATCTAAATCCGCCACTGGCAGAAGTTGGTAGGACTAGCCGCGCGAATCATCCTTGTGATATTGCGGTGTCCGTAGGGTTTAGTAACCCAGCTATTTGATTCATTTAGTCATATCGCGCTGCAAGGTATATTATAAGTAAGTCAAGGCTTTTTGGCCTTCAGGTGTCCACGTTAGAGAATTTATTAATTTTCCAAAAAACCGTCAACTAAAGACGTCAACTATTTAATAGATTGCAATCATGCTTATCCAATCTTTTCACCGACTGTTTTGCCAAATAATGAAAGAGGTGTTGAAATACATGACAACATTCTTGTCTCTAATGTTGCTGATATTGATGATCATGTTGCTGTTGTGGATGTGCTTACTGTTCCTGTTGGTGCTGATGTGCCTACTATTCCTGTTGCTGCTGTAGTTGATCCGTTTGATGGTTTTTCGCTTTATTACCAGAATGTGGGAGGCATGCGTACTAAAACTAATCAATTTTATTTATCTGTTTTTGACTGCACTCATTCTGTAATTGCGCTTACTGAAACATGGCTTTATGATGGTTTATTGTCAACAGAATTATTCGACTCTAGTTATATTGTCTTTAGAAAAGATCGTAGTGCGACCCATACTGGGCATAGGGGGAGGTGTCTTGCTAGCGGTTAATTCAAGCTTCAATTGTCATGAGATTGATTTACCAAACTCTTCAGGTTTGATAGATCAGATTTGTGTTTGCGTTGAATTTTTGCTTAACTCACATGATACAAATAATGTAAATAAGATCAATATATATTTTTTTATTTCTTATATTCCTCCTAAGTCTGATATTTCCATTTATAATTTACATGTTAAAAACGTTCAAAATATTGTTTCTATACTTGAAGATAATTCTTTTGCTGTCGTCTTAGGAGATTTTAATCTTTGTAATATAAAATGGCTCTATTCTGAAGATGATAAATGTTTATATCCAATACATGTCTTAAAGGATTTTGAATTTTTGGTGACTGATACATTTTCAGCTTTAAATTTTGCACAAGTAAATAATATTGTTAATGATATTGGTAGAATTTTAGATCTGATTTATGTTCACAATGAACTTGATGTTGAAATTTTAAAAGATGAAAACCCATTGTTAAATAATAGTATTCACAATAAAGCGATAAATGTATTGTTCAATTTATCTATATTTCGAGCTATAACTGATTCTTGTTTTAATTTAAGTTATAAATTTGAGTTTAACAAGGCCGATTATAATTGCATTAACAATTACATCCTTAAATTAAATTGGGATTCTCTTTTATCTAATTCTAGTTTATCCTCTAGCTATTCAGTTTTCATAAAATTATTAGAAGATATTTTTGAGAAGTTTGTACCAAAAAAGGCTATGAGTGGTAGATCTAATAAACCGATTTGGTATTCTAAAGGATTAGTACGATTAAAAAATGCATTAACTAAATCTTATAAAAAAAGCAAGATTAATTCAAATTTTCGAGGCAATTATTGTCGTTTGCGTAAAGAGTATGATTTTCTAAAAAGGTTTTTATATAATCAGTATTTATGGTCTCTTGAATCAAAAATCAAGAATGATTCTAAAGCTTTTTGGCAGTTTTATAATGTGAAAAGAAAATCTGTGGGGATTCCTCCCAATATGAAGTATTGTGGGAAAGTAAGTAATGATCTATCTGAAATTTGTAACATGTTTGCAACATTTTTCCAATCAAACTTTAAAACTGTTTATTCGGATTTGAATTACTTACCAACCATCTCTCAAATAACGGATATTGGATCCATGCTCATATCTGAAGAAGATATTCTTGAAGAACTTTCTTGCCTTAAAAATGATTTAAGCATCGGTCTGGATAACATTCCTGTAGTATTCCTTAAAGAATGTGCATATAACTTGACTAAGCCACTAGCCATTATATTCAACCGTTCACTTGCCAGTGGTGAGTTTATCGATGTTTGGAAATATTCATATATCACTCCTATTTACAAATCTGGTCCTAAGCAAACTGTTGAAAATTACAGACCTATTTCTAAATTGGAATTTATTCCTAAGGTTTTTGAGTCTATAGTGAAGAAAAAATTTTACGGATCTGTGAGAAATCATATATCGGAAAACCAGCATGGTTTTGTCCAGGGACGATCAACTATGACAAATCTTTGTCTTTTTTCACATTTCTGTTTGTATAACATGGAAAACAAATATCAAACTGACGTTGTTTTTGTTGATTTTTCTAAAGCTTTTGATCGCGTGAGTCATCGTATACTTATAAAAAAACTAGAATTGTTGGGATTTCATTCTTCTCTTCTTAAATGGATAAGCAGCTACTTAGTTAATCGTTTCCAGTTTGTAAAAATTGGTTCTGAAAAATCTTTCAAAATATTCAACTATTCTGGTGTACCGCAAGGTAGCCACTTAGGACCTCTGTTGTTTGTCCTCTTCATTAATGATCTTCCCTCAGTATTAAATTTTGCTAATTGTCTTTTGTTTGCAGACGACGTAAAAATTTTCAAGTCAATTAAGACTGTTGCTGACAGTTTTAACTTGCAGAAAGACGTTGATAATTTGAATGATTGGTGTTGTAAGAACTGTTTACATTTGAATAAAAACAAATGCACAATCATGTCCTTTTCAAGATCATCATTGCCTATAATATTTGATTATAAAGTGGAAAATGTACAACTTCAAAGAGTTGTAAGTCAAAAGGATTTGGGAGTCATTTTTGATTCACATTTAGCTTTTAATATGCATTTTGATTATATTATTTCTCGAGCTAATTCCATGTGGGGATTTGTTTTTAGGAACTCTTCTGAATTTAGAGATCCTTATACTCTAAAGGCTCTATTCATTTCTTTAGTTCGTCCGATTCTGGAATATTGTTGTGTTGTATGGTGCCCTTTATTTAATAAAGATATGCACCGTATTGAAAGAATTCAAAAAAGATTTACGAAATATGCGCTTCAAAAACTGAATTGGTCTGATTCCCTACCATCTTATAATAGTAGGTGTGCATTGATTGGCTTAAAGCCTCTTTCATGTAGAAGAACTTATTTTTGTATTGCTTTTGCTAGAGATGTCATAACGGGACATATCGACTGTGCTCCACTTTTAGCCTTGTTTGGTATCTATGCTCCTTCAAGAACTCTCAGACCTAGATCTGATGAATTTTTCTTTATTACTCGTCATTCAACAAATTATGGTCGTAATGAACCTATCACGAATGCTTGTATTAATTTCAATCGTTATGCATATATGATCGATCTTGATTTAAATAGAAATAGCTTTAAGTATAGTATTCTTGATGCCATTAATGAATGATATATTATCTCATTTTTTGTATATTATATATTTAAGTACTTTTATTTTAAGTATTTTGTAGTCTAAGAAAGTTTTGTAACTTATAGACGTTAGTTAATAAATAAATAAAAAAAGGTACAGAAAAACGCTTAAGGCATCCGTTGGGCAGATACGGCCCCTGTGGTGCTGACGCTAGCTGTTCGTTGAACCTTTTTGTTAAGAGCGGACCCCCACACCAATGAGCCATACGTGAGTATTGGTCTGACTACGGCAGTGTACGTCCAAAATATGATCTTCGACTGGAGGCCCCTTTTTAACCAAGGTTTTACTACAGGCGTAGAAGGCTATGCAAGCCTTTCTAACCCTTTCTTCAATATTAAGTTTCCAAAACCTTTACCAAAGGTTTTGCTACAGGCGTAGAAGGCTATGCAGGCCTTTCTAACCCTTTCTTCAATATTAAGTTTCCAGTTTAATTTCGGGTCGAGAATTACCCCGAAATATTTTGCGCTGGAAGAAAGCGAAAGTATTCTTTAGAGTTTATTGTATTCTCAATTGTTCACACAACCTCATGAAGGGCCATATCTGTTGATTTACCCTTCATGTATGCGTGTTGAGAATTTGCTAAGGGACCCACATTTAAAATATCTCTAATATGAGTGTATAGAAAGCGCTCAAGAGTTTTAAGAACGAAGGAAGTTAGATTTATTGGCCGAAAATCCTTCGCGGATTCGTGCCCTAGTCTACCGACCTTCGGAATAAAAACTACTCTTACATGTCTCCATGATTCAGGTACATGGCTTAAGGAGAGGCATCCTTTAAAAATCTTCTCCAGCCAAGGCACTGAGGTGTTCCCCTACTAACGTGCCTGATCGAATTTATATTTCCTAACATCCCTTGAATCCTCCTATCTCTTAACATGAATATTATCCATTTCCTAATATAATCTTCTCCTGCAGGTCAACTAGGGATTCGGGAATAGAACCAATTAGCACGTTGGTAAAAGCTCCTTCTATGTCTAAGAAGGTAGCAAGAGTGAATTCTTTAGAGTTTATTGTATTCTCAATTTTTCGCACAACCTCATGAAGGGCCATATCTGTTGATTTACCCTTCGTGTATGCGTGTTGAGAATTTGCTAAGGGACGCACATTTAGAATATCTCTAATATGAGAGTCTAGAATGCGCTTGAGAGTTTTAAGAACGAAGTAAGTTAGACTTATTGGCCGAAAATCCTTCGCGGATTCGTGCCCTCGTCTGCCGACCTTCGGAATAAAAACTACTCTTACATGTCTCTATGATTCAGGTACATGGCTTAAGGAGAGGCATCCTTTAAAAATCTTCTCCAGTCAAGGCACTGCTATGTCTTGCAGTCTTTGGAGCATAATTGGTAGTATGCGATCTAAACCTGGAGGTTTATGTGGGGAGAAAGTACTAATTGCCCAGGCAATATTCTCTCTTGTTATAACGGCGGTGTTTATATGCTCTACACGAGCTAGAAATCTAGAGAAATCGTTTCTTCGAACATCGTATTGCACAACTATTGGAGTGCAACGACATTCAAGATATGTTTCTTGGAATCGCTTCCGTGACCTCGTTTACTTTACAATAGAATATTATTTTGTTTTGTTATGTCTACTCGTGCAACAATATCGGCTCCTGTAACATCTACCCTCATTGGAGATATTCAAAGAAGGATGCTTTTCAATAGAGCTAAACACCTGCTGGGACCTTTCCCGGAAAAAACATGGACTAAGGCTTTAAAGAATTTTATGATCAGCTGCGATGCATCCTCTTTGGATGGAGGTTCTAGCCCCTAAGATAAGAGAGATATATAATATTTACAATCAAATCGAAGAGAGGAACAAAGTGGTTTGGGCTATAGACCAGTGATGTCAGACTTTGGGATCAGGTTTTCCCATAATGATACCCAAAAATTCCTTTTTTCCCACGCCTTTGTGATAAATATCCCACAGTTCTCCCTTAAAAAAATAAATTTGAAAAAAATATATATTTCGTTATAATAAACAAAATATGAAAAAAAAAAATTTGCTAACCGAATAGCATAATTTTGCAGAACGAAAACTAGAAAGACTCATATATGGTTAAGTTGTGTTATTTTGTATAGAATTTTTTGTTTCGTATCACCATCGTTTAAACGTGGAATTCCCACAAAAAGGGATAAATCCCACGATCTGGCTTCACATGCTATAGACTATTTCTAAGCAAATAAGTCATACAGGGTCTGATGGAACAATTCCAATAATACTTCAAAACTCTTGGTGCACCGATTCTGGTTTAGATATTTATCGGATTCTTGAATACTACCTGTTTGCAATCTAGTTATGGAGGGAAGTTATTATCATTTTCATTCTCAAAGCAAGCAATCCCACTATTGTAATTTTGCCGTCCAGTTCTAAGCTATGTTAAAAGTTGGAAGTCTCTAGCTCATCAGGAAAAGACAAAAAAATTGCAGAAATACATAACCGAATTAATAAAAATGTTTTGAAAATATTTATTAACTTAAAAATTATTTATAATTTTTTTAACAAAAATGTTTGTTTTTATTCAAAATAGCTTTTAACTTTAGTCCACAGAAATTGACGTTTTGTTTCGTGATCTCACTTGGACTAATCAGTTGAGTAGTGGGGGCCTTTTCAATACGCAATTTTTGTTAAGTTCAGTTCATCTTACATTAGCCCGTTGGAATAAACATTTGAACGGGAAATAATTTAACTGTACACTCTCCTTTCACTATTCGTTTCAAACTCAATAAGACTATAAAAAAACAGTTGAAAATAATTTTTTTTTCAAAATTTTACGTTAATAAGTAGTATTTTTGTTTTAAATTTCAAGTTAAACGCTAGAAACCAGATGCTAAAATGTTTTCTAGTTTTTGAGAATATTGAAAATAACAAAATTTACTTTACTTATACTTTATTAGTATAACTAATAGGATTTTTAGAGCAATTTTAACCAAGGATTGAAGCAAAATTAATGGAAACCTCTTTCTGATATTACTTTTTTTGTATGTAGGTATTAAGCGATTGGGGAATATCCAATGTGATTTATATCAAGTGTGTTTTATTTTTTATATTAATTGAAAATGTAATATTTAATAAATTTTCACAATTTCGAATTAAAATACAATTATTGTTAAGTTTCGAAATAAAGTCACCCTCCTATTTAATAGCAGATTTCATACTATTTTCTATTACAATTAGGCATTATGAATGAATAAGTCAAACACTGCGTGAAACTTTACAAAAGCTTTTATCCGTGCAAGGATAAATTTTGTTTCAAAGCTTAAGAGAACAAAATCCCTTAAATTTTTGTATTCACAGTTAAGAGAAAGGAAAAAAATGAGTTTCGTGAAACATCAAAACTTGACAGTAGCAGTAAGTATGTATGTATGTATGTAATGTACACATATTCTATAAGGGCGAAAAAAAATCCTTTACCCCCGAGAATAATATAACGCACAAAGCCTTTGCCCTTAACAAAAATGGTTTTTGCCGGCATTTAGATGGATGCTGTGAATATAAAGTACCAAACCAAGAACAGTTGAATTTTAACGTTTATCGTGTCAAAACGTGCGTCGTCGTGGAGCTCTTTCAAAAAAGTATCTATCTTGAGATATATTCGGGTTTTCGGTCGAAGTTTATTGGTTTAGGTTATTATGGTATGTTCGTAAATTTAAGCAATATGCTTTGAACAAAGTTTAGCACAGCATCAGTTAATGTGGTTTGAGGGCTCTTTTTTCACAAAATTTACTGCAAAAAAACTGTTTTTTTCTTAGCTTTGGTCGTTGTCGTCTTAGCACTGGGTATGTTGACATAATCTCGCGAAAAATCTGTCTGTCGGTTTACATAGCTTATGTTCGTTCATCATTTAAACAAAATCCATGCTAACAGTAAATCATTATTTAGTCATAGATTGACTATCGGAAAAAAATGCTGGCTTAATATAACGGTTATCTGTCCCTCATAAGTAAATATTTAAACGGGAATGGAATAAATTGGAAACAATGACCTTGTAATTTCGATGTTCTGTCCATGTTTTGCCTTGTCGTTGGTGTAGTTAATACGTCATCGTCGGTCAGTGATTAATAATTACTGAAACTCAAAATCAACATTAAGTATTTAATCTTGTGATTGGACAAAATAATACTGTAATCTTTTCTTAATAAATGTGGAAGACACGGTATTAAGTGTTTTACAAATTTGAAATTAAATATTTACTAACCAGCTTCAGCTTTACTGAAAAAGAAAAGATAAATTGCTTCAACTTGTTAAATTTAAACTCAGCCTTATAAGTGTTTATTAGTTCTCTGTGTAGAAGCAATTTAATTTACCTCTCATAAAAGTGAAAATTAAGTTAAAAAAGTATCTGAAGAAAAGCTATGCAAATTCTCATTTTGTTAAGTGCTTAAATTAGCATTTAATGCCGAAAAAAGTTATAGGTGCCGTAATTAAAACATATAGGATTAACTTTAAACTAAATGGATTATAAATATTAAGGTATGTGGTATATGTAAAACAGATTCAAATATTTTATCAAAAATTAAATCCAAAGTGTTTTAAGTTGAGTAAAATTGAATGCTTTTATGAAAAGGAGATTCATGTTCATATATGACAAAAATTTAAGAGCTTATGAAGGATAATCCATATCTTCAGTTATCGTGGTATTTGGTATGAAATGAACGACCCGATTTATATTTTTCGTAATCTTTTTATGGAAATTGAAAGAGATATTTTTGATGACTAGTATACGATGCCAACAATGTTATATCTACCATTATGTTATTCACAATGATGATGGGCAGTAAGAATTGGTTTTCAGAAAATTGGTTTGTTTGTGTTGTTGATGTTTTATTATGCTATCTTTGAAATAACTGGTAAGAATATAATATTTTTTTGTTATTAATGAAGCACAAAATGAAATTAGGTATAAATTTTCAATACGTTCCTTTGCTGTGAGTAAGTTAAATATATAAATCATTAAAGTTATGTTGTTTAAGTTCAGAATCTGAACATTTGTAACGCCAGTTGAATTAAAACATTGAGAGATATTGAAGTTGAATACATACCAACTTATAAAAATGTATTTTAGTCTGTATGAGGATTATACCTACATTTGAAAACCACAGAACCAATTTCACTAAAATTTTAAAACATTGTTCCTCTTAGCAGTGACATTTAGCTAAAAAAGTGATTTGTGAAAAAATCGCCACTTCCACGCCAACTTTTATGATATTTTAGTTTTCTCCTTATGGAACGTCCTTATATAGAATGTATAATAATAGCTGTGTTTTATTTTCCCCGAGATCCGAACAAGATTGGATTTGCTTACGAAAATACATGTATTACAAAAACAACACAAGATCCAACTTTGTTTTGGATTTGGATTTCCAAATCCATTTTGAACACACACCCTTAAATTGTAAATGTCGTCAGTAGTGTAAAGAAAAAAGACAATGGGTGTATACAAATAAAAAAAAAAAGTAAAAAAGAGTTGGGTATATAACATTTTGTCACTGAGATCCTGGGTTGTTTTATTTTCATGATCTGATCTGGATTGGTTCTGGGGGAAAAGAAAACACAGCTTATATGATTATAATAAATCTCTCTTAAGCCAAAACCTACTACATCCCTTGAAATTTGAATGGATTAATAAAAGATTGCTGCCTATGGGGCTCGAACCCACACTTCTAAGGGCCATTTTTTCAGTGCGAGTTCAGCGCCGTGCCGTAGCAACGTAGCTAAGCCCCCCCTGGCGTTTGCATTGCATCCTCTTGTATTGATATTTGCATTTTGCCCTACTAGTTTTTGCATATATGAAACCTATACTAGAAAAAAAGACAACAAAAATTAAGAAAATGTGAACTGCGCTCATAATTTTTATGTTTTTTTGTTCAATAATATTTATTTATTTTTTTTTTAATGATTACACTTTGCAATTTTTTAGTGCATTGAATCTTAAAAGAACCATGTCCAGGCCTAACAAATCAAGTCGCTTGTTCTCGAATGCCAGAAAGGATAAATTATAAACTCCCCCCTTGTTAATGTCTCCAAATGGTTAGTCAATGAAATGAAGATGTATGGACGATTTCAAAGTGCAAGTGTTATGAACACGTTTGAATTTGTTGAAAGAATGAAAGATGTGAACCTGAAATACGACGAAACCATGGTCTCATTTGATGTCCAGGCACTATTTCCTAGTATTCCCGTCGACGTGGCCTGAAAGAAACCCTAAAATTACATCTTGAAACAAAAAACATTGAGGAGAAAAAGAGGATTATGTACTTAAAAGCCGCCAAAGTCTGTATGTCCCACAATTGTTTTGTTTTTCTTAATAAGTTTTACAAAAACGGAAATGAAACAAGCATGGGAAATCCCGTCACCACTCATTGCGGAAGCATTTATGTCAAAATTCGAAACAGATCTAAAAAACGAAGGTTTGCTTCCGAGAATCTGGCTAAGATATGTAGATGATGTCTTCAGCATTATAAAAAGGAACACAGCAACCGACACTTTAAATCTTTTAAACAACAGGCATCCCAGCATCAAGTTTACGTTTGAAGAAGAAGACAACCGAAGTTGTATACCATTTTCAGATCTGTTATGCAAAAAACGCAACAGTACCTAAAATAGAATTCGAAGTTTTCAGAAAAAACACCGCAACCGATCGCTACATCACTAAAGACTCATTTTGTTCCTATCAACACAAAATCGCAGCATTCCATTCCATGGCATAGGTACAGATTGTGTAAACTGCCGCTTTCAATTTCCAGCTTCAAAAAAGAATTTGATTTTATAGTTCATTTGGCATTTGAGAAGTCTTTGATCAAAAGAATCGTGAAAAAACAATCAAACCATGTAAGAAAAAATAACATAACAACATTATTTAGCCAAAATCAAACAACAATAAAGTTTTGTTTATCGTTTTCGTACATACCAACAATAACAAACCAAGTACGGAAGACATTAGAAAAAGAAAACATACACCTGGTTTACAACAACAATGGAAAGCTTAAGAATATTCTGGATTCAACCAAAGATATAACACCAACAAGCGCTTAGAGTGGCATATACGAAATCAGTTGTAAAACATGCAACAAAAAATACATAGCACAAACGAAACGAAGCATCAAAACCAGGTTCAAAGAGCACATTAATTGCATAAAAAATAAACAATTGAATCGTTCATCAGTCGCAGCGCATGTCTTTGCTTCTTGTAATGACAACGAACCACCACACATTATTGGGACGTTGGAAGATAGTGTTTGGTTACTTAAGAACGTGCGCAATCAAAGAAAGCTCGATGAGTGTGAATCTCTCTTAATTTATAAGTCCAAAAATGTTATGAACACAGACAATGGAAATATTTGTTCTCCTTTGTTTGCATTAGTGTAAAACTAATATAATAATTTATTTAAACTTGTTTGTATTGTATTGTTTTAATTTTCTTTTGACAAATCTGTTCATTTATTTTGTTAGTACCGAGTGTAATTCGCTGATGATGGGCTGCTTGAAATGCATCCAAATAAAGTGGAAAAGGGTTTTAAAAACAAATTAGTTCGTGGTTTTCTTTTTTGTTTTTAAATTTTTTTTTTTTTTCTGTTTTCATGTTTTTGTAGTCAATAAAGGAATTTCTACCTAAATTTGATTAAAATTCGACTACAATATCGGTTTAATTCTTTAGATTAATAAATTCGAAAGTTTAATAATATATATCAATAATAGAGTATCTTTGGCTGCTCGTTATGGCGAGTTTCATGGCATAACCACCAAGCCCCAAGAACTGGAACACAAGTGAAGTTGGTTACTATAGCAGTCCATATATGTATATTACGTCAATGAGTGTAGGTATCTGTGTTCATTCTGTCCAGGTTATGTGTAGGTACTACCGAATGGTCTGGCAAATGGCAAATTTTTTAGAAATAGACGTTAAATTTTGTAAAATTTCTCTGCCCCCCCAAACAAAACAGAGTAGCTGGGGCACTGTGCGAGATCATCCCAGTCTCGGGGTTAAACCTGAGGTAACTCCATAAGCCTGTTTTTCAGTCAATTGAAATCTTTTGTTAACTTACCTAATTTGGTGAGTTAACTCAGGGACCACCAAATTGACGAATTTTTCAGTTTTGGCGCCATCTCGATTTTGATAGTGAAAGTTATTCACAGTGCAATTCCGTTGTGGCGCCATCTCTATTTTGATGCGTGAAAGGCGTAAATAGGTGAACTGAATGATAAAGATAATCCTCAACTGAATTTAATTAATACATTTTCAAGATTAGCTAACTCTGATCATTGAATAATTACAAATACTGAGAAACTAGAAACGCCATCGTTGTGTTCGTGGTCATTATCGGCAACATAATAAAATATTAAATTGTTGTTTGGTTGCGAAATGCGCTAAGCAGATTCAAACAGGGATATTTTTAGGGAAATTCATTCACAATATTCCTATTTACATGCATACGGTGGAAGTGTTTTTTATTTGTCATGAACAACAAACAACAACAAGAATGCCATTGAAGGTCAACTGAAAGCGTTCGGTAGTATAGGTAGGTAGGTAGATACTTTAAGGGTTGCTTTTGCATTTTTTGTGGTTTCTCTCAATTAAGGAAGGTGACGTGCGACGATAAATGATGTTTGTGTTTTTATTTTTGTAATTATTAGGTAGGCACAGGTACATACCTATCTAAGGTTACCTATTTAAACGTTTCTTTCATGGTTGCTCAAAGGTTTATTAAATGAATGTTAAAATTTTAAGTTTTTAGTTATCGTCAGAATAGCTAATTTCTTAGTTTTAAGTGTTAAATATTATTGAATCATGAGTTAATATTGAAGGGTAAAATATTTTGCTTGAACGGAGATTTAAACAGGTTGTTTTGCCTAAGATACGACAAAAGGCTAGGGCATGTAAGCAGGTTGGATCAAGGCAAGACAAAAATTGTATGGGCGGAGGGGTTTAATTCAACCTGCTAAGCCGAGAGGGTAATTTTCCAAAAAAAAACCCACTTGAAATAAAAAGAAATCATGACACAGTGTCAGGCTATACTATTGTGAAAAGCCCTAAATACACTTAGGTATATAGCCTCAAAAGAAATTGACTAAAAAAACAAATTTATAACAATTTTGTTAACATAAAGATAAATAGATACTAGAGGGTTTTTTTAATAATACAAATTCTATATACTATTTTCATTTCATTTCATTTCATTTATTTCAAAAAATTATAAATAACAATGACACACAAGATTTAAATCTTTTTTAGTATCTAATGTCTTAAATTACTTAGTATAATCTTTAACTAAAAATGAATTATTTAATTTATTTAAATAAAAAAAAAAAATAACATCGTAAATTCAGTTCAATACAACAATACAATAATTAATAAGATACAAAAAATATAATAATTAATATTGAGTAGCAAGTTTAAAAGTTTAAAAATAGTTTTCTCTTAAAATCGGCAGGTGTGGTGGTTCGTTGCAATTCATGCGGAAGTCTATTCCACAAACGAATTGCAGAGACATAAAATGAGCGTTCAGCAGTACTGTGCGAAAAACGCGGCAGAATTAATTTCAGCCCTCTATTCGATTGAGCAAATAATAATATTTCACTTAGGTAGCTAGGACATCTGTTGTGGATTACATTATGGATTTTCAGAATCAGCCTGAATTTTAAGTAGTCATCAAGGCTTATTCCAAACAGTGAGTTACGCAGCTGAGAAACACTGGTATGTCTTGAAATGGAATAAATAAATCGAATGCAGTCATTAAAAGCAACATTCAGTTTGCGCTTACATTCACAGTCCAAAACGGGATAGACAGAACTATTAAAACTGAAATAGGGCAAAATCAAAGATTTAACGAGGTGTTTTTTCATATTGGGTAAGAGCAAAGCTGAGGAAGATCTTAGTGAACGAAGGCCAGAGTAAATTCTTCTAACAACATCACTTACGGCATTACAGCAGGTTAGATTACTATTGATGTAATATCCCAAGTATTTAACATGACTCACATAAACAATAATTTCGTTATCAAGGATAACATTTGGAAAATCTAAGAGACTTAGTTGGTTTCTAGAACATATCATGGCCACAGACTTTGTTGGATTGAGACTCATACCATTATCAAATGACCAAGCAAGAATATAACACAAATCTTCATTTAATCGAGCTATACAATCCTCCATTAAACCTATAGGACGAGATATGTAAAGTGAAACGTCATCAGCATACAGATGCATTTGGCAACTAAGAGCAACGTCGGGAAGGTCATTTATAAATAGAGAAAACAATAAAGGACCCAATACTGAGCCTTGAGGAATTCCCTTATTTGTAACAACAGAATTAGATATGCCAACTTCCGTTTTAACTCGTTGAGTCCGATCTTTCAGATAGCTACACAATAGTTTGATCGAAGTATTAGAAAAGTTGAAATTTCTTTTGAGTTTTGAGAGCAGTATTGAATGGTCTATGTTATCAAATGCTTTAGAGAAATCTAAGAGTACTAAAATGCCAAACTTGTCTGAATCCAGAGCCTGACGGATGTCAGTTGTAACTTTGATTACTGCAGACTCACAACTGTGGTTACTACGAAATCCAGATTGCCATTTGGAAAGCTTGTCATTATTGTTCATATAGATTTGGATCTGTTCATGCATTACTTTTTCAAATACTTTACTTAGAAAACATAATATACTAATGGGCCTGTAATCAGTAGGTTCCAAAGGGTTGGCTTTTTTGGGAACTGGTAAAATATTGGCATTTTTCCAAACAGCAGGAAATTTGCAGCTGTAAATGCATTTATTAAAGATATGAAGTATGTAATTCAGTACTAAAGGGAGGATAAGTTTCACAAATTTCGGCGAAATGTCATCGGTACCAACGGAATTGGATTTGACTGAACGGATTGCACTTAAAATTTCGTTAATTCCTATACATTCGAACGAGAAAGGGTTTTCGCTCTCAGCCATCATAAAATAATCTCTCGGGTGATGAGAAATAGATGTAAGCGGGACCAAAGTAGAAGACATGATTGTAGGAGGAAACGGACAATTGATTACATTTTTATCTTCTTTGACACCTAATTTTTTAATATTATTCCATAGTTCTTTTGGACTGAGATTTGGGTCAAGTTTTTCTTGAAGATAAGTACGCTTGGAGTTGCGAATAAGAGAGGTTACATTATTTCGAGCAAAGGTAAACTGTCTTCTGTTGCGTTCAGTCGGATTTCTTTTGAATTTTCTATAGAAATGTTCCCGTTCCCTAATGAGAAGCTTAATGTTATGGCTGTACCATGGACATCTTTTTGCCTTTATTTGTTTAGTAACTAAGGGTATATAGGTTTCGAATAGTTGACATAATAAGTTGTTAAACATTGCAACTTTATTGTCAACATCTGGCAAGTAATATATCGCATCCCACTCAAACACATTAAAGTTCGCACTAATTTCATCAAAATTAAAGTCACGATAAGATCTGAAGCTTATAATCCTGTTACTATTTGTTCTCCCAACTTCGAACTGAAAAGAGCAAAAGATAAAGTCATGGATAAAGTCTGAAGTTGGCCTGATTTGATCATTTCCCATTATTCTATTACTTGAACTAGTCAAAAACATATCTAGCAGAGATGGGTTTGTATCAGATTTAAAACAAGTTGGCCAAGCAGTATTCACAACTGAAAGACCAAGTTTATCACAGAAGTGTTTAAATAATCGCGTGAGGTTATTATTTAATAGATAATTCACATTAAAGTCACCCCCAATCAAAACATCGCTGTACTTTGGACCCAGTCTCTCTAAGGTTTCTTCAAGTTCCACCAGGTTTTCTTCATTAAACATGTTTGGTGGACTATAAACGGCCACAATTAGGCATTTTTCAAACGAGTTCCTTATATCAACACATATAAAGTCTACACAAGGTCTATTTGATTTATAAACCATAGAAGCAATTAAGCTTTCCCGCATAAATATGCACACACCACCCCCAACCCTATCTTTACGATCATTTCTATATATTTTAAAGCCTGGAAAGTCAACGAATGCATCAGATATATTGTTATTCAGCCACGATTCAGAAACCATAATGATATCCAACCTAGATGTGCTAAAAATTTGATATAACAAGGTATATTTAGATCTTATACTCTCAGCATTCAAACAGCAAATACTGAGACCGTCAAACGCATCACACAATACATTCAGAACGCATCTTATGTTATCGGGATCTGTACCGATCACCATAATAAAATTTATAAAACAAAATCACCAACACCAACACCAACCAATAAGAGAAAACCATTTGTAATAATAAATTCAAAATCATACTCAAATGTCCTATATTTGTATAGAAATTTGTTAAGCTTAAAAGATAAATATATAAGAGTAGTTTATTCAAGAACATTTTCAGAAAATTCATAGTGATAAATTTAGAAATTTAAACCTCTGCTTAATTAATTCAATTATAAGTAACATAATAAGTAGCATGCATTAGTTCCAATTATTATAAAATTATAAAATATGAAATAAAATATTCATACAAGTAACAGCAAAATTAAAAGCACCTCCCGTCAACAGCAACAACAGCATCCAGCTTGACAATTATCAACCTCACCTATCCCATCAGTAGCCAGCAGCAGAAACGATGGGTGAAGAAGTAAAAACCAGTTCACTATCTCCATTCTTTTCACTCAATTCTGTATCCACATAAGTGACGACATCATTTGGTTTATTATTTATATTCCTAGTACAAGTAACTTCGAGAGATTGCAAGCAGGTAATACCAACAGGCTTTTTATTTCCCTCTCCGGTTTCCCTTACGTAGACTCTCCCCCGTCTAGTGAAAACAGAATGCAAGTACCCTTTCCTTCTCAACTCATTGGCCTTACAAAAAATTTCGTGGTTATGTTTAGTTAGGCTTTCGTATGCACGCACAAACTTACTTCCCTCAAAACCGAGGTCACTCAATGAAACAGCTCTGCGATTTTGTTTGTAGAATGCGGCTGTTTTTTTTAAGACATTAATTTTCTCTAGTGCATGCGGGAGTTTGATTATAATTGCACTCGTTGTTGATTTATTTTTTGGAGTAGAACGAAGAACACAAATCGGTTTTGTGAAATACATCAGCCAAGTAGAAGACTTAGCACTATTTTAATGGACTTTGTTGAATTATTGATTCAAAATAGCTTTTAACGGCCTTTAAGTCCTACAAAAATTGGCGTTTCGTCCCGGCGATCTCACTTGGACTCATCAGTTGACTATAGTGAGGGCCTTTGTCAATACGCAATTTTTGCTAAGTTCAGTTCATCTTACATAGATTTCTTGACGAATACCTAGTGTGAACTATATCCAACAAGACTAGAATTCCTAATCATTAAATTGGAAGTTTTTGTTTCTGTATTTAGCCCAGGGCCTGGCTAGTTTATATAGATACTGTTTTTTACAACCCAGCGCCGCCAGGCCATTGCCCCTCGCTGCCGGTGGGCAAACTTTGAGATTAAAGTCGCGCACGAATCGTGTTAATTCATGTCCACTTTTAATTGCGGTTCTTTTTAAAAATTGTTAACATACCTACATATTTTGTTATTAATGATCATGAATGTTAAACCGTAGATCCAAATAGGATACTGAGAACATACATTATGTAAGTGGCAATAGATGAAAACGTTTTGGAAAGAAACGAAAATCTTGTCGCCAATAAATTGAGTCTGTCTGGCTAAAAAAAATGCTTTTTTATGGTTTTAGGAACAAAATACCTAAGTAAAAACCATTCTGAAATGTGTCTTTGCTTTCGTTGCATCAGTGATAATTTCGATAATTTGTAAAAAATTCTACTTACTTATTAATTAAACTTACGAGTATTATTAAAATTATAAAAATGACTATAACAATGTAAAAATAAAAAAAACTCTGGCGTTCCCAGATTTGTTTTACCTAACGATTATCGTCGTGAAATATGGTTACCAAATTCTGGGAACAGTTGCTCAGAAAAACTTATTTGCGACGAAAAAATTTATATATGTGCGGATCATTTTGACAAAAAAAAATTTAAGTCTGGGAGCTTTCCATGCATGCACAAATAGAGACGCTTGTCCGTTCCCATACAATCAAAATAAAAGTGAGTGTGTTTTAAAAGAAATCACAAATAACTTGCAACAATATCAATCCACAGTTGTTATAGATGTTATGTTGGCATTATTTAAACACGTTTTGTGGTTCAAATGCAAATGGCAGTACCTACATATGTATTCATTTGCGTAAGATCAGATTACATTTTTTTGCTCCTGGTATTATGCCCCAGAATTATGTGGAGGCCCTGCATCCACTACCAAAATTTGCTATCTGCTCTTCGAAAAACTCTTGACAGAATTTTTTAGAAAATTCATTCAAGTGAAACCCCAATTTTTTCTCCTGAACAAATTTGATTTTTTTTTTGCGAAAAAATATATGTATTTATAATTATTTATTAACAAAATAATATTTTTTTTCAAAAACTTTACGTTATTAAGTAATATTTTTACGTAATTAAGTAATATTTTTGTTTGTAATATTCGAATTTCCTATCAATTTCTAGTCAAATACTAAAAACCGGATGCCTAAGGGTCTGTTTCACAATTCCTGATTAAAGTTCCAATTAAGCTACATGGAACTTATTCGACAGTTAACAACCTCATTTACGTTTCACAATGTCTGAATACGTCTAATTGGCAATTAAAGTTCTAAGTATTTTACTGGCAAGATGAAGTGCCGATTAGAAAATTAAACTAACAATTAAAAATTCAAAATTTTCTTCACTAACACTCACACTTCAATTCAACACACTTACCTCTTATTATTCACATCTCTTTGAAACAATCCTCTCGAAACTTTTAACATATACAATAAGATGAGCCACCATGAAAAACTAATTGATGATTATAAATATTTTTTCTTCAATGTTTGACATGAGTCAAATTCTATTTGTCTGGAAAACTGGAATAACGAACGAATAGCTAATTGATTATTGTGAAACGCAAAGTTTTTTAATGGGAGGATTTAATTTTAGGATCAATGTCGAATAACTAATTAGAAATTTACATTGTGAAACAGACCCTGAATGTCTTTTAATTTTTAAGAAAATTGAAAATAACGAAATCTACTATACTTCTTAATTATAAGTAGAAAATAATAGGATCCTTGAAGCAAAAAAATAACGGATGGAAGTCGAATTTAAAAAAACTTACTTTTGTTATTTTCAATTTTCTCAAAAACTAGAAAACATTTGACATATAGTTTTTAATGTTTGACTAAAAACTGATTGGAGCATTGAATATAAAATACAAAACTACTACTTAATAACATACAATTTTGAGCAAAATGACATTGAACACAATTTTTTATTTTTTTATTTTCAAAAATTTAAGTTTAAAAATTAATTTTTAAAAAACTGTTCACTCAAACAACTTAATTTAAAAAGAAAATGAAAGAAGAAATCTTTGGCTTTATAAAAGTGTATAGCATTTTGGTGTATTTTATTCATGGTGTATTTTATTCATTGCTGGGTAGCCAGCGCAGCACAAGTCTGAATAAAAAGATTACTCTAGGTGTGTTTTATGCATTGCTGCATAGCCAGCGCAGCACAAGTCTGAATAAAACGATCACTCACTCTATACGTTCATTTGAATAATTCAAAGCTCTATCTTCAGCACAGCCATCTTTTTTTTTACTGACTTTTTTTTCGCCAGCAATCAGATTGTTTTTGTTTGCCAAGTGAAATTTTGCTGCGCTGGCTATGCAGCAATGAATAAAACACACACACAGTAGTTGTTACCGTTGTTTTTTAATGATTTTGTTCTATTTCAATTTGTTTTTTTTAGAAAATTGCCCCTTCCACCTAAACGGGGGGTAATAGACTCCCGCCACCCATACGATATTTTTCTTGTCTCAACTCAACCTACACGCTCTTATAGCTTTTTGTCACACCTTAGGTGAATCACCGTATGTATTGTATACCTACATAAAATCAATGTCAATAGGTGTGTTTTATTCATTGCTGCATAGCTAGCGCAGCACAAATCTGAATAAAACGAAAGCTCACTCTATACGTTCATTTCAATTAATGAAAGCTCTATCGCCAGCACAGCCATCTTTATTTTTACTGACTTCTTTTTCGCCAGCAATCAAGTTGTTTTTGTTTGCCAAGGGAAATTTTGCTGCGCTGGCTATGCAGCAATGAATAAAACACAGCTAATATAGAAATAAAATTGTAGAAAAAACAATAAAATAAAAAATATAGGTAGGTATCTACCTATCGGTTTTTAAAAACTAAATTGTGTTTCCTTAGAAAAAAATTAGGTATAAAAGTTTCTCTTCTTTGATCTTCCAAAAATGTTAAGCTTACAAAAAATATTTATTAAACTTATTTTTCAATGGGTAAGGTACCTATACCTACCAACATATGTATACCTATTTACATATAGGTACCTACCTATCTACAAAATTAGAATTACACATTTTGAATCTTTAAAATCTCATAGATAGGTAGGTAGGTACAAAACTTTAAAATTAGGATTAAGAAAAGTTCATACCAAACTCATAAAGACCAAAAAACGCAACAAATTAAAACATAATCATCATCACCCCAAATTGCATGAAAGCAACAACAACATCTTTGAATGAACGCAAAGTAAAAAAAAAAAGTGTGAGTGCCGGGACTCACAACTTAGATGTGTAAACATCAACATTCGTCCGAATGCCTCATAGCCCGAGAGCCTACATCAAATTTAGAGTGTGGATGAAAGCAAAAATTTACTGGTATTTTTATATATGATCTTAACTTTTCATGAGCAAATTTGAAAATCGGTAATGATGCATGGAAAATGCGTTTTTTAGTTTACCGACAAAGGCCCCAACCACGCTTATAAAAAGTTAAGATCTATTTAAACATACCAGTGAATTTTTGCGATCACTCACACCCACAAACAGCAGTGGGCTCTTAGCCAATCATTAAAGTTATATTTAAAAATATTTTCCAGTCAATGACCTTATTTCGTCTAATTTGCCAAAAAAGGCGGCCTTCTATGTTAAAACCATGATGAAAGCGCAGTCCATGTACTATATGGTCTAAGCAACCAACCACATTTCAACCCAAACTGAACTCGACTTTTTGATTTCGTATATAAACACTCAGCGTTTAGTTACTGAGCGTACATAGCGTTGAACGCACTCAATTTTCGTGAAGCTCAGAACAGAGATTATGGATAATTCATAAGTTTGCTATTACACGATGAATATAGTTGCATGCACCTTCTTCGAATTCTTCTTTGCTATTTCGTCCACTGTTTCAAGCGCTATTACATGTTGAAACCAAAGTCATGAATCTAATTTGACAGTTCTCTTTATTTTTAATTTTCGTGTTGGGCTGTGCTCAAGCAATAAAAAAACTTTTTCTGTTTTTATTTTTGTTTTCATTATTGGATATATTGAAGAAAGAAAGGTTTGTGTGGCTTTAAATGAATATCAGTCAAGAAAAGCAATAATTTATTTTATTTGTGTTGTTTTTAAAAATGAATTTCTCATTTCTGGAAAGCCTATAAGGCTATCAATAACAGTGCATTGCATCGAAATTTACTCTTTGAACAAGAAAATCATATGAAGCAGAATAGTAAAAAACGGGACAAGAGAAAAGAGAAACGTCAAATAGTTGCATCGAAAATTATACTCACGCGACACCGGTCACTTTTTTTCCGTCTCATCTTTTCGATTTTTTTTTCTCTTTTGGACTTACATATTTCGAAAAGTCGCATACGTCTAGATGCATCGTGTAATAGCAGACTAATCTCTGGCTCTGAATCAAAATCACGACCACGGCTACAAGATAAGAATCACGACTACGAGATACATTACTTTTTTTTCACCCTACCGCCAGTATAGATGTTTACACATGTTGCAGCTTCCTAAATCACTGGATACTACTCGTCAGGGTCGCACTTGGCATGCTTGCAGAAGGCACAGCTAGGTACATCGGTGGGCGTTGTTCTTGACCCGCAAGTAGCCAGACGCAAACAAAGATTATTTTCATGCCAAGATTTTAAATATATAGAAGACGGTCGGACTCTTTCATTCCTCCACAGATTTTTGTTCACTTGGCGTTCATTTGGCATCAGATGTAAGTTGCCTAAAGTACATTGTTACGTTACCCACCCTCTGACACTTCGTGTGCACCTTGACAGCTTGTACTTTGATTCTGAACAAGAGAGCTGTCCCTTATCATATCGATATGTAGGTTTATTTTATTCCATTGATCACCGTGATTCCCACAACCATACCACACATAACCCCACTAAATAAACACCAGATTCAGTTCATTTTGTAGAGGATTCACTTATATATTTATCAATTTAGTCTTAAGTATTAGCATGATAATCGTTTCTTAGCACATAAGTAGGTAATTATTAATTATTAATTCATATGTATAGTAAAAACAGAAAAATAGTAGTGTTAATTATATAATGTCAAATGCTTAGTTCAAATTTAGTTTAGAATTATGTGGAGAAAAAAAAAAAAAGGAAAATTTGTATAGCAATAACAATAGTCTAAGTAATGCTCATCTGGCAGTTATGTGTTATGTAAATTCGTGTTCTGTTACGTCGGGTAAGATTGGCAAGGTATATAAATATGCAACTTGTGCTGAGACAAACAAAATATATAGGGATGAAGGAGAACAAATATAAAAACAGAACAAAAAAAAACTCACCACTTACGTCCGGATATTGTGCACAATTCCTTCGATGTAGTAGTCTTGATGATGGTGTAATGTATATGTAAGTAGTAACGCGATCACTTGCCAAACTCTTATGACATACACCTGCACCTGATTACGCTTCACACATGTGCCTTTCTTATTAATTAAAAAAAAATTATCACTTTGTTAATCTATTTCACATAGCCTATTTTCCCTTTTTTTTTTTTTCTTCTTTTTTTTTTTTTGGAAGTAAGCAAAAGGTTGCTCTTTACTTATGTGGTCCAGAAGGGACTCGTTATTTTAAACACATTCATATATAATTTCGGAGCTCCAGTTTAACACCTGGAATCTCCTTGCCGCGCCGTGCTCGTCGTTTTCGGGCTCCTGGGAATCTAGATCACCTGCCCTGCTTCACTCTGTACACCCACTCACACTGCTCACTGCACTTGCTCAAAGACGAAATGGGCTGGGAAGTTTGCGAGTCTTCGGTTCTAGCTTATAAGACGAACTGACCTGCTCCTCGTCTGATTTGTAAGTAAGTACAGCGATCAGGTTAATTGAAATGTAGCGGTCGTGGTGAATTTGAAGTTTCCCTATCTTTTGAGGAACGGTGATTCTCTTGAATTCTATTTGTCTGTGATAGTGAATTTCAGCTTGTGAAGGAACGGTATAACTCCCCGTATTTTCGTTTTCCAATGAAGATCGTGACGTAGCAAATTGCAACTATAATGGAATTCTAGTTTTGGCGGGCCAGTGCGATCGACTATGGGAAAACAAATCTTTGATGTAAGACCTGTTCTGACACTGACATGGGTTAAAAGAAAAAAAAGTGTTTGTTTACCTTGGCAAATGGGTTTGGGAAGACTTGATGTGAATACCAAAAAAAAGGAATCACGGTTATTCTGCGAACCTTTGGGCTTAATCCGCTTCAAGAACTTTCTCGCGCCACTTAATCGATTGGAAACTATATCACTGCGCTAAAAGGGATCGTTTTATTTTCAAGGCTATCAATCGATCTTGTCGGCTTTTAATTTACCTGGAGAGCTATGTCCAAACTGGATGGTGGCCTCGATAGAAAGATTGGTCGATTAAGAGTTCAAGTCCAGCTTAGCTAAATGACAGACATTTTGATCCATCATTTCCGGTCAAGAATGTTTTCTTTCAAAAAAAAGATAAATTTGGTATAAAGCATGTGATTTCGAAGATCACCACAGGGTGACCGAATATGGGCGTGTGGAATCATGCATGGAATTACGCATGACATCCGTAACAAACCTTTTTTGTTCCCGAGTATTAAAGGAGGACACAAAAAGGAACAACGAGATGTCCTAGCCACCCAAATCTATGACGTTATTGACGAATATCTTTAGCGTGGTATTTTCCAATTACTTTCCCTTTTAAATCCTCAAGTTCATAGAGACAATTTCCGATTTGTCTCTTTATACGACACTTAAGAAATTTTGGAGAAAATTTCGCATTCTTCGACTTCGCGAAGGAACTTTGCTCAAAGTTGCGGCGGAAGACTTCTTGTCCTGGAACAAAGGAAACGTTCTTCGCTCGCAAATTATAAGATCGCTCAGCTTTTAAATGAGCAGAATGAAGATTATCCTTTATGCGTTCTCTCATCAAGACCATTTTGTCAGACGGTGAAAGAATTTGTATTTCAGGTTCACTTAGGCACTTGAGCTTCCTGAGAAGTTCATACTCAGAGCCGCTAGACATCATATGCTGGCCAAAAAGCGCATAATAAGGCGAACAGTTAATGGATGAGTGGAAGTCAGCCTCAGAATAGCGCCTATTGTTGGAATATATCTGTCCCATTCATCATGTTTATCTTTTACAAAAACTCGAAATTCGATATTATCTCCCTATTCACACGCTCAGAATTATTTGCCTGAGGCGAATATAAACCTGTCTTAGTATGCTTGATTTTGTATTTTTCCACCAGATTTGCAAATTCTTTGGAGACAAACTGTCTGCCATTATCGCTGTGGATGTATTCAGGGAAACCAAAAAGTTGGAAAACATCATTCTCTAAATAGTTGCAGATAGATTTAGCGCATGCCTTTTTTAGGGGTTTCAGAAAGACATATTTCGTGAAATAGTCGATGGCTATGAAGATGGTTGTTGCGTTTCCTAATTTTGTGCGAGGATACGGGCCTAATAAGTCGATATAGAACCTCTGCATGGGGCGTTCTGTCAGGAATTGTGAACCCATTTTAGGTCTCAGTATCTTATTTGTAGGTTTTATCCCTTTACAGGTATCGCAGGAGTTTACAAAGTCTTTAATTTCTTTGACCATTCCTGGCCAGAAATACTTTTGTCTCACGCGAAACAAAGTCTTTTCGATACCTCCATGGCATCCTACAATGGTGTTGTGTACTCTCGTGATGGCTTCAGTTGTTAGTTCTTTTGGCAACCAGAGTCGCCATAAGCTTTCCTCCTCATCTGGAGAACCCATGCGAAATCTAACTCGCTTATAGATATAACCTTCGGAAACGCGAAGATCAGGAAAATTATCTCGATCTGCAGATATATTTTTCTTAAGTATTTCATACTCTTCGGATTGAAAGTGAGGGGATTTCAAATCAACTTCCTCCTCTTTCCCAATAGTTCCTAACTCGGCTATATCGACTCTCGATAGCGTATCAGGAACAACATTAAGGCAGCCCTTTCGATGTTCCATTTCGAAAGTGAATGCCTGAAGTCGCAAACTCCATCGGCCCAGTCGCCCACTCAAGTTCTTTTGTGACATTAGCCACTTAAGACTCGAGTGGTCGGTGACGACCTTAAAGGGAAGCCCATCAATATATGGCCTGAACCTTTCCACAGAGATTATCGCAGCAAGACATTCCTGCTCTGACACAGTATAACTCCTCTGAGCCTTGTTCAGCTTTTGGGACACGTACGCGATGGGATGTTCATGACCATCGTCGTCCAGTTGATAAAGGACACCGCCAATTCCTACGCTGGACGCATCACACTGAACGACGAAAGGCTTAGAGAAGTCAGGCTGTGCCAGAACTGGAGCTGTAGTTAACGCATCTTTCAATTTTTGGAATGCCACTTTGGCTTCCTCAGATAAGCAAAACACCTTAGATTTGCGCAAGCAATCCGTCAACGGAGAAGACAGACCCGAAAAGTTTGAGATGAATTGACGGTACCAGCCTCCCATGCCAATGAATCGGCGAACTTGTCGTGCACTTTGTGGAAGTGGAAATTGCGTGATGGCTTCCACTTTTGGAGGATCGGTTTTGAGACACCCCCGCCCGACAATATACCCCAAGAACTTAATTTCTCGTTGGCAAAATTTACTCTTCTCGACGTTGATCGTCAATTTGGCAGCCCTGAGACATTTTGCCACCTTAGACAAAAGCTGCAGATGTTCTTCGAAAGTCTCTGAACAAATAAGTAAATCGTCTATGTAAATGAAGACCTTCTCCCTATATTTTGACGGAATGGCCTTATCCATGAGACGAGTCATTCTCTGTGAGGCATCTTTGAGGCCGAATGGCATGACGAAAAATTCCATCAAAGGTTTCCCTGGGACAGCGAATGCCGTCTTTTCTCTGGAAGATTTCGAAAGTGGAATTTGATGGAATGCATCTTTAAGATCGAGGCCAGTTATAAAGTGAGTATCCTTCAATCTACTTAGCAATCCCGAGATGTGTGGGAGAGGATTAACGTCATCCTTGGCCACGCTATTAAGCTTGCGAAAATCTATGCACAGTCTATTTTTACCCGGTTTTCTAACTAGTACAATTGGGCTGTTGCTTTCCTGGATAATTCCTAGTTGGAGCATCCTATCGATCTCTGCATAGACTTCGGCTTCCCGTGGTGGCAAAAGTGGGTAATGTTTTGACTTTATCGGGACTGCATCACCCGTGTCAATCACGTGCTCTTCCAAGTCAGTCCTGCCCTAGTTTCGAAAAGGATGGAAATAAATCTATGACTTTATACAAGTCTTCCTTTTGCTTTATCGATAAGTCGTGCAACTTTGGATCAGAAGTTGGGTTTTCAAAAAGGGAAATTTCTGAAATGATTTTGGGAGCAATGTGAAAACTCCTCCAAAAGTTTATGCCAAGATAAGCTTTTTGTTGCAGAGTCGGCACCAGATAAAAGTCTATGAAATTGGTGATGTTGTTGAATCTGATGGGAATCCTGCACGATCCCAAGATTTCTTGCTTTGCGCCATCAGCAGTGCTAATGTTGGATTTGAAAGCTTTAATTGGAATGGAATAGCGTTTCAGAAGTTCAAAGCAGTTTTTCCCTAACACACTTACAGATGCACCAGAATCTAAGAGAGCGGGGACCTTTTCGTTGCCAATTTGAATGTTGAGATATGGTCTCAAGTCATTTAAATCGTCGAGGATTGTAGATTCTATCGCTCTTCTCTGACCTTTCCGAATGCTATATCGCTTCCTACACTTCATAACCTTATCTGGGACAATATTTTTGTTTGAATTTTCAAATATTCGGTTTCTAACCTCATGGTATCGTTTCATCCTTTCGTGAAAGGATAGAAGATGATTAGGTTGGATAATCGCATTTCTATTTATGGATTCTGGTTCCGGAATCAACTTTACTGAAGATTCAGAACTATCCAAAATTTCTAAGTTTATATCTTCAAGTGGTCTATGACCTTCTGAAGACACAGTTGTCTCTTTTATTGGCTCGGGGTCGGGTTTATGGAACGAGAGCCCCCGGCTGTCAACTCGCTCACTTTTCGGTTTAAATTATGCTTAGAACAAGATGTTGTTGCAACATTTTTCTCGCCACAACGATAACAAAATAGATTGCGCTTTTCGCTCGGGCAATCGTAATATGAGTGGCCTATCTTTTCGCAGTTCTAGCAGGTAAATTTGGATGTATCTAAGGGTTTAGAATTGAATTTGCCACCTGTGGTGTACGCTGCGACCTCTTGACCTTCAGATTCTTCACCGTCATTCCAATCTGGTTCTTGTTGCAATTCGTTAACGGTTTTCTTATAGCAGTAAGATTTCTCAGACGCTTGATGCTTCAAGAATGCTTCACCTTGTCTTGCTACGTCTCTCATATGTTCCAAGCTGTTAATTTGATAAGAAAATAACAACGCCCCTAAACTTTCTTTCGAGTTCTTCTTGATTATGTCGATCATTTTGATATCACTCAATGGTTCTTTTAATCGGACATTTAGACGTAAAATGTCGGAGTAAAAATCGTCGAATGTTTCTTTGAAGCCTTGATGACGCGAAACCATACGTAAAATTTTATCATATTCGTTTTCAGTTTTACTAAATTCTTTAATGATAGAGTATTTGAGGTTATCATAAGACGCGGTTGGATTCTTCTTAAGAAAGAACCAAAACCATGATTCTGCCTTACCTTTCAAGAGGACGTGAAAGTTGGCTAAGACATGATCCCAGCTAAACTGTGACCTTTCTTTCAAAGTTTCAACTTTGAACCAAAAGTCGTGGACGTTTTCCGAACCGTCGAAAGAGATTTTCCACTTTTCGATTTTGCAATTATTGCTTGTGTACGTTTGGGAACCGGACATTTGTTGGCTTAAAGGAGCTCGATTTTAAGTCGAAAATGAAACGTTGTTCAAGAATTGTTCAAAATCTACTCGATTTGAATTTGGAATAGTTCCAGCCTGAACTGTTTCAATAACCGGAGTGGTTTTAATTTGGTCTAATTTTTGAGTTAATGTGTCCCTTATTGCTTTCATTTCAGTTATGACAGCTTTATTATTAGCTTCAATGATTCGTTCAAAGGCTGATGCTAACGTTTGGATATCGAAACTATCTGATTTTGGGGGGGGGTACGTAGCGTGTTGTTGTTATTATTGGGAATGGCGCGGGCGTTCTGTGCCGGAGCTTTATGGCTGCAATGGGGGAGCTCTCTGTCACCTATGTCTGGAATTTGACCTATGGCTAGTTGGTTTTGAGTGGAAACGGGAAGAACCTGAATGTGGTTTTCAAGAACCTGATCTGCGGCCTGAGGAACTTGTACTTGTTCTTGATTATGGCCTTGATTTTGTATGTTTTGTACCTGATCGTCGTTTTGAATTTGCATGTTTTGTCCCTGATTGCCGTTTTGCTTTTGTGGATTTTGTGGTGGTGGAGTATGTGTTACTACGTGTCCCCTTGGAGCTGACTGAGAATTATTATTATTATTGTTCGTATTTGAGATATTTCTGTTTGAGGTGTTGGAGTATTGACCTCTGGAATTATTTAATTTTCCTCTTGCACGCGTATTGCGTCCTCTATTTTCATTCATGTTGTTCATGCTTGAAAATATTGAAATTTTGTTCAAAATGTTTCGACAAAGTATGAAACGAATTTAAAAGAGGGATATAACTATGTTATATTTATGTGTGATTAAACAAAACGAATTTGTTTTATATCATAGCTTTGGGGGTTATGTGTGGTTGGTCTTAAGTGAGTCTTTAAAGATGATTTTATAATTTATATAATCGGACGGACTATGCCCAAGGCATATTTTAAATGAACCATTTGAGAATGAATGAAAGTAATAGTGGCAACATGTTCCAGCACTATAAATGCTAGAAAATGGACAACACTATCGAAAAAATAAATAAATTCATATGCAACGAATCTTCCATGCACTGAAAGAGTTAATCGGACTATATGAATTCGAAGAAACAGAAAAAGGTTGATTAACACTATTTGCAGTCGCAACTCGAATTGCAATCTGAAGCAAATACCAGGACCTACTGTCAAATAATAAAAACAGTCTTTACTGCTTTAAAGCTTAAAAACATAAGCCTTACAAGTTGGGCGCCATTTCTTTGTTGCGGCTTCCTAAATCACTGGATAATACTCGTCAGGGTCGCACTTGGCATGCTTGCAGAAGGCACAGCTAGGTACGTCGGTGGGCGTGGTTCTTGACCCGCAAGTAGCCAGACGCAAACAAAGATTATTTTCATGCCAAGATTTGAAATATATAGAAGACGGTCGGACTCTTTCATTCCTCCACAGATTTGTGTTCACTTGGCATCAGATGTTAGTTGCCTAAAGTACATTGTTACGTTACCCACCCTCTGACACTTCGTGTGCACCTTGACAGCTTGTACTTTGATTCTGAACAAGAGAGCTGTCCCTTATCATATCGATATGTAGGTTTATTTTATTCCATTGATCACCGTGATTCCCACAACCATACCACACATAACCCCAGTAAATAAACACCAGATTCAGTTCATTTTGTAGAGGATTCACTTATATATTTATCAATTTAGTCTTAAGTATTAGCATGATAATCGTTTCTTAGCACATAAGTAGGTAATTATTAATTATTAATTCATATGTATAGTAAAAACAGAAAAATAGTAGTGTTAATTATATAATGTCAAATGCTTAGTTCAAATTTAGTTTAGAATTATGTGGAGAAAAAAAAAAAAAGGAAAATTTGTATAGCAATAACAATAGTCTAAGTAATGCTCATCTGGCAGTTATGTGTTTTGTAAATTCGTGTTCTGTTACGTCGGGTAAGATTGGCAAGGTATATAAATATGCAACTTGTGCTGAAACAAACAAAATATATAGGGATGAAGGAGAACAAATATAAAAACAGAACAAAAAAAAACTCACCACTTACGTCCGGATATTGTGCACAATTCCTTCGATGTAGTAGTCTTGATGATGCTGTAATGTATATGTAAGTAGTAACGCGATCACTTGCCAAACTCTTATGACATACACCTGCACCTGATTACGCTTCACACATGTGCCTTTCTTATTAATAAAAAAAAAATTATCACTTTGTTAATCTATTTCACATAGCCTATTTTCCCTTTTTTTTTTTTTTTCTTCTTTTTTTTTTTTTTGGAAGTAAGCAAAAGGTTGCTCTTTACTTATGTGGTCCAGAAGGGACTCGTTATTTTAAACACATTCATATATAATTTCGGAGCTCCAGTTTAACACCTGGAATCTCCTTGCCGCGCCGTGCTCGTCGTTTTCGGGCTCCTGGGAATCTAGATCACCTGCCCTGCTTCACTCTGTACACCCACTCACACTGCTCACTGCACTTGCTCAAAGACGAAATGGGCTGGGAAGTTTGCGAGTCTTCGGTTCTAGCTTATAAGACGAACTGACCTGCTCCTCGTCTGATTTGTAAGTAAGTACAGCGATCAGGTTAATTGAAATGTAGCGGTCGTGGTGAATTTGAAGTTTCCCTATCTTTTGAGGAACGGTGATTCTCTTGAATTCTATTTGTCTGTGATAGTGAATTTCAGCTTGTGAAGGAACGGTATAACTCCCCGTATTTTCGTTTTCCAATGAAGATCGTGACGTAGCAAATTGCAACTATAATGGAATTCTAGTTTTGGCGGGCCAGTGCGATCGACTATGGGAAAACAAATCTTTGATGTAAGACCTGTTCTGACACTGACATGGGTTAAAAGAAAAAAAAAGAGTTTGTTTACCTTGGCAAATGGGTTTGGGAAGACTTGATGTGAATACCAAAAAATCACGGTTATTCTGCGAACCTTTGGGCTTAATCCGCTTCAAGAACTTTCTCGCGCCACTTAATCGATTGGAAACTATATCACTGCGCTAAAAGGGATCGTTTTATTTTCAAGGCTATCAATCGATCTTGTCGGCTTTTAATTTACCTGGAGAGCTATGTCCAAACTGGATGGTGGCCTCGAGAGAAAAGATTGGTCGATTAAGAGTTCAAGTCCAGCTTAGCTAAATGACAGACATTTTGATCCATCATTTCCGGTCAAGAATGTTTTCTTTCAAAAAAAAGATAAATTTGGTATAAAGCATGTGATTTCGAAGATCACCACAGGGTGACCGAATATGGGCGTGTGGAATCATGCATGGAATTACGCATGACATCCGTAACACACATCTAAAATCTCTGGAACTGAAAGGAAAACAAAATAGAAAAACCGCTCTGGGGCCTATTTCACAGAACATACATCACATACATTACAGAAATGTATGTGACGTAAAATAGGTCCAATATGAGTGGGCGTAAATTTTAATTTAATTTTTTTTTTAATTATGCGTTTTCTAAGTTGACGCAAAGTTTTTCAAAAAATTCAAAATTTACACTGAGCCATCTTTGGCGTCTACTTCAAGGTACATACATTCATACAATGTATGTGATGTATGTTCACGGAAATAGGCCCCTGGTCTCAAAGCAGTCATGTAATTGAAAAAAAGTAATGCAAAGAATACAAAATACGCATAAAGGTAGCTGCAAACAAACGCGATAGCGGTGGCGATCACGATAAAATTGTGGATGCCATAAACATAAATCAAAGGTAAGGCACACATCTACACGATTGAAGTGTGCTTTGATTTTTATATGAGGCATCCACATTTTTATCGTGATCGCCACCGCCATCGCTTTGGTTTGCGCGTAGCCTAATGCTTAAGAAGCGTTAAAAAGAGTCTCGTAAAACTTGGCCCATGACTCACAGGGCAACTGGTCTTCCATTTTATCTTTTTTTCTTTCGCACTCATTATGTTCGAATAGAGTCAGACGCAAAGAATCATCGTGTAATAGGGGCTTAATATATCCTCTAAGCAGCCAACCAAATTTCAACCCGAACTGAACTCGACCTTTCGATTTCAGATATAAATACTCAACGTTTAGTTACTGAACGTACATATTGTTGAACGCACTCAATTTTCGTAAAGCTCAGAATCACGATCACGACCACGATCACGATTAAAACGTTACGTTACGTTTTCTTTTCACCCTACCGCCAGTATAGATGTTTACACATCAAAAACAACCCTTGAAATTACATTTCGTTCAAAAAACGTAGTTTGACCTTGTCTGGCATGGCAGACAACAATTCAACTGCAAAACCAAAGTGGTTGTTTTTGTTGTTGCCTCCCTTTCATTCGAACGAAAATTTCCTTCATAATTTCCTCAAGCATATTCAATGGTTGTGGTTTTCACTATTCAGTTTTTCAGCGGTAAAGTTGACTTTGATTTCCGGCCATCTATCGGCGATCTAATCCGGTGTCCCTTCTATTTGTAATTATTCAATGCTCTGATTTAACTCAGAGTTAACCCTGAACTGAAAAACTGGCCTTAAGTTAGCAGTCAATCACTACATCCACTGTGCCATTGCCACCCTTCATGACTTCTTTATCAAGTTCTTCTTCCTCTTTTTTAAATTCATCCTGAGGTGCATCATCTTTGGTCTCTTCAATACTAGGTGAATGGGAAACTGATTCCGCTTCGGTTGTTAAGTAGTCTTCAGAGTTTAAAGAAAGATCTTGATTGAAATTCTCAAAAATATTACGTCGCGGCTTTTCTCAACTCTCCTCTTTAAAGGGTCAAACAAACGATAGACCTTGGATTCATCCGAATATTCGACCATATAAAATTCTCCCTTTTGCACAGAACTTGGATCGACCATTCTTTTTGTCCAAGACGACTACTTTTGAACTAAAAATCTTGAGATGCGATACTTGATTTCTTACCAAATCACCAGCCACATTGGTAGGTGAACGGGTTCGAAGATACGCTGCGGTATTCGAGTTCAGCCATGGCCTTAAATTGTTTGAAAATCCCGAGAGCTTTGTCTTTATGTTTAATAAAATAAACAAATAATTTTCTAGATCTATCTTCAATGAATGTGAGGAAAAATTTTGCTTCCCCAGCTGAAAATGTCCGCATTGAACCACAATACTCCGTGCGAACAAGCTCAAGCAGATCCGTGCTTCGGTTTGAAGACTGCTTTGGAAACGATTTGGAAGTAATTTTTCCTTTGGCACAAAAAACGCATTCGATGTTTTGAGCTGATGAACTAAAACTTACCCCTATGACCCTGTCGTTCTGTTTTAGTTGCTGAAGACTATAGCCATTTTTTATTGGGAATTCTATAAGCAGCACATTAAAATTTTACAGAGTAAAAAGCAACAAAGGAATAGTGCCAATAACTTAGTCAGTAAAAATAGTGAATATAAAAGTTGAGATGAGATCAATGAGATTGCAGAAAATTATTTTTTATTGAAGGTTGGTATTTTAGGATGCGTTCGTTAAGAAGGTCAGGGTATAAATAATCAATGCGTTGACTCTTTTTCGTTACAAAAAATCGTCGAAATGTTGTTTCTAGTTGCGTTAACATGAAATTTGTATAAACGTGTGATCGCTTCTAGATTCTAAATATAAGTGCATATCGCTATTTGCACTTTCTGGTAACAGTTCGCATTAAATATGTACTGAATAAAAGGAAGATAACTATGCAGTTCGTTCCTTATCTGTCAAGTGAGAGTGGTAATTACTATCGCAGTATGGCTATGACGTAAATGGAAAACCCAACAAAATTGATATTTTATATTTCGCATAGAAAATTGCGCGCATTGCGGTGGCATTTGGAACAAAATACTTTATACACGTTTAAAGTTCGTTCCCTATCAGTCAAGTAAAAGTGTCGAAACAATGGTAACGATGTTCTTCTATTAAATGTCAAAATATAAAAGTGAAATGTAAGCAAAAGCGAAGAAAACATTAATGGCAGATTTAGAGCACTGACATAATTTCTTCCTTCCATTTCTTAAGATTTATGATATATAAAAGTGCAATATATAGTCATACTGCCCATGCGTCGTATAAATATTGAAAGAATAATTTTCTTCATTCTTTTTTGTGTAATAAATGTCGTTCATTATTTCGGGACAGAAGTTTGGAAAGTCGTGTATATGCTGCATAAACGAAAAACCATCTGTTTACGTTTTTATTAAGTTCCGATTTTCGCATTTTTTTTTCAAATTCAAATTATTTAAAAAACAAAAACAAACGTGAAGTTCTTAAAACTATTATTTTTTACTTCTAGAGGTAAATAAACTGGTTGGATGGCCCCTAGACAAAATCCCTAACTACGCCAATGATCTAAGGACTCTAAATTTTAAGAGAATCATCTTAACAGTACAAACATTTTATTTGTTAAATAATTTTTTAAAATTAAATTGTCTTTTTTTGTTAAATATTTATTTTATTATTTTTATATTGAAACCAGCTGGCACCGCGAACTTTGTTCCGCCTGAAATTGATTTAATTATTAATGTCCATTTCGAGAATCAAGCCTATAATATTGAATTAAAGAAACTTTTTTGGAATTAAATTCAATACAGTTTATTTACACGTCATTACAGGTCACTTCAAAGCTCTTTGATACACAATATTAGGTGTGTTTTATTCATTGCTGCATAGCCAGCGCAGCAAAATTTCCCTTGGCAAATAAAAACAATTTGATTGCTGGCGAAAAAGAAGTCATTAAAAAAAAAGATGGCTGTGCTGGCGATAGAACTTTGAATTATTGAAATGAACGTATAGAGTGAGAAATCTTTTAATTCAGACTTGTTCTGCTCTGGCTAAGCAGCAATGAATATAAAACACACCTATTGTTTGTT
This sequence comes from Epistrophe grossulariae, assembly GCA_929447395.1. Taxonomy (NCBI): domain Eukaryota; kingdom Metazoa; phylum Arthropoda; class Insecta; order Diptera; family Syrphidae; genus Epistrophe; species Epistrophe grossulariae. The sequence goes on from OV839566.1 coordinate 85,371,139, forward strand.
TTTCTGTCCAGTGCATAAAAAAAACAACGCATATGGCTTTCTGATTCTCGAATACACCATGTCCGTCTGAAAAGCAAAGAAATACAAGCTTAAGGCCACCCACTTGCAAGATTGGCTTTTCGATTTGTTGATATTCATTGCGAATGCGAGTCGAACGGGAAACTGAATGCAGGGCTTAAACTCGAATGGCAAGTTGTTTGGTATCATCAGAATTCTTGGAATGATAACTTTCTCGCCTTTGAGTTAGCTTTTGTTTATGGTGGACTGGACTGTTCATCATTTTCTTTACCGTCAACCTGGTTCCGTTCCGTTTACTCAGCCAATCGTGATTTAGATAGTTGAGGCCGATGTTCCGGAATACTTTAATGATTATATCTTAGTTCGATGATGTGAATTCACAATAATTCGATGGAAACGAAATCAGGCCATTTGTAGTATCAACCGGAATTCGTCCATTTCCAGGCGTTGATCATGGGATGACCGGTAAAGACTGTCGGAAATCGCCACCATTCACCCCTAAAAGTGTGTGTTGACCATATGATCAATAAACCAACGTATTGGTGTTTCACCTGGCTCTATTTTGTATTTATACTTTTGACTTAAATTTTCGGCTCCGTTGTGTTTTTACCTTACTTAATACTAATCCAACAAAAAAATCCCTATTCAAATCCGTTATTATTAAGCCGAGTTATGTTGATACTAACATAAAAATCAATTCTTTTTTATATATATAACTAGCTGACCCGCCCCGGGTTGACAAATCTTGGTAAAAAATTAAGAAAATTAAAATGTTATTTATGTACAACAACTCGACCTATGTGAAAAATTTGGGATAGTGAAATAACCTTAAACGCAAGGGATTGCTCTAACTCGCGTTAGGTATTTTAATAACTCCAAAGTTCTCTGAACCCCACAGTCTGCAACCCCTTGCATTATAAAAATTATGCTTTAAACTTTCGCTTGCTCGTCTTCTTTTTCTACGGTAATTTTCAATTCTTAATTCAGTTTGAGCGTTTGTTTCATTTGAACGTGACTGTGAATTTCTTACGCACATTGATTCAATGGGTTGTTCGTATAGTTCTTCATTTTCATTATTAATTTTTTTTTTGCGTGTATTTCTTCCTATATTTTGTCTTTTCGGGGGCATTTTTAGGAAATACAACCAACGCAAAACATTCGAAACGACATGGTCACAGCAAAATCACAAGGCTGATTCCAGCGGCTATGTTTTCGACTCTTACCGACTACTGCACTCCTATTGTGGACCTCTATAAGGATTTTAAAGTTCAATTCACATCCAGATAGGACTGGGAGGGTAACGTCGTGACGAGAGACTTCGACACAACTATTTTTACTGATGGATTAAAGATGGAGTGTGGTGTTGGTTCAGGGGTATATTCCGAGTCTCTGAATATAAATAAATCTTTTCGGCTTCCCAACTTTGCTAGTGTTTTCTAGGCGGAGCTTTTGGAAATTAGGGAAGCATGCAAAATACTCAAACAAGACCCTAACCAAAATCGAAATAGTGCAATCCTGACAGATAGTCAGGCAGCCGTGAAAGCCATAGGGCTTAGACTCGGCTGTATCAGCATCAAGATTGGTTCAGCAATGCCGCGATGAGCTCAAAAGCCTGAATGTTAACCTCAAGGTCACTCTTATCTGGGTTCCAAGTCACTATGGCATTGAGGGAAACGAGTGCGCGGATGAGCTGGCCAGGCAAGGATCAGCCCTTCATAGCTCACTTGCTGAAAGAGTCAACATTCCTCTTGGGGCTATGAAGGGCAATATATTTTGTTCAATTTTCCTTAACGAATCAAACCGCAGTTTGCATTATTTCTAGAAAGATTTGGCCCACCAATAAAAGATCCCGAACAAATGACTTAATTTGCAGACCCTGGCAAGACATAGCCAGGATCGTTGCAACCTGTTCTGGACACTGGGCATTGGGTGAGCATGCGGCAAAGCTGGGAATTCCTCACAATACACACTGTCGTAGTTGTGGGGACCAGCAGGAAAAGGAAACGGTCGCTCACATCCTCTGCAAATGCCCCACTCTAGCCAGAATGAGATTACAGTCATTTGGTAAACCATTCTTCGACGACCTCAAAAAACTCTCCAAAACAAAGATCAAAGATTTGGTCTCTTTTCTCAACATAACAAATTGGCTCTAAGAAGAACTTCGACCGCGAGTGAGGGGACTATGTTTTCTTCTGAAAGTCATATAGTTTCACTTTAAACCGGAAATCAATTTACCTACCTACCTCAGTATACTGTGGTTAGGGGAGTGTAATGATGATTCCACAAATTCGTTTCAACAATTCTTTATTTAAACAGGTCAAACGAGTTATGGTATCAAAACAGGGCAGTCAAGCGCTAATTGGGTCACGGAGCTAGGCGCTCGAGTTAAAAAAAAGAAGAAAACGACAAAACGTTTTTGTGCAGTTACGAAAAAAAGACTTTATTCTGTGGAGGTTTTTTTTTTCAATTATATTTGAGGTTTTTCTTAGACTAAAAAACTTATTTTAATGTTGTTCAATCAGATATATTTGGCATTCATTAATATTATATTCCAGTAAGTACCATATATGATTATGTTGCAGTAATCAATAAATCATATACTCGTATTACATTTGAAAACGAATTAATTTATGCTAACTTACGATTATGATTATTTTGCAATTATCAATAATCATAATCGTATTACATTCTAAGGGTGAATAAACTTAGGATTAATGATCTAATGGTGACGAAGGTCACCATACAAATATGTTACTTCTCCCCCCTTATTTTTAAGATTCTCCTGAATCGTTGGAGTTTCTATAATTTTAACATTTGGTTGGGGTTTAGTAACATTATTTATTTTAATTTTTAATTTACGATTTGTTTTATTCATGAAAAATATTACAATAAGAAACATTATAATTACTAAACACATTGTTATACTACTGATTTGACTTATAGTTCTATGGAATGTTAATTAATTTTTTTTTTGTAAATTTTCGATTTGTTGTATTTTTGAAATTAAACATTAAATTTAAATTTTTGTCTTCTTCATAATGAAATTTTTGAATAAATTCTAGTTGATAGTTAAGAATAGTTTCATTTAATATATTTATTGAACAATTATTAATATTTATTATAAAATTTCCACTTAAAATAATTTTTCTATCATCACAATGATTAATAACACTTTCTTCTTTTAAGTTTTTGCATATCAAAGTATCGTCGTCAATTTTAATTACTTCATTTTGTTTATTGTAACGAAAAGTACACGAATCTTTAGTTATACATGAATTACTAATATTAAGATCTTTTAAATTGATATTCTTAGGATTATAATCATATTTTACATTATTTATTTCTATGTACCTAAATCTATTTCTTTTTTATTACTATTCGGAATTGGCGTTATCATTTTCAACTGAGTCAATATATAGTCTTTCGGTAGTTTTTCAGCTATTATGAGTCTATCTTGGTCGAGTTTCATAAGCCCTATTTTAGCATTTTTAAGTTTATAGAAGTCTATCCCTAATGTCTTTATTTCCATTCCTGTCAATATATTGTTTAGCAGAAGCTATGTTATCAAGTACGCTATCAATTTTGCTTTCTAGTATTTGAAGTTTCATTTATTTCATCTGGGATTCTACTTAAAAAATTTGCTATTTTATTTTCCTTACCTTTTATATACTCAATGTCAAACTCAAATTCCTGTAACTTAAGAAGACCTCTTTGAATTCTTTGACTAAATTCCTTTCCATTATATTTTTTATTTATATATTTTACAGGCATATGGTCAGTGATTATTTTAAATTTTGGTCTGAAATATGAAGTAGCCCATACTATTGCTTTTGTTGTGGAATAATCTTCTCATGGTCGTTTAATGTTCGGGAGGCATAACATACTGGCTGCCCTTCTTGAGTAAGAACAGCGCCTAACGCATAATTACTTGCATCAGTAAATAGGGAAAATTGTTTATTAAAATCTGGAAATTTGAGTATTGGATATTTGGTAAGATTTTCTTTTAATCGTTCAAATGCTTAAATGTATTCTGGACCCTTACTATTGATTTTCATGTTCTTTTTAAGATATTTAACCATCGGATATGCTATTTTGGAGTAATCAGCTATTGTCTGAGGCAATGAATACTTCTGGATTACTTCTATTTTATTAGGGTTAGGTTTCATTCCGTCTGCAGTAAGTATATGACCTAAATATTCCTTTCTAAAAGAGCATTTACTTAATTGTATCTTAAGATTGTAGTCAGCTAATTTTTGAAAAATTTTGTCTAACGATGTTATGTGCTCTTCTTATGATGTAGAAAAAATAAGTATGTCGTCAAGATAAACTGTGCAAATTTTGCCTATGAACTCTCTGAGAATTTCATTCATAAGACGTTGAAATGTCGCTGGGGCGTTTTTCAACCCAAAGGACATTCTGGTATATTCATATAGACCGTTTGGTGTAACAAATGCAGTCTTATGTAAATCATCAGGATGCACCTTAATTTGATGATATCCCTTGGCTAAGTCAAGGGTAGAGAAAAACTGTGACCTTCCTAACTTATCTAGAATACTATCTATGTTTGGTAGTGGGTATTTATCGTCCACAGTAATATTATTCATAGCTCGATAATCAACACATACTTAACTTTTCCTTCACTATCGGGTTTTTTGGCGACCACTACGATTGGTGAAGCGTATCGACTATTTGATATCCGTATTATGCCCTGCCTTTAAACATAACTGGGGGCAATTTTAAACGGAAGTATTTATAAATATTTTTAACAATAAATAATGAAACTATAAACGCATATCTATTGGAGAAAACAATAAACTGTATGAATAAGTTATTTATGAAAAGCTCAATATAAAAAAACTTTAATAGGATATAAAATCTTTTGAAAGATTTAACTCACTATTTAGAAAGTAGACTTTTGGAAATAAATAGATTAAAACAAAGTTTTTGCAGCTAAAAGTCTCTTTGAAACTTTAATTTTAGTGTTCATTTGTTGAACGGAGACAAAATTTATAAATTTTTTTCAATAACTAGTTTTAAACCTATTCAAAGGTGCCCCGACCGTTTCGTTCAAAGCTGCCCCAACATGCGTTAAACAACATAAAATTCGGCCATATTTATTATACCTAGCATATTTACCAAGAATTTTAACTTTATGTTAATCAAAATTAAGGTTTGAATTTAATAATAATTTTTCAAAAATGAAAAACCTTAACAAAAAAATTTTAAACTCTTACAAAAAAAAATATTACAAAAATAAAATTTACGCATTAAAACTGCGTATTTAGCTACTGTCGGATGAACTTAAGAGATGCACCGCAAAGTCATTGACGTGTAAAGATATCGCTATTGTCATGCTTAAAATTAATTTTAGGTTTTAAAATATTTTTTTATTAAGATTTTACTAGCAATGTTCAAAGGTACCCCGCGTTCAAAGGTGACCCCCTCTCCCCTATCTAATAAACATATATGTTTCTGATTACCTAACGCAAATACTACCTGTGTTTTCCTACCAGAGAGGCTACATTCAGAAAAACCGGGGCTTCTATTGAATGAATTTCTTCTTGGACGGCCTCAACTGATCCTTTATCTATATTATCTACATCCATTGGTTCAACATTCTGTCTATTACGAGTCTGTCTGGAATAATTGTTATTACGTGTTTGGTCGTTGTTTTGCACGGTATTATTTTGTCTGTTTGTTTGTCTAGAATTATAATCGGTATGTCGTTGATTTGTGTTATTTGTTCCACTAAAATTGAAATCAGTATTTTGTCGTCCCTGATTCGTCGGTCTTGAGTTATTGTAATAAGTATTGTTTTGAGACTGTTGGTTGTTCTGTCGATATGTTCTATTTGTCGGCCTAGAGTCATGGTTTTTTCTATTATTATTTCTGTTTGTTATGACGTTGCCTAAATCAAACTCAACATACGAATACAATATGTTCTTGACTTTAAGTAAGTCATACTTGTCTCGAATTTCCCTAGCTAAGTTCCCAGTAGCTAGTTCTCTAATATTGTTTATAACTATTTGTTGACAAACCTGGCAACGCTAACACCCTCCAAAACTTGGCATCACCAACATAAGAATGTCAAAAGGATAACACGAGGTCCAACAGGAAATTGGCTGACGTTTTTTGCTATTGACCCAACCTACAAAACGAAAATTTTAGTTTCTTCTTTTCTTATACTACATTTTAACTTAAATCAGTATATTTAATTAAATAAAATTATAAAGAAAATTAAACTCTAAAGTTTTGGTATAATATTTAATGAAAATTTACTTCGGTTACACTATTGAATATAACATTGCTTTTAGATTTTAGAAACACACTATTAAAAAAAAAATGCACTGATTTTTAGTTGCAACTTTTTATTTTGTTCGCGTTTATTAACTTCCGTTGTGACTGCGCCAAGTTAAAAATAGAAGAAAAAGACTTTATTCTGTGGAGGTTTTTCTTAGACTAATAAACTTATTTTAATGTTGTTCAATCAGATATATTTGGCATTCATTAATATGCTGATTGAACAACTTTAATATTATATTTGAGTAAGTACGATATATGATTATGTTGCAATAATCAATAAATCATATACTCGTATTACATTTGAAAACGAATTAATTTATGTTAACTTACGATCAATTATCAATAATCATAATCGTATTACATTCTAATGGTGAATAAACTTAGGATTAAAGATCTAATGGTGACGAAGGTCACCATACAAATATATAACTCTCGTGGCCGCCATTTCTACCTACCTACACTACCTTCATACATACATACCTTTTGATCTAACTATTTTTATATATGCACAATGCACATAGGTACCATTTATTATTGTCTTTTTCATATTCCTTTTAATTAATTTAAAAATTTTCGTTTAATTAATTTTCTTCAATTGACATATTATGTACATAATATATTTCCTATATAGAAATTCATTTTTTTCTTATAAATTTTTCTTTTAGTTTTTCTACTAAAGTATTGAAAAATGAATTTTAATGACAATGTCCGTTGCAGTGGGCGGATTTTCCTCAAACAACTTTCTAAAATCTAAACCATCCCGGTGCTATAAGGAACAAACATTGATGTTTTGACTTATAAATTTTTCGTTTTTCTGCTACGTCCCACGGAAATGGGATAAAAAGTATTCTAATGTCCGTCTCCTGGTTCTAAGCTACCTCCCCACCAATTTTCAGCCAAATCGGTTCAGCCGTTATTGAGTTATAAATAGTGTAACTAACACGACTTTCTTTTATATATATAGAAGATATATATAATATATATATATATAATATAGATATAGATAGAAGATAATAATGTAGAAGATTTAATTTAGTTGTGTTTTAACCTTTTTTCTTTGTTTTCTTTGACTGTTTAGTTATATTTTTTGTCATATTTTTTCAAATACATATGTATTTTTATATGCTTCAAGAATTTTTATTTATTTGCATACATTTACCTTAATTTTTTAAAAAAAAAAAATTATTTAACAATTAAAATTTAAATACAAAATTGTTTTTATTTTTATTAATTTATTAAACTTATTTTCACATAAAAACAACTTGGAGACAACAAAGCCAACAAAATACATTTAATTTTTTAGTTCAATTATTGAAACCAATACCTGGATCAAAATAAAATAAAAATAAATTAAGTATTTACAAAATATTTTTGTTAAAAATTATGATTGTTAAATTAACAATAGGTATTAGGTACCTATAACTAACAGTTGCAATTTTCTATTAAATGAAACCTCTGAAAAATATGAAAACGTTTTTATTGATAAACCGAAAAGTCTATATCAGAGGTTTCTGTTGTCTTTAGGAATAAAATACTCTATTTACATCAAAATATAGATCATTAATTATAAAGCCATACATTATTAAATATTAACGTATGATGACTACGATTTCGATGGAGTGCAAATTCATTTACAGTTTTTCCGTACTCACTTATATGAATAAAACTCACGTCTCATAGGTGATGGTAGTCGTGGTGGCCCTAAAAGAGTTGCCTTCATTACTATAGGTTACACCCGCCTCTGTCTACTATTTATTTTAATTTTCAGCTCAATGTTTAGAATTGTTTTAACTCAACCCACCTACCTCATATTTAAAGCACTAACTCGACACTTTTAGAAAAAATCTTTACAATGATTTCCATGATACTAATTGGAAAAGATTAACAAAAAAACAGCAATTTAAATACGAGAATTTTCACAGAGATCAGTCTTGATTCTTGATAATGGAGATAATTCACAAATAAACGAAGCTTTCAATTTGTTTATACTTTCAGTACTTAGTAGATATACAATGAATGCCTAGAACAGTTATATATACATATTATGCACATATATTCATTTATATACATTTAATTAATTGAAATACTCTGTCTATTTGTGTGGAGGTTAAGAAACAGATGTACTTTCAACCTTGTGGATATAAGAACCATAGTACTTATTTCTTTAGTGAAATTAAGGCTTTTGAAATAAAAGGTTGAACTTAAAACTTCAGAACTCGAATAAAGGAATAGACTATTTTTAAAAATACAAATTGAAAGTACACGGTGGCTGATGAATATTGCTGCATTAAGAAACCCAAATAACTTACTTTTTCTTATTTCTTTAAATACATATATAATTGTTTTAAAATTGTAGGTTTAGTTTAATAGTATACTGTATAAATACTTATATACAATAACCCCACAACAAACGGTGCAGGGAAATAACTTCACGGGAAATAATATCACATGGGAAAAAACTACACCAATATAAGTGAGAAATAATTTCACATTTTTGAAGTGAAGTTATTTCCCACTTTGAGTGGGAATTTCAATAAACAGTGAGATATGTATGGGGGGGACATGCTGACCCCCTGCAACCTCCCTGCTGGGGCACACTATAGGATTTAGGGTACTTGCGAGGTTGGGTGTATATGCAAAGTTCCTTTTTATCATTTGGTCCGGGCCAACATACAACATCCGTGTTTAGTCATCGTCCACTAACACAACTATATAATCACAAATGGGCCCAGAAAAATAAATTGTTTAATAAACTGAATATAATAATGAGTTTTATTTGAGTTTGAACTCCTTAAATATATAGGTAGGACCAACAAAATCTAGAATGATTTATTTTTTTCGAGATTTTTTTTAGATATAATATTTCGAGATTTTTGTTCATTCTAGATTTTTGTGCATTCGAGATTTTTTCATTCTAGATTAAAAAGTTGTTTTTTCTAGATTTTTTGTCATTCGAGATTTTTGTCATTCGAGATTATGTCATGATCCCTGAAAAAATAAATAATTTTTTATTTTAATTTAAAAAATATTGGAAATTTAGGTGAAAAATAACTTCACCAATTTTTAGGTTAAATTATTTCCCACTCAACATGAGAAATAACTTCACTTGAAAAAAGTGTAATTTTTTCCCACTAGTGGTGAAGTTTTTTCCCATGTGAAATTATTTCCCGTGAAGTTATTTACCTGCACCCAACAAACAGTCAGGTAAAATCAAGTCAGGTCAAGTGACCTGGAAAATGAAAAGATTTTTATATCCTCGGCTTCTGATTGGCCAGCTGTCATAAAAAGTTAGATGGCCTTTAGTGACTTTTAGTTACGTTTAGTTACGTTTTATTTGAATTTTCAGACAAGAAATTCTCAACTGAAAATTCAGATGAAAGTTGTTTGTGGTGGGGAAGTGCCAAATCAGCTGAAGCACTGCATATAAAAGCTGAACTTTACAATTTTCGTCTTGTTGGTAGTTGATTTTTTTAGCTTTCGTTCTGAAAATTCAATACTTATTTAAATGAACGAACTTTTTGTTTATTGCTTAGTGAATTTTTTAAATCCACAATTTTTATGTTGATGTTTGGAAAGTTTTTCTATAATTTTTTAGGCCATACATATCAATAAAAAGACTTTTAATGAAAATAATAAAACCTTTTGCTGATTTAGTTATACATATAATTTCATCCTCACAACTATTCCCGCTCAATGTTTAATATACGAATGTAATTAAAGTTCCATTTTATTTTCCTAAAATGAAAATCCTACAGGTAAATGCAGGTATTCGACACAATGAATTTCGGCTGAAATTTCAGATTTTATTGCGTTCAACGACATAAATTCAGAAATCTGAAAATTCAGATGTTATAAGCAATTTTTATTGAACCTGCCCTATCCAATGCTCTTAGCCCTTTTTAGTCAAACATTACACATCCAGGCGCTTAAATGTCTTCTAGATACTTTTTGTGAAAAAAAAATTAAAATATCGTAAATTTATTTTTCAGTTGTTTGATTTCAATCGGTTATTTAATTTGCTCCAAAGATCTCATTTTCACTTCGGAGTAAAGAAGACTTTGTCATTTTTTTATTTAAAATCTAAAACACCCTAAAATTTTCCGCCTCTATTTAGTTTTTGGTCGGTAAATGAACCCTCAGCACTTTAAACGGGATTAAAAAACTGACTCGAGGTCCCATCCGAAGGATATGCTAAGAAACTGCTTTTTTTATGTACTTCACTTCATTCGACATTATTAACTCACCAGAAAAGTACATATTCTAACCGAATAAAATCTGAATCTCTTGGCATTGTTTTAATTTTTATTCCTGCACAAATTGATTAGGGGAATTATTATTATTTATATATAGAAAAAGAAACGCATTTTCGACAACGGAAAAAATTCAAACTGTTTAAAAATCCTTAATAGTTAGCCAACAACTACTAGTTCCTCCTGAACAGTACCTACTTTGGGGCTTGTTTTGACTTGTTATGTAAATAGTTTTGAATGTTTTTATTTGTTAACTATATAACCAAAATGTTGATGCTCGAAAAGATAAACAATTTAAAATGATTTTATATCTGTTCATCTTTTCGAGATTCTACTGTACCGTCTTTGTTAATGAGCAAAATAGCAGCAAGTGAATAAAAATATAACTAAAACAGATATTGAATCTTTCTTGTATACCTAATCTAAATAGTAGAGTAAAAATTTGAATTTTAGGAATTTAATTCCTTTGAAAATTATTTATTAATATCAAAAGGCACGTTAGTGCCCAGCCAAGTTCTGGCACTATCAGGGCCGGATCAACCATATGTGCAAGATGTGCAAATGCAAAGGGCGCAAAATTCTGGGGGCACATTACCAGGAGCAAGAAAAGGTAATTGACGCCCAAATTGATTTGGAAATATCGCCCAAGAAAATTCTGAACAATTGTTGTTGTTTTTTTGCTATTGCCAATTTTTTAATTTTGTTTAAAGGAAAAAATGCCAAAAATAAAAATTTTAAAATTCAAAATGGAAATAACGCCTAGAATTGGAAAAAGAAAATCCAGAAAAACCTCACTGTTTATGCGCCGCGATTTTTTTAATATTGTCTTATCATTGAAAGTTCACTTTGGAAATATCGCCCAAAAATTTATGAAAGAACGCCCAAATTAAAAAAAACGTTTGGAAATATTGCCCAAAATTGAAGAAATATCGCTCAAATTTTACAAAAAAAATTTACATTAAAAATATTTGGCGATATTTCCAACTTAAGATTTGGAAAAATATATATTTCGGCGATAAATATTTCCATTTTTTTTTGGGCGATAAAAAAAAATTTTGGCGATATTTCCAAATCGATTTGGGCGTTATTTCCTTGGGCGTTATTGCCTAACATCAATGTAATCTGATCTTGCGCAAACAAATATGTACCTACTACCATTTGCCATTTGTATGTATGTGTGCAAATATAAAAAGTGGCGCTTACTACAAATCTTGCACAGGGCGCAAGTTTGGCTGCGGCCGGCCCTGGGCACTATACACTCTTTTTACAGAAAAAAAACTCAGGCTGTTTCCGACCTCCCCTCTAACTTAAGTACTAATAATGTCAGAAACTTCAAATCCGGAATATTAATGATTAGTGACTAAAATTTGGTGGGATTACTTGACAATTTTTCTTTTTATTAATAAATATCTAATAATTCGAATCGTTTTTAAAACTTGACCGCAGTAAACCCACCAAATTTTAATCAGTAATCATTAAATAATAAATAAATTTAGTTGTTTCAATATTATTCTACTTCAAATATGTGATATTAAACCTTCACTATAGGTAAGAACTTGGCGTACTTTTAGATTTCACTACTTTTCACTGCAGCTGCCTTGTTACATACAGATTTTTTTGTAGAAGAAATTGGCGATCTTTTAACATTAATGTTTTTGGTCTGATTTTTATTAAAAAATTTAAGGTATGTTACTTGCATAACATGAGAAAAAGAGAAAATTCTTCTAAAATGTTTTTATGAATCCATAACTTATGAGTATGTCTGTATATCGCATGTTAAATGAATATTTAAATTATAGAATTCGAGAAAACGTTGAAAAAAATACATTAATATATATCCGTAAATAGTAAAATAGAAATAGGATCGGTTTTTTATTCATAATCTAGGCAGGTGGTTGATATAGTAAAACAATGCTTTCTTTATATAAAATTGAAAGGCACACGGTCAGAAACGCATGCCCTAAATATTGAAGAATTACTTGAACATAATAATGTATTTTATAATGAGATACATAGGTACAAACAAAATGATCGCATTTTTTTTTCAAAATTGTTAGACATTTTGTTTTTATTTTTGAAGTATTAAATTTTATTATACAGTTTGTATACAACTTTTTTCGAAGTTCATCAAATATTCCATTATGGAGCACTTGTTTTGCCCTATGTTATTGCACTGTGTGATGTATGGTCGGGGCGAGCTCTGAATGACTCTCATGACACCCAGGTTTTTTTTTAGGGTACGAGTTCAGAACTTTTAAAATTCAAATCAGCTGTTGGCACTCAGGCAAAAATAAGCGTTGGTGACAAATTTATTGGTAAATATGAGATATTTTGTTGATAATTTTGTTATTTATATGTTTCATGCTAGACGGAATTCCAAAAAAAAAATAGTCTATGAAAATTAAAGAAAATATTAGGATGGTGAAACTTGTAGCACTGAAGCGTTCGATGTAAAATAAAAACCCGAGCAGCCCTGAGTTTTTTGACAATTAATTGACTTTCCCCAAGTCGCCCTAGGGCTGAAAACATCGAACAAACCTTATGTGACTTTCGTGTCCCAAAAAAAGAAAAAAATTCAAAAATAAAATATATGTATGTATGTATATTAGAAGCAATTTACTTATTTGTTTTTTTTTTTATTTGAATTATTTTAATTTGTGCTATTAATTTATACAAAAATATACATAAAATCACGCAAGCACGACTGGATCGTATGGATTTTACAACTTACAAACATTATATTTCAAAATTATACTTAAATCGGTTTTAAAGATTTTCTTGAACAACGCAAAAATAAGCCAATTTTCTCAAAAACGTCAAAAACTTGAAATGGAATTGCTTTAGACAATTTCAACCAAATTCGTTAAATTCGTTTTCGAGAAAATTTGAAAAATCGATATCGCTATGGCAGCTATAGCCGATATGACGAATTTTTTCTGAATTCCTAGCATCGTACCTATACTGTTATTTTTGATTTTTTTTACATGAAACCAATAATTGTCATAACTAAAAATATTGTTATTACAAATTGATTCATACTTTATAAACCAAATTTGTTTTGCATGGGGTGGGTACGATTAAACGTAGTTCAAAATCTCGATACCGTTTTTTATTTATTGATTCTTAAGCCATCGCTTCGTTCTTGATTTCAACAGAATGTATTCACGAATAATGTTTTATTGATCGGTAGGTATACACTCTATAGAAATTAATTATCTTTTATTTAAAGGTGTTTGAGTATGTGTATACTCATAAATATTATCGTTCGGCTCATTTTCTGTTGGACAAATAATCAAACAAGAATATAGTTTAAAAATAATGGACCTTTGTTTCTTTCTCTGTAAAACAAACCAAGATTTATTTAGAATAAAAGAAAAAACTTCATTAAGGCGCACATCTTTTTAAAATGTACCTAACATAAGTGTCAATTTTTTAATGGTTATCTAACATTTGAAGTCAATAATTCGTCCTCATTACAATGAAAATTAACGAAAAACATCACAGATAATGATTATAATGGGTCTCGAACAATAAATATGAAATATATGAAATATTATTTTTTATTTTATTTTTCAAAGAAAATTTGGTTTATTTTTTTTTATATATAATTAAGTTATTTTAACACCATTTCTTTTCATTTGGTCAATATGGCACGTATAGTAGAATCTCGGAAAGATGAACGGCTTCATAAGATGAACAGTTAGAAAGATGAACGAAATATTTTCACCTTATACCGTGCTCAAAAAGATGAACATGTTGAAATTTTGTACTCGAAAAGATGAACGCTTTATCCCAAACATAGATTTTTTTATTTTCTGATTTCCCGTATTTATTCATGCAAGGTTGTTCAGTTTTATTAACTGTACTTCCACTTTAATTCGAGCTATACAACCTAAACGGGTGGACTGATTTGCTTCAAATTTGGAATAGAGCAATAGAATAGAGTTAAAATTCGAATTTTTGATTAAGCTCATCTAAAACGGGTAGTACAACAATTTCAGGTTTTCCAAATTTTCTTGAAAACGGCTCTAACGATTTTGATTAAACTTCGTACTAAATTGTAAGAAAAATGCGTTTCATATTTTTGCCAGTATTTCGTATTTCGAAAATAGAATTTTGAATTTTGTTGAGACAATTGCCTTATTTTTTAGTTATTCATTTACGCATCGCTTTTAAATGGCTTGACCAATTTTATTTTAATTTTTCGAACTGGTTCTTCTAAATAGTTCGAATTTGCAATACAAATTTTAAACGAAATAAAAATCTAATGAATTCTTTCATTTATTGGCTTTTTTAACATTTTCTCGTTCCGTTCAATATAGCTTCATTAAAGTTATAGCAAGAAGAGGAAGTTCATGGAATTTAGTCGTGCATATTTTTTGATTTCATTTTATATCGTAATAAAAAGTATTATTTTGCCTTTTCCACTACAAAATCGTCTTCTATTTATTTTTTTATTAGTATCCCTTCAGCCGTTTAGCGTATAATTGGAGGACAGAGATCAAAAAAGAAAAAACATACTTTAACATTTCAAATATTATAAAGGGTCATTCATTTTTCGTTTCGAAAGTAAACCTAAATAAACACACAAAGCGATTCATTTTTGATGAAAATGCATATTTGGGCCGGTATCTCGGCCATAACTTGAGTAATGCTGGTTTTTAATACGCCTAGAGTTCGGAGATTATTCGCGTAAGAAAAAAAATCTAACGGTGTCAAATCGAATGATCTTGGTGGCCAATTGACGTCGCCAAAACGTGAAACTCACGACCAGGAAACTTCTCACACAATAAAGCCATAATTGGTCGTGTTGTGCGGCTTGTTGCACCATCTTGTTGAAACCAAATATCGTCCAAGTCATGAATCGCCGGCAATAGTGGGGTGTACGACACGTTCAATTGCTGCGAACGCCGGATCATCAGCAACACTTGCACCTGCAGCAGCAATATTTTCGACTAAGCGTGCGTTACGATGATGCACAGGCCTTACGACATCAGTAACGCTTCCACTTGCTTCAAATTTCTTCACAATTTTACCGACTGCTTGCTTAGTCGGTCGATTATGACGACCATAAGTATTGCGCGAAAAGTGGCCACGTTTGAATCACCACTTTTATAGTAAATTTTACTAATTTTAACGCGCTGTTCGATTGTTAAGCGATCCCATTATCGTAAATGGCAAACATTCAACTAATATTTTGATGCTTCAAATTACAGCTGAGTTTGACAGGACGTGTCAAATGCCATCGCTACCAACTTGAAACAACGAAATGAATGACCCTATATTAGTAAGAAGTAAGATGAGTTTATATACTTAAAATAATTGTTTTCTTTTTATAAAAATTCAAATGAATACAAAATTTTCATTCACTTCATTGAATGATTGAATTATTTAATAGCCAAAATTGAAATGGTCATTGGATGGATTCTAGTTTTGGAGGTTTTTTTTTATAAACATTTCTATACATTATGCTTGAATGTTTATAGAATATGTCTTTAAAAGGGGAAGGATATAACTTTAAGAAATAAATCAATTGATAAATAATTGAAAATGGAAATTGAAAAATGTTTCCAATTTGCTTTGGCTTACACAAACAAGTTCATAGGAAAATATTCTTTTGTACTGCAAAAGCTTGGTTGGGTTTATCTTGTATTCAAATAATAAATGACTAATTGACCCCATTGAGAAAATTGTTAGGCTATTCGAAGTAAAGCCGTTTATCTTTATTAAGCTGTTTCCTCTAAGGGTTTGAGGTTAAGGTCCTCCACACTATGTATAGCCTATATAGGATATAAACAACACAAGCTTTCAGCACATCCCTTTCAATTTTATATATTTTGTTTGTCCATCAATTTTGGAATTTTTGCCATGTTGTGCGTTTGGCGCCATTTATATTAGTCTTTCTCTTTTCAACAATCGTTCGGAAGTTGGTTTTAGAAGTTAGCTGGAAATTTGCCATCGCATCGTTTTGATTTGAGAGTATGTTCAATCAACTGACCCTTCTCTTTTTGATCCCTTACATAACATATTACTATATTTCGGAAATATCGAAGTTTTCTGCAAAACTTAATTTTCCAGGCTGCATCCGCCTTTATAGTCCAGGAGCTGATGACAGATTATGGTGACCAATAGAAGCAGGACTAAGTTTTTGTTATATGGTTAATTTGGTGTTATAATAGAGGTTAGTGGCACCTTGGGTGGGTTTGGATCTTCTTCTTCTTTTTTATTTTTCACCTCCACCAAATTTTGATCACGAAAATGACATTTGAATTTCTGATATGTCTGAACCCTTTTTGAAATTTTTAAATCCGCTTAAGTCCAATTTTTTTCACTTATCCGGACTCCGCTTAAGTGAAATTTTTTTGTCCCTTAAGCGGGGTTCGCTTAAGTGAAAAACCCGCTTAAATTAAAGAAAGACTGTGACATTTTGCAGTTTCTCTTAAGCGGGTTTTACTGTACCACCAAATTTTAGCTTTGCTAAAATAACCAACAATCTTTTTTTGCATGTTTGAGGGGGTGCTGTATCTGAACCCGCCCATAGTGCCGCAGCTGACTTTCACTAATCTCTATTATAACACTAAACTAACCATATGACCAAAAATTAGCCCTGATCCGATGACTGACTAAAATATGTCATCAGCTCCCGGACTATTAAGTCCACATAAAAAAATAAGGTTAAAAAACGAAATTATTATAGATACAAAATGCAGTTTCTACCTAACCATACCTAGAAATGTACAGTATACCTAGATTATAAAAATAGAATGTACTCAAGCAAACATTAAACTGATTGTTTATTGAAATTCTTTGGCTTTTTTTAAAGTTTATGTACTGTATATACGTAGTTATAAGTGCAATTTATAATGGCTGATTCATTTAGATGTACCTACCTACTTTTTTTCAAAAAATATATGCATAACAAATTGGGTAATCTTTATTATACCACATAAAAAACCATTCTTTATATATTTATTTTTTAAAGATAATTTCCAAATGTGAACAGTAATTGCGGCTAAAAATCGCTTATTTCGAATTTCAAGTTTTCTTAAAGAAGATCTACTGTTTTCGACTGGAGTTTTGTTGAGTTTTGAGTCTCATTTCTAGGGACCTGATCTTTGGATGATCTCCTACGAAGACATCCTCCGTATATATAGAGATGCCTGAAGACCTACCTTCCTGGTAGGATACGCTGCAGTGATAACGGCAAAAGACACCGAAAGTCAAAAAAAAATTGAAACGAACTTATTTCTGTATGGACAAACACGGCCTTTACACTGGTCACAGAAAAAAACAAGATACTCCTTCTAACGAAAAAGTAGCAAGCATTGAAGTATCTTGGAATAAGGAACGATAAAAAGCTCATTTTCTAGCAACAGTTAGCAACTGTAAGCAAACATAGGCTCCTATCTGATGACGAGAAGAAAATTACCGGAGGCAGTTTTGTTCAAGCATCAAAAATATACTAGGTTTGTACAAAAATGAAAATAACCGTTAAAATCAAGATGGAAATGGCCAAAGGACACAGGTGCAATTGTGCAAAAAATTTAAATTTAGTTTCATGTACTGGTGCTCTTTCGAACATCGTGGGAAAATTTGTGTCTGAACTTTTTCGTAGAGCACCATAATAATGAAATCTAAATAAATCATACAGTTAGGAACAATTATGTTCAATGGCATTTATTATTAGATAAATATAAATATAATGTTTTATTTATGAAATTTAAATAGAAGATTTTGCTATTTCCTTTTTCTTTATTTGAATTGAAAATTTAATATTATTTTAATAATTTATTGTGCTCTACTGTTAAAATTAGCTTATAACTAGATTATAAGATATTGCTATTGCATCTCATAGTTACTAGTCATTCACGAAATAAAATAAAAATAAAATAAATAATTATTAATAAAATAAAAATTAAATAAATAATTAACTGGCAACTTAAGATTATGAAATAAAAAAGTACTACCAAATTCAGTCATTTTCGAACATTAAACAAAGATGAATACAGAATTTTAATTTACAATTTTTTAATAGAAAATTTTATTTTCTATCGAAATGGATAATCGAAGTTACATTTTTTTTTATCTCTGCTTTTATTTTCTTTTATTTATTTTATCTCTTCCTTTTTAAATGTATTCCCTTTGGTGTATAGATATTATAAATTTATAATTTTGCATCGGAATTCCGCACTCCATTGAATTAGACTTGGGAATACTTATAGAAATGTCAACATTGCTATTGGGATTTCAATGGCTGCAAACCCACTATTTGATTTATATTGCTTAAAAGTTGACTAAAAACCTTTTTTTTTAGGAAAGTTTTTATTTAACTTTTGAGGGTTTAAGTACCTTACCTATATCCTGACTCCTGAGATCAGTATTCTATGAACTTACTTTTTTCCTTTTTAAAACCCATCAACCCTTTTATCGTCTTAAAACTTGGATTGTTAAAAAAGTATAGTATATTTTACCGACTCCCGATGCTTCAAAGATATGAAACAAATTAATAAGTAATAAGACCAAACATAACTTCTCAGTCAAACGAAATTTTTTTTGTAAAGAAAATTAAAAACGGTAACGCAAATAAATTTATTTAAAATTGTCCAGTAATATTTTTATTGCTTCTACAGAGTCACAGCCGCTGGGTTCATTTTAGGTCGAAAAGCTGAGAGGTAGATAATAATGGTACCTATTTATGATTTTCATCACGATTTTTCTAAGTTGCCAGTTACTCTTTCTTATTCCTTAATTCAGATATGCAAACACTCATTTCGTCTCATTTTGGTATTTTCATCTAAACTAAAGGGGTCCATATTGAGTTCTTTGCTTTCTTGCAATATTAACTCAAATGCAACCAGGCATAAAACTGCTTCAAGTGGAATATGTATTTACCATCTCTCCAATACAATATGTACCTACGGTATTTCCGAAACAAGATTATTTTCCGAAAAGTTTGATGAACGCAATTCTGGGCACATCGGAAGCATCAAGTAGGTTTTTATTTGAGAACTTTTATGGAAAGTTGGGATGTGTGCTTCTGGATTTTTGTATATCATATCACAGACAAGATAAATGTTTCTTTTGTCTGTGATCATATTATATGTAGCATTTGTAGCCTTTGTAGCATATCCATTTCTCTAGAGCTTACGAAGCTTTTCAATGGAATCTATTTATATTTCACCAGAGCGGACTTCGCATAGGTACATGTATAGGTTAATCAAAATTGAACAATATTTCCTTTTCATATTTATTTAGCCAATGCCAACTAAGCACACTTTTCTTCGATTGAGATATGTATGTATAATTTTTAGTGGGGTATATATAATGCCTGTATTCCAACCTCTTCTTTATATTATCTTTGAATTTTAATAATTAATTTTCTTGAGTCGAAAAAACATTGATCAATGTTCTAGTATAACAATCTCTACACCTATATAGGATTAAGTGTGTATATGAAATGCCTATTATCTAGAGTCAAAAAGTTCATGGATCAACCGAGTAATAAACACGTCTCAGTTCAATATTAAATGAACACAGAAAAGCAATGAAACAAAACAAATATAAAAACATACATACATACCTATACATTCATACGAACATGAAACGAAATTAAAGGGTTCCATTCAGAGGACAAAATAATAACAACAAATCATATAGACACTATCTTGTCTCCAAGAAGACACATTCTCTTCAGAAAAATCAAACAACTTTATGCTTGGCAGTAAAACTTTTCGTAGTATCTGAACTGGACAGAATGGATAAAACGTTAGTATATAGAAAAATATAATGTTTTGCATAATTTTGGGTTTAATAAGATGCGGAATGTGGATGTGCGTTGTCTACTTCGTTTTGGGAAGATGGTTTATGTTAATCTTTCATAAAAGCTCAGCCAGGACATCACATGGCAAAAATGCCACAGTCATAAAAATACTTTATTGGTTTGCCAGGAAATAAATTAATCATTTTCATCCTTGCTACAAATATTTTAATATTTAATTTTTGCAACATTTTCAACATTAAAGATGAGCAAAACTATAGAACTAGAAATTTTTGTTTTCTCATACCTATATAAGCCAATGAATAATTCCTTTTAACTAAAATCTTGTTTACAGTTGAAAGAAAAAAATTAGGTTCACAGGTGCGTTCAAATTCTTCCTACTTAAAACTTTTCAGTCAATTATTGTAAACTTAAAGCCTAAAATATTCCAAATATTCTTAACTTCTTTCAGTCTAAGTTACGTAATATTCACTAAAAGTTATGAGTTATTTATATAAGGTTATAATAATAATCATTTATCGATTGGGAACAGGAGAATCGCTTTCGAAATGGCTGTTAGTGACGTATTATGTAGGTAGGTACATGTTTAATGTTTCATTTGTTTAATAGACTTAAGGCTATTACAGTGGGTTAAATATGCAATTTGATTATCATAGATTCTCCTTAATTCATGATTTATATCCGTGATAATCAAAGTATTCACTTTTTTGAAGTATGATTAAAAAACAATAGCTATTCCATAATTCGTTATATTTTCCAGTTTATTTGACAACTAAGTTGTGAAACTTAATCCATAATTAAATTTTTTTTTGTTATTGTTTACATTTGCTGCGATTTTGTTTTGTGTGTTTTGTGTGTTTTTTTTTTTGATTTTCGTTATAATTGTTAGTATTATATTTTATAGCATGGGTAACAGTAACTCGTTGCAAAAAGATTTATTCCATATGATAAAACATAAAAGACATGTGGTCTAAGTTAACAGAGCTTCCATTACATGAATTTTGTATTATGTCAAAAATATATCACTTTCGCACTCGAATTTTACTTTATCTCTTATTGTATATTTTACACGTGGGAGTAAAGGTTAGGTACAAATCATATAGTTCATTGCTTGTGGAATATATATGTAGGAACATTGGATGGTGGTTGGTGTAGGCTCACTAGACTATAACCTAGGGGCGCACTTTCATAGGTGTAGCAATTTTCAAAATAAAAATATAAATTCGGTACCTACCTAATAAAAAAGAAAATATAAATTTATAAAAAAAAAAAAAAGTATTAGTTCATTTATGTTTTCCTTGAAGTGTCACCTTTATAGTCCTTATGTCGCCGTTGATTTAAGATATTACGGATAGGTATACAATTATACATAGTAACAACCACTGACGGTGCAAAAATTTCCATCGTGTTGTTAAGATCACACATTACATTTGTTATGTTCTCACCATTAAATGAGCACACGGTTAAAAATCTTGGAAGACTTTTTAATATTTTGAGGGATCCATATATTTAGAATTTGTATATTCAACCAGGGTTACCAACTTCGTAAAAGTCCAGAACCGGAGGTTTTTTCCAAAACCATTGTTATTCCTTCCTTTCTACCCCGAATAGCCGCGTTTTTGTCGATTTTACGCCTTGTCGCTATGTTACTTTGACACTTTTTTGCTTTTCCGTTTTGACGTTCTGCACTTTGATTCTTTTATGCTTTCAAACATTGCTCTTTTGCTGCTTTTTCGCAGCAAATGTTGTTTGACGCATTGTCAAACAACATGCCTGTTTAGTGTTTACTAACTTTTTTTCTACAAACTTCCTATGGGTTTTGACAGCAAATTGCCAAAATTGGTTAAATTTTCTACAAATACACATAAAATTTCACGTTACCAATCAGATCTAACACTTTGTTGAACAACACCACAACGACAGAGAAATAAACTTCAATTCTAACGTAAATGTCAGATCAGTGCTTACGTTTTGTAATTCTTGCAATGATAAAATTGATCGAGAACTGTTGAAAAATGGAAAAAAATTCAAACGATTTATTTCAATTTTCATCGTTTCGCGATTAATTTTATCGATACGATGCGAGGGTAACAGAACGTAGGCACAGATTTATTGGCACTCTATAATTGGTATGTTTCGTAAGTTAAAATATCTTAAAATTTTTTACAATTTGCTGTCAAAACTCGTTTCATTGGCCGTGCTCAGAATTGTACCGAAAGCGATCTGAGTAACTTTGTGTTGTTGTAATCCCTTGTGAAAAAACAGTCGATATCACTGAAGCGAAAACAACTTATTGGTCATATTATCTTAAACATTTTTTAAAAGCTTTCTAGTGCAATGGATAATAATATGAACTCAAGGAATGGAAAATTGCAATTTGTGTTTGTGTTAAGGAATGCGTTCAAGTGTGAAATAAAATAAGTGAAACATTAAGCCCGGAAAAATTTTGGCTAAGCCCGGAGCCCGGAGGTTAGATCGAATTCCCGGAGTCGCCAGGCGAAAATACCCCTGTTGGTAACCCTGTATTCAACTGTACTCAAAACCAACAACGGCTACCGAAGATCAAGTACTTCTGCAAGAAGCAAATCGCAAATAAGACGAATTCTCACCTTTTCTTAAGAGTGAAATAGAGAAAGCAATACAAAGTTTAAAGAACGATAAAAGCAGAGGCAACGATATTAGCAGAATATCTTAAGTTTGGAAAAAATTCATTGGCCAACTGGTTAACACATATTTTCAATGAGGTTTTGGTCACTGAAGAAGTCCCAGATCAATGGACGAATTCAGACAAAAACTCATACACAAAAAAGGCAATAAAGATGATATAAACAGCAATTGACCAATAAGCATAATATCGTCAATTTATAAGGTATTTTCAAAGTGTATATTTGAGAATATAAAAGAGACCCTTGATTTTAATCAACTTGGTTTTAGATCAGGTTTCTCTACATTGGATCACTTACAAACCATAAGCCAAGTAATAGAAAAATACAAGGAATGTAAAATAACCATTTACTTCGCGTGCATTGATTTTTCCAAAGGTTTTGATACAGTCGATCAGAGTTTTATCTGGAAGGCGCTTTTTTAATGCGTAAACAAAAAAATAACTCGTATTTTAAATAAAATGTACGAAAGGAGTACCGCGCGCATAAAAACAGAATATATAGGACAAGAATTCAAAATATCACGAGGTTTAAGACAAAGAGATCCTCCTTCACCAGCGTTTTTTTTTTTCAATTTTTTATGAAATTTTGTTTGACTGCTTTTAAAATGCCATCCCATTGCACAGATCAAGATATCTAACTAATAATCCGACATGGTTTGATTCGCATTTAAGTAATTGAAAAATAAAAGAAATAAGGCCTGGTTGAAGTTTAATCCAACGAAGACTGACGAGACATTTAAAGACTATATCAAGAACTGCAAGTCGACTTTATAAACGACTCAAATTTACTATACTCCAATTTTATTTCAAACACTAAACGGAGCTTAAAGATGATCCGCAAAAATTTTGGAATTACGTTAATAATAAAAGAAAATCTGACGGTTATTCAGCTAGTATGAACTACAAAAATTCTTCAAGTTATCATCCAGAAACGATGTATAATATATTTTCTGATTATTTTAAGAGTGCATTTGGAGATTATTCTTGATAGAGTAATTGTTCTTGTATCCATCCTTATAGCCTTTACACACCGAATCAAAATCTAGATTTTGAGCAAAAATCACCAAATCTCAACAAAATTTCGTAATCTAGTATAGATTACTGCGAAATCTCCCCAAAATCTTCTTGGAATGTTTTGAATGTGAAACAAACACACTTAATTACTCAATTTTCTCTTCAGTATAACAGTTCAGTCATAAAAAAAGAGATGATGAAAAGGGATATGTTTATGACATTTATTGAGTGTAGTGTACTGAGATAGTGGGATTTCATTCCGTTTTGCGCATTTTTTTAACAAAAAAGCGAGAGAAAAAAAGGAAATGTGTGTACTTGTTTTGGGAATTTTTTTTTTTTTTGAGTTTCTATCAACACTGAAATTTGTTTGAAATCTCAGTACAGATTACCTACACGTATACGCCACACAATTCTTCGGTTTTATTTAAAATTTTGTATTGCCTATATACGTACGACAAAACAATACTAAACAAAAAATATCGAGAAAATACATGGATATTTTGTCGTATATGCCAAAAACACTTTGAAAAAGTGCATTTTGGCGTTTACGACAAAACAATTCTGGGGTAACGATTGGTGAATATGATTTTAGCATTACAAATTGCCTGGACATTTAGAGAAAAATAACTTTTTCTGTTTCGGAAAACTTCTGCATCAAGCCCACCTTAACATAATGTACATAATATTTGAAAGCAATTTTTAAATAAATAAATAAAAAAAACATTATTTACCAGCAGATTGAGTTTTTACATGGGTGCGGTCAATGGCGCCAATAACATTTGGAAACGATGCTATAGCGAAAAATCCCTTTTAGTTTTTAAAATATCAGTTGAATTTTCAGGAAATTTGATATAGTCGAACTAGCTATTGCCTTGGAAACTTTTAAAACTATCCTTGAAACGGTCCAGATATGCATTCCTCCAAAATCAGCTATGCTTAGAAGGTGGTTCCCAATTGCGAAAACCGCAAGGCTATCTATTCTATAGTTTAATAATTCATAATCAAAATTAACACTATATCTGCTTGAAGTACATTCTTAAAAGCTTTCTATTTTTTCTAAAACAACAATTGTTTTTTTTTTTTTTTGTCAAGCGAAACCTTCTGTAAAACTCGAGCTCATCAAACGAAGAAAAGTATTCATTTCTCTCGTATATTTGATTAGGAACTCCAAGTTTTACAATTTTAAGGATTTCACCGTCATCATCAATCAAACACATCCAGAATTTCGAGATCCATTTTTATTTTGTTTTTATATTGATTTTGTTGAAATCACTTTATATTAATTAACAACAATGAACACCAAAAATTGCTATAACGCTTCAATCACTTATGTCTTACTTAAATATCTTATGTGACACTTCATCTTACACATAAGTTATGTTCGATTTAACGACTTTTAACTTTAACTTTAGGTTTGAGTTTGGTGCAAAGCAATAGTGTCACTTGAGCTTTTATGTTGAACATAAATAGTTAAGTTTCGTATCAGCAAATGGGCCTTAGTGACTTATGTGGAACTTAAATTGTTGTGAGTCGTATCAGCAAACGGGCCTTAGTGACATAAATGATTTTATTGATTCAAAATAGCTTTTAACGGCGTTTAGTTCTACAAAAATTGGTGAGTCTAAGTGAGATCGCCGGGAGGAAACGCCAATTTTTGTAGAACTAAAGGCAGCGAAAATCTATTTTGAATTAATAATTTATCAAGTCCAAAAAAATAGTACTAAGTAATATACTTCGCCGATGTAGTAGTAGTATATAGACAGTAGTATATAGAATTTGTATTATTAAAAAACCTTCTTATATAGATGATTTTAGGCCTCCTTTTCAAAAAGGTATAACATCATCAATTTAACGTTATAAATACATATTTTTTTAATTGACTTAAAACCATATAATAACATTTTTTTTGGGTTACGCCATTTGCACTCACAGCCCCAAATATAAAAACAACTTTTTTTCCAAAGCTCTAAGACGCATATCACTTTTGGAAAAGACTGTTATCTGCTCAAGAACCATTTAAACATTATTTTATTTAGATAACAGTCGTTTTAATGCAATCGTTAACCACTCCTCACAAATCATTTTTATTAAAATACATTTATCTGTTAAGCTATTAAAAAAAACACATAAAAACTTAAAATATCAAATCGCACCATAAACTTAAAAGTCTTCACTTCCGCAGTAAATTTGAATCATGTATTATTCCTTCCTGTTTAAAAAACCATAAATATAAGATAAAAATAAGAGACCAGTTTAAAATATATTTTTATTGATGTGCAAACTTGCGTCTTTCCTTATAGAAATCTAAAACACCCAAACAAAATCCTAAATCAATATTAATTTCATACGTTGGTCGGTCTAATTGTGTGTGTGGTTCGGGGCGTACCAGGGGCAGACTGGGAGTCAAAGGGCCTCCCGGGACTTTAACAAAAGGGCCACATAATAGTAAAATGAGTAGAAGGAATAAAAAAGAATAAACCTCGAAAACGATGATAAAAAAAAATTATCCAAATTATTATTATGTGATCAATTTAACCAAAAATGTACACTTTAGGTACATAGGTCCTGTTTATTTATTTATGTATTTATTAATTCTCAACTATAAACATATGTTTAAGTTGAATACAAAATTATATAAAAGTAATATTATAAAGTTAACATTTTTTTTTTAAGATTGTTCTTTGACAAATTAAAATCTATACAATTATAATAATAATTAAAATCAATGCACATAACATTTAATGGTTCATTCAAACCATAATTAGATCTTGCAAAAGAAGTATAAAAAAAATCAGAATTGCGATTTAATCTAGGACGAGAGTTTATATTAAGCTCACTGAGAATATAGGTAGAACAAATTTATCCAGATAGAAGTTGAAACAGGAAAAGAGCATTATTTACTTCCCTCCTTTTCTTCAGCATCGAAAGGCTTAGTAGGTTCAATCTTTTTTCATAAGACGGCAGACTTTGATTTGGATCCCATGGAAGATGACGAATGACGAATAACAAAAATTGTTTTTGAACACTTTCAATTTTATTTATTGAAACATCATACTTAGGACACCATACTCAGATACAATACTCGAGGATAGGACGGACAAGAGTACAGTAGAGGATTTTTGAGATATATGGATCATTTAATTTCTTAGAAAACCTCTTAATTAATCCAAGCCGGCTGTTTACTATTATATGTCAAATTTTACTGTTTACTGTTACATATATGGCAAATTTTATAACTGATCCCAACTAACAAACTCTCCAGAGTTAAGCTCTTGAAATCTGAAAAAAAAAAACTTTCATAAGACTCTTTTATATCCCATTGTCATACTTATAAATTATTGTCTTGTTATAAAACTTAAATAGGTCTCATAGCATTTTAATGTTAAGAGGTGAACACTTTTCTCTCTTTTTCTCTCTTTAAAATACTTAAAACTTATAGCTAAATCAATTTTTCTTCTTGGAATAGGATTATATAAACTTACAGTCTTATAAGAATCCTTTTGTGAAAATTCAGATCTAAAAATAAAGTCGACTCTCCCTAAGTCGAATTTTCACGGGATACCAAGATTTGTTCCAGTTAGAGAGAGTTTTGGAAAAATTCGAGTTATAGAGAGAAATGTTTTTTTTTTTTGTTTTAAAAGGTTTAATTACTAAATAAAGGTTAATGTATGTATGTATGTATGTATATAAAGCAAACAAACAACACAAAGAAAAGGATAACAGCGTTTTTTTTGTTTTTGCATTGCCATGGAATATGAATAGGACGAAACACGAAGAGCTGACGATAATGGTACACGCGATGCTACACATATATACATATTATAAGGTTCTGATGGTTCGTAGTTATACTATACACAAATACGAATTCCGAAGGTGTAATGTTTCTTTATTTTATTTTGTGCTAAACAAAATTCGACTTAAGGGGTGAAAATAGAAGCCAATAATCGAGAGAATGTGTTCGAGTTAGAAAGAGTTCGACTTAGAGGGAGTTCGACTTAGAGAATGGTTTTTGTATGGAAAATTGAAGGGAAAGATAAAATATAGCGAAAAAATTCGAGTTAGAGAGAGTACGACGTAGGGAGAGTCGACTGTATGTTCGAAGTCTTTATAATCCCATAACAAAACTTATATAAGAGTTTTATTCTTTTTATACTTCTATCAAAACCCCTTACACACTCAAAAAAAATTTCGTAAATTCACTACGAAACATTTTCGTAGATTGATTTTTCGTTTAATATACGAAATTTTGTAAAATAAACAAATTTTTCGCAGCCAACAAATCAAAAAATTCAGAAATACGAAAAATTTGTAAAATTTACGAAAGCACATTTGTAACGCTTTTTCACACGAATGTTTCGTGATTTGTACACTGTAAACTGTAAACTGTACTCAATATATCTCTTTTGATGATAGCAGAAAAATGCATATTCAATTTTCGAATATTTTTACGAATGATTTTGTAAAACTACAAACATTTGGTAAGTATACTAATACAAAACATTTCGTAAATTATACAAAATATATTTTGTGCAGATACGAAATACAGTTGTAATTCTCACAAAATGTTTTGTAACAAAACTAGGTTTTTAGGGTAGGGGAGGGTAATGCCGGCCACTTAAGCTAAAAAGCCAATAAAACAAAAACGGTTAACGAAAATTAATTTTTTTTAATAAACAGGAACTTAAATATTTTTTCTTTAATATTACATAACAAAAAATTTAATTAATTTGTTAAAAATAAAAAATAATCCGCATTTAACAAAATATTGCTTTGGCCGGCATTGTCATACCTGCCGGGCAATACCGGCCATAGTTCGGGCAATACCGGCTAGTGTAGTTCGAGACATTTATCGCACATGTAGCCATCTGCCGAGTCCCACCCACTGCATTCTTCGTGAGCCCATAATCCGCATAATGTGCAGCGGTACCACAGCTCCCTGTGTTTGCCTATATCCCCACAAATAATGCAGCGATCTTCAGTTCCAGGAACCAAATCGTCCAAGTCCTGCATGACTTTTCTTGAACATTTTTTTAGTTTTTCAATTACTGCAGGCATTTTTTTACATTTCTTATTTAATTCACTTTTGTTAGACTCTTTTTTCATTTTAAGTAACTTTTTGTGTTCTTTATCCAATAAGATATCTTTATTTGGTGTAGAGGTAAGAATAGTTGCATGCTGTTTTGTTCTGCCTTTTCTAGGAGCTCTAGTTACTTTGCAAGGTAGTGGTAGAAGTTCTTTAAAATTTACTTGTTTTACTTCACATTCAAAATTTTCTCGAAACGTTGAAAGTCCAAGATCAGTCTGAAAAATTACCTGGGACATTGATGAACTGACGAAACCTTTAGAAGTTGATGGTCCAGTATATTCTTCATTCGCAATCTTAGACGCTGATGTTCTGCATAACACTGTATTTATTTCTAAAGGATCAAGAATTTCCAACTTAGATGGATCTGCATTCATATTTTCATGATCTGCACCTAATTGAACTTGCAAAAACGATTCTTCGACATTTGAGCCCTGAACAGGTTGCGAAGACGAGCGGTCATGACAACTGATTGTGCTAAGATGGTCTTCGAAAGCCTGTGCTTCAGGCTCACGTTCAAAGCATGTGGTGTCAGTTTGTAGAATATCGGAAGCCAGAAAGTCTTCTTCAGTAAAAATATTTGGGTTGACAGGATAGATACCAGTTGATTTGAATCCGTTGATGGCCTTATTCATGGAAGCAACATTAGAGTAAGCATTTTGAAACAACGCAGCAACTTCAAAAGGAGTTATTTTTTCACACAGGCCAGATTTCAGAAACAGGTTACATTCTTTTATATAGGCAGCCTTAAGGGGACCAAAAAAAGAAACATCCAGCGGTTGCATCCTATGTGAGCTGTGAGGTGGAATCGACAGCATTACAATGTTGTGACTCTTACAGTAGTCGTAAGTTGTAAGTGATATGTGGCTACTATGGTTATCGAGTATGAGTAAACTGGTTCTTCAGCACTTGGTTTGGCATGTTTTGCGAAGTGTGGTAGCCACTCGTTAAAGATATCTTCATTGATCCATCCATTTTTTGAGTGTTTATAAAGTGCACCCGGGGGACCACCTTTCTCTAACAGGTGAGTTAGTCTTTGTCGAGCAAATATAAACATGGGAGGAATAAATCCCCCAGCTGCACTCATTGCACACATTACTGTAATATTTCTTCCTCTTTCCCAACTCGTGACAGACCCTACTCTCTTTTGACCTGTGCATGCGAGAATTTTTCCAGGATCCTGCACTGTAGACACACCGGTTTCATCACAGTTGTAGATGTTACTTGGTGAGAATTTATATTTCTCCATCAGTGTTTCCAAAAGTTTGAAAAATGATCGCACTTCTTCCTTGTTAAAAGCAGTGATACGATTCAAGCTGGTTGCTTCTGCTTTCCGAACTGAAATTTTATTCCTCCGCAAGAACCCCTTTAACCAATCCTTTCCCGCCATTTTAGATTCATTATTGAACTGGTGCTTTATATGATTCTTAATGTCATACTGGTATGCAGCTCTCCGAATCTGAACCACAGTGCAGCCATAAAAAATCGATGCCATGTATTTTATTTGTTCAGCCATTTCCGCTTCTTGACCAGGAGTGAAAGTTGTATGCCTTCCTAGGGTGGGATTTGAGAATTTCTGCATCTTTAATCTTTCTTGCAAGGTGGAGTACGCAATGCCTAACTTCTTTGCTGCTCCATGGATAGTGAAACCTTATGACCGGCATTGTCCGCAATTGAGTTAAAAGATACAATTGTTTATAAAAAATTAAATTCTAATAACTAACAAAAAGTTTGTATCAAAAAGCATTAATAAACAATCAAAGCGACAAGAAAAAAATATAATAATTAAAAATTTAATTTTTGGATAGGACTTACCGCTTAAGTAGTGATCAGCAATATTTACATCAGGAACACTGAAAACCAAAACACTTCGATAAAGTCAAGAAAATGACTTTTATCACAAACTGGGCTTACACATGAGAGTAAGCAGCTGTCAAAGCACATTTTAAAAATATTTCAATCTTAAGGTTCCTGTTACATTTGGAGATACGTGGGTGGCCGGTATTGCCCTCTGGCCGGCATTGTACTTGTCTCCCCTACCATTCGTAATATATACGAAAGTCTTCAATAGTAGGTACATAAAAACATTTCTTTTTACCCACAGCTGCAGCTTACATTTGCTTCTCCGTTCTGACCAAGGATTTCGTACAAATATTTTGTAAATTCACGAAAACAATCGTAATGCCATGAATGTGTTTTCGTATATTATACTAACGTTTTGTGTTTCCAAGCATACATTTGTATTATTTACGATTTTTTTTGTATATTATTATTCCTACTTTTTACCATTCGTAAATTACACAAACGATTTTATTCTAACTCAATGCATACGACTAAATATTTTGTAAAGCTGCAGCTGCACCTAGTCAATTAGTCGAAACGTGTTCAGTTGCTTTTTGAACGCCACGCTCGCCGTATTAAAAATGAAAAAAGTGAAGTGAAAAAAAATTAAAAAGTTAATAAAAACGAAGTAAAAAACTAAGAAAGTAAATAAAAAGGAAAACTAAAAACAAAAAACGAAAGAAAAAAGGTTAATAATTGTATTTTGGTAAGTGTATTCATTATTTATGTTATATCCGTGTTAAATAATTGACGAATTTGAATTTTTAAGTCCTTTTTAGGTGGACTAATACGGTTTTTTGGACATTGGTAACAGACAAAATGTTAGCAAATCATTTAAAAAATGCCAGAAATCCTAATAGAATTAAATTGTACAAAATATTATTAAATAAAAAGGATAATTTTTCAGACGGTAAGTTCCTACATTTTTTATTATTTCTATATTTTTAACTGATGCGATTTGCTTGCAGGAATTCATAAACACCCAAATTTTTAACATTCTTGGTTGTAAAACAAGGAGAACAGTAGCTATATGCGCTGCTTAATGAAATCAAATGTAAGTAAACTTTCAATATTCTTTTAAACATTCTGCAAAATTACCATTTTTTTTATAGTTGCAAAAGAAGAAGCAAAGGTGTCTCGTGACGATTATAAAAAGTGATTAAGGTTTAAAGTTTTTGTTTTTAATTAATTTAAAAATAAACCAATGTAAAAATTAACCAAAGTTTTTTTATTTTAAGTTTGTGGTTTACGAAACATTTGTGATTTAAGATCCTTTGTTTAGTAGAATACACGATTATGTTCCTATAAACTACGAATTCAATTTAATTGAAATACAAATAAATTCGTAGTATAGAAACATAATCGTGTATTCTACAAAAATAAAGGATCTTAAATTACAAATGTTTCGTAAATAGTACAAACGTATTTTTCAAGTTACTATAGCTAGATCGTTCATTCTACAATGTTATTTCGTATATTGTACAAAATTTTTTTATTTGTTAGGGATATGAAAGTTTTGCAAGATATACGAAAACATTCGTATTTTAATTTCAAAATATCGTTCGTGCAATTTACAAATGCATGTTTATAAAATGTACGAGAAACATTCGTGGAGCAAATGAACGAATGTTTTCGCAGCATCTACAAAATTTTTCGTTGTATTTACCATTTATTTTTTGCGGTGCAGTATCTGAGTTTAATATATCCTATATCAAGAGTATCTGGAGTTCAAATACCAAAACTATTGCAATAGGACTTAGGAGGCTTATGAGATCATTAATAAATTATAAAATAATTAAAATATGCATTATTTTGAAGGCGCATTGTTGTTTGTCGAGGTAAAAGTTCAAATTAGTAGATACATTTTTAACCGTATATGTTTTTTGGTTCACATTATGTGAAAAAAAATAAATAAATATAAAGTAACGCCAATATAATAGTAATTGCTTAACTTACAATATTCTCATGCAAGCCTTTCAGTTTTTTGACATAAGACACATACACACAAATAAAAAAATAATTTGTTTCCCTCTCTCTGGGCCCAGTGGCCCAGTCCGCCCCTGGACCTAGCACTCAATAAAATAAGCAAACGGCATTTTTGTAGGATCCATTTTTAATTAGCAGACCCGTGCTCGCCTTGCTTCGCAAAAATTTAAGAATAAATATTAACATACATATATCCGATAGTACTAAATAGGCCTACCGCCACCCGTAATTTCTTTTTAATATTACTAACAAAAAGTTTTTACATTATACATTTACGTTTTGATAAATTCGAGTTCTTAAAAAATGGGTTTCATATTTGTATTTAATTTTATGTTAAGTAGGTTCATGTTTGACATATAAATAGAATCTTTATCTCCCGAATTGATTTTCTTACAAATCATGAATTTCCCTCATAGTTCTTCAGTACGTTAGGTATGTAGATATGCAGAAGAAAAAATTAAACAAATAAATAGCTACCCCACTGGACAATCAAGAAGTTTAGCAAAAAAAAAGAACAAAATATGGGAGGGAGAGTATCTACCTATATCCCTTCACTCAGGCTCATTTATATTCCAGTGATTTGCTTGCACTCAAAAACTTGCAACTTATGAAAATGAGTAAGGACTTTCAAGTTACAATCCTTTCCCAACGCTCGCGGCTCGGACTGTTTTTTTTACATGTTAAGGGTATTCATAACCTCTTGAATGCGCGCATATTATAAAAAATAAAAACAAACAATCAGAAATCACAAGTTTGATCGAACAACTTCTACTTTTTCCAGGAGTTGAGAAATCAAAAGTTGACCAATTCTAGAGTTAAAAATCGAAAGTTGAAAATGTTATCTTTGAGTGAATAAAAACAAATTCACAAGTTGAAAATAAAAATCCTAAAGTTGTGTTCAACTTTGAGTGAATAAAATCGGCCTTAAACTACCAGAATTTTTATCAGCAAAAGGACCTGAAATACAAACTATTCCAACTACAAAAACAACAACAACCACCGTTGCCGTATTTTAATGGAACAAAATTATGTATACTTTTTTGTTAAAAAATGTATTTGGTATTGAAAAAATTTTAACACCAAAATGTTGAGGGCAAGTTTTTCCAGTGGCGATGTCCGGATCAACGATACAAAAAAATTACATGCACAAATTAGATTTTCCAAACTCTAGAGGCGATGTTTTTTATTTTTTTTTTATTTCATGTTCTTAAGTCTTTTATTTTTGCCTAACAACAAACTATAACAAAATGGTAATAATAAAAAACAAAAAACGCAAAAATATCTTTTTTTCCTTAATATGAAAATATTTTTGTTTTATAGTTCTATAAGGCTCAACTGTAGCTTGAAATGTAAATCGACTTCACAGAAAGTTAATGTATAATGTAAAAATAGATATAGGAAAAAAAAATATATTTTTGTGTATCTATTTTTTTACTATTACCATTTTGTTATAATTTGTTGTTAGGCAAAAATAAAAGACTTAAGAACATGAAATAAAAAAAATAAAAAACATCGCCTCTAGAGTTTGGAAAATCTATTTTGTGCATGTAATTTTTTTGTATCTATACCATTCGTTGATCCGAAGTTATAACGGTGTAAACTTGCTTGTATTTCCTTTTAAGTTTCATGGTCAAAAAAGCTCAATAAAAAAATAAAAAAAATAAGGAACATCGCCCCTAGAAAAACGTAAGCTCTACATAGTGCAATTTTTTTTTTTATAAAACATTTATTATGGTCTCGCTGCAAATTAAAAAAAAAATATAACTTAAAAAGTTTAGAAACTTAGTTAAAAGAAATATAAAGAGGTTCAATTCAAAAAAAGTAACGGAAATCGCCCCTGGAGAAACTTTCCCTCAACATTTTGGTGTTAACATTTTTTCAATAGCATTGATACTTATCGAGAGCTGCAAGTCTAAAGAAAAAAAAAACTTCGGATGCAGCAATAAACTCACAACCCTGCGCTGGAGTATAGCAGCAAAAGAACCTCCTTTCTATCGTGTCTTTATATAATTCCCAGCTGAACTGGATTAGGGATAACTGAACATCATCTTGACGAAGAAGTTATTCAAGAAATAGAAAATGACCCAAGTACTTCGGTTCGACCTATCGAAAGGACAATTTATGGACTGGGATTTTGAACGGCCAAACTATGGGAACGTATGAACTCCCAGCAATATTAAAATTTAAACATTATAACTTATTTGGATTTTCTGAAAATAATCTTTCTTTTTTTTTGACGATGTGCTGGCAAACTAACGTTTCGCGGGGGTTCATTTCGCTTTTTTTCATTCCGCATTTTGTTTGTTTAGCATTTTGTTGTTTGGCATTCTACGTTTTGCAAATTACGTTTTGTCTTTTAAATGATTTGACTCGATTATTATCAAAAATTACCAAATCATCATCAAAAATTACAAAATGACTAAAAAAATAACTAAGCACAATGAATTTAGCAACATATCATAAAAGGAACGGTAAATCAAAAAAAAAAAAGTGAAAGGTTATGAATGTATACAATCGACCAAACAACTATAAACGGCGAAATGATCTATCAGCGAAATGATAAAACGGCTTGTTGAAATTTTGCGAAATAATGAAACGGCGAAATGTTATTCCTCGAATAAAACACTTAGCCAATTAATAAACGGCATAACAAAAAAAAGCTAAACAGTAAATTGCCAAATGAATTTTGAGAAATGATTGAAAATATAAAAAAAAAAAAAGCGAAATGTAAAAACGCCGAATGTTATTTGCGTAATGATTGACAAACATAATGAATAAAAAACCAAACGTAAATTGCCAATTGTGGATTGCGAATTAAACGAAATATTTAACGATTAAAGCGAAACAAAGAAATGCCAAATGAATTTTGCCTAGCAATGGTGACCCCAATAAAGGGTGACCAAAAATCTGGTTCAAAGTACTGGTTGTTCGAAAAAAAAAATAAAAAAATAACCGTAAATCGAAAACCGATTCGGTATGGACAAGTTCATCAGAACAAAAACAGGCGATTTTTGATTGTTAAAAAATAGCCCAGTTCTTCTACATAAAAATCTGTATGTAACAACTCAGCCATGAAAAGTAATGAGATCTAAAAGTATGCCAAGTTCTAACTTTATGAAGGTTTAATATCAAATATATTAAGTAGAGTAATATTGAAAAAACTCCAAGCTATAACAGAAATTTTTTATTTAATAATTACTGACTAAAATTTGTTGGGTTCACTTTTCAAGTTTTCTAAACGTTTTGAATTGTGCGTCATAAAAAGAAAACGTCTTGCCAAGTAAACCCACCAAATTCGATTGTTTCCTTTGTATGCATCAAAAGACCTATCACCGTGCGAAATTCTGCGGTGTTGGGAAGTAATTTTGATGATCTGTGACGCACGAGTGAGTCAGTCAGTCAGTTACGGTTTTTGCGATTTTTAAAGTCCTATATCTCGGGAACCACTTATGTTACGGGGTTGAAATTTGGTGAGGTGCCTAATTTTTTTGGCTAGCTTACCAAATATTCCGAATTTGAAGTTCCTGACTTTATTGGTACTGAAGTTAGAGGTAGTCGAAAATCGCCTGAGTTTGTTCCTGTAAAAAGAGTGTAGTGCCAGAACTTGGTTGGGCACTACCGTGCCCCTTGATAAATTCTGAAACCTGTCTTATCACCAGGTACATATTATATTATATATTAAACTGTCCTTGGTATTTAATTAAATCATTGTTGTATCTATACCTACATATTCAGTGCAGTGTTGTACATGACATTCTAGCTACTTAAAAGCTTTTCATAGATTAATTTTAAAATAAGCATTACCTGATTAATAATAGCTCACCACCTGTGTCAATTTATTACGAAATATGCATCCCAATAAATTAACATAATTGATAGCACAAATACGAATTAAAAAAAATTTATGTGGGTAGCGAGATTTATTTGGCGAATCATGAATATAAAATGATTTATAAATGATGTGCAACCATATAGCTAAACTGTAACAACCGTCACATATTGATTTGGTTTGATATTTATTTTATTTTTTATTTGTATCAAAGTTACAATAATTGAATACAATATTTCTTTTTTAACTTGCAACATATACCTAAGTAGATACTATGGCAAGTTTTGGATTCATTAAAAAAAACGAATTCGAGATTTTGATCAAACTTAACAAAACGATGATAAGAAACCATTTAGGCTTATGTAGCCAATACGGTATTTGGAACTGTTTTTTCCGTCCAAAAATAAAATAAGTAAATATTATTTTTCTCAAAAATATAGCTTCGCAGTTAAAAAAAATCAATAATAAATTTCCATAATAAATTTATTGCTGTAATTATTTTGATTTTTATAAATTTTTGAGTTTACACTGCTGTAAATTCCATTGCATGTGCGTATGAGCAGCACGGTGCTATAATATTCTTTGGTGGGATACTCATCATACTATCTTAAACTAAACTTCGTTTTCCCTAAAAAAAAAGAATATAGCAATTAGATATGATCAAAATTATAAATGGTTTCCGAAAGTTCACACAAGATTTAAATTTCACGCAATTTTTAGGTGTTGCCAACGAAAAAAAAGAAACCTTGACAACTGAAATTTATTAAAAATGGAGCGCACAACAAAAAAAAACCTTTTAATTGTTAAGTAATAGTTTGAAAAAATATTGATTGGTTGGCGGCGATATCAATTCATTTTCATCTTGATGGCTTCGTTAATCTTCAAAACTGTCGCATTTAGAAAATACACGAGTGATTGTTGAGAAACAAAAACTTTCAAAACGTGCCACTGTCTGTATTCGCCTCATTTATGCGGAACAGTCATTGAAATTGTCAACCGAGGAGACCACTTGTCCGATATTTTATTTCATACATGACCCTATATTTTATAAATACAAAAAATACCTAAAGTTTTAATTAAAAACCCACATGAATTTTTGGACACCTTTAATATATTGCATTTATTTTTATGTTTTTGTTCTATAAATATGTAGTTACCCATAGTTATGATGTTAGATATGATTATAGAACTAAATAAAAATAAAATAAAAAGAAAACTCATAGAAAACTATTCCCCTTCATAAAATTAAACTAAATAAAAACATAGATTTTAATTTCAAGTTATTAGCTGCATTTTATTATCCACATGATCTGATCTGGACCAGATCCACATAATGAAACAAACAGGATCAAAGTGGCAATCAGGGTATTTTGCG
The DNA here is from genome assembly GCA_929447395.1 of Epistrophe grossulariae. Lineage (NCBI taxonomy): Eukaryota > Metazoa > Arthropoda > Insecta > Diptera > Syrphidae > Epistrophe > Epistrophe grossulariae. The sequence goes on from OV839566.1 coordinate 85,409,282, forward strand.
TTGTGTTTGTATATTTTACATGTTTTTGTTGGGTTTTTTCTTTGCACTACAATTAAAATTACCATAGTAATAAATAAAAAAGTTCTAGTTTTTGGATCATGAAATAGATTTAGAAAATAAAGTAGGATTACAAGTTATTTTTTGTATTTACGTGTAAAAATTTGATCCTGATCAGATCATGTGGATAATAAAATGCAACTATTAATAGAAACAAAAATTCCATGACGATGATCGTTTGACGTTTCCATACAAATTATACAAACTATCGGTGGCAAAATAATAATTAGCGCTGGTAATACAATTTTTATCGGGACTTAAGTTAAGTCCCGAAAATTGTCTGGGCTTAGCTAAGTCCATATGGACTTAAGTTGTTGTTGTATTTACGTGTAAATCGCTCAGTTCCGAGTCGTTTTTTTCTATAAATTCTTATGGACTTGCAAAAATACAAACCTACTATGAAAAAAAAAACAAATACTACATCGACCGTACAGCACATACATAGATGTACCTTACCTACCTATTATTTGTTTTCTTATAGTATCGATTGCATGTTTTTTGTTTGTTTTCAAAGTTAATAAATTCTTTTTAATCATTTGCGAATTTAAAAACACTGAAAAATAAATTACATATTCCCCTAAGTAGAATGAAGGTGAAACATAAAATTACTAAACTAAAGTATGCTCAAAATATTTACAAGAACCCTTGAGATATTAAATGTGCTGAAGAAGATAAAGTTATGATTTTAGGAAATTAATAAGAATTTTCCCATATGAAATAATTTTAATGAACCCATATATTGTGTTAGTTAGATACTTAACTCTAGACAGTGTCTTCAACAAAATTGTTCGAACAAAGTTCTTCAAATATTTTGGGGTGATGAGTGTGTTCAAAAGAATCTTGCTACTTAGTAAAAAGTTTATACTCTACTTGTTCTTTTGTTAAACTTTTCAAACATGCACTTATTATCCACATATGACATATGAATGCTGTACGAGGAAAGTCTCAAAAGGGATTTTGTCTTTTCTTCGGTATAATCAAATTTATTTTTTATTTTAAAAGTACATAATTCAAATCAATTATGGATGGATCCATGAGTTTGAGTAGGCCTCACGTTCCTGAACTGTTATAGCTTAAAAGTATATATTAATGTTAATACTTATACTTACATATGTATATGTTATATGTTCGCACCAAAGTAAAATTTAAAATTTCAGCAGGAAGATTTCAAGATGTCAAGTTGGTGTTCACACTACACAGCAGCAAAACTAAAATTTCGTCTCTTTTTAACATTAGTAGAATCATTTGTTTGTTTTTTATCGGATAATCTTTATATACAAAAGAACCGGGAAAAGTACGATAACTATGGCGCCAAGCATTGATAATGGTTTTTTGTAGAGGGGTCAAAAAAAAGCATTTTTACTATGGGAGGTTAGGGGCAATTTAAAAAAAAAGACTTAAATTGAAAAAAAAATTATTAAAAAACAACGGCAACACTTACAATTAATTATTATACCTACTGGTTTTTCCAGATATCTGTTCTATAACCCTGAATTTAAATTAAATTATTTATGTCAATAGTTTTTGAAAAATTTGCATGCAAACTCAAAAATTTGATACAAAAATGAAAAAAAAAAAGGTTAGACCAACTTTTTTTCAAAATTGTGAAATGAAGTGCTGAATTGGCTTTTTGTGGCCAATGCTTATATCAATTCTGAATCGAACACAAAAAACCGAATGGTTTTACGTCTCCTAGGTATGAGAAAATTGAAAATTACAAAAACTACTTTTTATGAGATTTTTGTTTTTTTGGTATTTACGGTGTTTTCATTTTGCGGATTAATGTTGATGATAGGTTTATCTTTGTAAGTAAAGTACAGCAATCAATTAAGCGGTACAGTTGCATTATACAGGGTGTCCCGAAATCACCGCCTCAGAAGAAAACCATGAGTTCCTGGTGTTATTTCAAGTCGAACAACTTTTTTCTGTGTGAATAACGGTTTTCCCGCAAATTATTTTCAAGCACATTTTTTAGCATTTTTAGGTTGTTTTTTGTTACTTCATTTTTTTTTTCAAAAAAACACGTTATTAAGTATAATTTTTTTTTACTATGTGTTCTTAAAAATACTTAACATTTTTTACCTAAAAATAGATGTAAAATTATTAAAAAAAATAAAGGAAAATCAAGAAAATATGAATATTTGAATAAAAACGAATAAAAATCTTTAAACTTTTAAAACGGTCTTACTCTTACTTACTCTTTCAAACATTCAACACTAAACGCTCAGCGCAGTTTTTTATTCCTTTTAATTGGTTTTCATCAAATATCATCCTTTTTTTATTTTCCTTTTTTTTTTTGTTTTTTTTTTTTTTTTTTAGTAATTTTAAATGTATTTTTAGGTACAACAATGTTAAGTATTTTTAGAACACATATTGGGATTTTATAATAATAAAAAAAAAATATACTTAATAACGTGTTTTTGTGAAAAAATCATATCGAAGTCAAAAAAACAACCTAAAATTGCTAAAAAAAATGTGCTTGAAAATAATTTGCTGGAAAACCGTTATCCACACAGAAAAAAGTTGTATGGTAGATCTTAATTTCTAACTGTTCTTTGTTTAAATAAAAAAAAAATAAAAAAGCGGTTGTAGTTTGGCAAAGTTAGAGCCAGTCAAAGGAAAATATAATAAAAATCATAAAAACCGTTATAAGTCGAAAACGAAGCGAAAACGAGAAAATTACCTCTTGAGTTTATCGACTTGAAATGACCTCAGGAACTCATGTTTTTACTTCTGAGGTGGTGATTTCGGGACACCCTGTATAGGTATGTAAGACACAAACGAAACATATTAAGAAATTATATAGATTTTCTGCAGACGTACAGTTAATACCTAGGTATAATGTGAATTTTTTATAACGCATTACGTTTTCATATTTGAAAATGTTAAATGTGAAACTTTGAGCAACGTATACGTATATGTATACGTAGAAAACAGCTGTTGACATTGGATATATATAGGATAAATTCAAATTTTCTCTAAATCCAGATTCTTTTAATGCAAAAGAAACTTTGCATACACCCAACCTCACACCTACCCCAAATCCTATATTGTGCCCAAGCAGGGGGGTTGCATGCTGCCCCCGATACATATCTCACTGTTTATAAGCCGTAATGCTGGGTGCTAGCATCTGATGTATTTATGTAAGCAAACAAAAAAAAACAAAAATCTTATAAAAAAGTAGTTTTAGTAATTTTCAGTTTTCTTAAAAACTAGAAGACATAAAATCATTCGTTTTTTTTTGTTCGATTAAGAATTGATATTAACATTGACCATAAAAAACCAATTTAGCACTTCGTTTCACAATTTTGAAAAAAATGGGTCTAAACTTTTTTTAAAATTTTTTTTATCAAAATTTTGAGTTTGCATGCGAATTTTTCAAAAACTATTGACATAAATAATTTAGTTTAAATTTAGGATTATAGAACCAATTTCTGGTTTTCAAAACCGGTATAATTCTTTATTGTAAGTGTTGCCATTGGTTTTTAATATATGTTTTTAATTTAAGTTTTTTCTAAAACTGCCCCTACCTCCTAAACGGGCCAAGATAGACCCCCTCTCGTTTTTGACCCCTCTACAAAAAACCGTTACCAATTCTTGGCGCCATAGTTATCGTACTCGTGCCAAGAACCGTTATTAACATATATATCCACAGTGATTCTGAGTACAGTATTCTCTTTTCTTTTCACGACAAAAGAGAGCATTGCATTGCAAATCACTGCGAATCCAGTATTGTGGATTCCATAATCGACATGGTTGACTACAACTGCCAGTAGCGTAGCGTGCCACAGGATTTTTGTTTGGTGTTGCCAGTATTAATTTTTCTGGAAATCTGTTTTCTTATTATTAATCACCTTATATGAATAAGAAAACGACAAAAGGAAAAATGCTAAAAATAGTCTCTAATTATGAAATGAATTTTATTCAACTTTTTCTTTTTTAATCATTTTATGATATTTTTAGTTTGAAATAACAAATTTAGGTAGTAGAAATTGGTGAAAATATTAAATTTTATTTTTTATTAAATAGTACCTACCTAAATTTCTTAAGGAATATATTTTAATAAAGCTAATAAAAGTTGTTGTGCTAATCCTTTAAATCTGGTATCAGTTGTTGTGGCCTTCAGCCACGTTTTTAACCGTCTCAAAGTGGAAACGAATGGATACAAATTTAGATTGCACGGAAGTGAAGCTAAAAATGTTTCTAGTACATATACATAGTTTTATTGTTCCATCCTTCTACATTTGTTTCCATATATAAATATTGAAATAAAACAACTTTTCTAAAAAATTTTAAGAGGCGACACAACTTGATTGCTTTTATGTAGGTATTATTTTTCTATGCGCCGATTATTTTCCTTTGTTACCAAGTTCTTTTTTTCATAACACTGATTTTATTTATGACGATTGATTTTTTATTTTTATGAATAATGGATTGTTATCTGTTACGCATGTTTAAATACATTTTCACTCTGAAATTTATAAAAATTATCATTTGATCTATTTGAAATATTGCTAATAAAATTTTTACTCTGCAAAGTTTTATTCAAAAGCAGTTGGTCACACTAAAAACTAATAATAGTGGCATGAGATTTTGTACAGTTTTTCAGAATGTATTTTCAAATGTTACCTCAATCAATTTCATTTCAATTAATTCTTCATTTCATTTATTACACAAGATAATTAATTCTTTTTAATACATAATTCTATAATAATTCTATATATGTACAGTAAATTATTTGGAAAAGATTATCCAAGAAATAGAAACTCAATGGTTTCAAAAATTACATATTTCAATTTAAGTTTTTAAATGTACCTATAAAATTCAATCAAAGTATGTATTTAATAAAAAATTATATCATATATATATGTACATATGTACATATTAAACTTTTTAATTACAAAAAAAAGAAGATAATAAGAGAGTTTGTCATATTAATGAGTGCAGTGGGTGGTGGGATTTCATTCCGTTTTATGGGTTTTTTGGCAATTAATGGAAAAAGAAAGAAAAGTGAAATAGTTTTGGGAATTTTGCCTGATTGCAAGGGAACTTTTCCTTGAGTTTCTATGAATACTGCGACTCGTTTGAAATTTCAAGTGAAATCTAGATTACGTGCGGTATGAACATAGGGATTTCTATATAGTATTTTCTAATTTAATTAAAATTTCCATTAATATCGAAGAATATTTTTTATTATTATAATCAAATTTAATTTTTGATAGATTTAAGCTTTAACAATATCTAGTAAAAGCTTAAATCAAAAATGAAATGCCGCTAACTGAACTGCCACTCTGAAATTCCACTTTATTCGACTAAAATTTTGTTTAGTGAAAAGGCCTTTTTCTGGCTTAATAAAAAAGGTTTTTTTTTAGACGTGTGGTTTTCAATCTGGCAATACTTTTTTCGGAGTTGGTCTTTTTGATAGCTTTCACTTGATTTATGCTCAGTTTGGTTTGTCATTTCATAATGAATAGACTTACTCTTGAGTCCTGAACAACGTTTGCAAATCGTGCAAATTTTTTTACCAAAATAATGGTTCGGTTCACGAGACGAGCTGCGTCCAATATTCGGTCGAGATAATCGCCTAGCAGAGTAATTCGAGCAACCATGGATTGGTTTCGCACCACGTTTACTCTAGTGGATAATGCATCCTCAGAGACGTCTTCCAGTGCGCACCGAAGACGCTATTGCTGCTGATGGAGCAGAGTATCGAAGAAGACCCGAATGAGTCCATCCGCCATCGCGCGCAACAATTGGAGCTGGGGCCTCTCGGCTGGAATTTATTCGAGCCAGCTGCGGCGGCCACTTGCCCGAAATCATTTTTAAAACATAATGGCAAACCCTTTTCTTTATAATAAAACTATAAATTCTTTGCCATAGTAACATTAAATTATACGCGTTTTATATATTTTGAAAAGCCAAAGTCTTAAAAAACATAATTTACATAATTTGAGCTGAAAAACAACTCAACATATATATATATATATGCCATTAAATTAATATGCCATTAAATTGAAGCCCGTTATTTTTATGAAATTTAGGCCCGGTGCACACATGCGTTCTTTTAACACGCGGTGCTGCAGCGGTGCGGCAGAATTTGATATAGAATTATTAATTACCAATAAGATAAAAAGTTTCTAAAAATATGGAGTGTTGCTTCCGAGGAATAGCATGACTGGCAAAAGAAAATATGTATAAAATATTCCTTTTGTTAGCCAATTATCAACAAAAGTATTAAAAGCTTTCCAAACAAATAAAACTGGACCAGATTTATTAATTTATATTTTATTAAGATGCTTACTGCTCGATGGTCAAGATAAGAGAGAGATATAATATAAAGCTTAAAAGTCGTATTTATTAGATTTTTGTCTACTTAGACACTGTCTAAATTTTTTCAAATTGGTGGAAGTAAGCTTTATTTAATAAAAATAAATATCAATATATTCATGGTAAAGACAATCTACTCTTCTGTCTAAGTTAGGCAGCTATAAGACAACAATAAACAAGGTTTTTGAACATATTTTCCAAAGTTGAACAGTTGCCTAAAATTAGACAACGTTTATAAATAAGACCATAAGACTATAAGTCAAGTACAAATTAAGTAATTGGTATAGTACTGAAATTATTATGCCTTGGTTGGTAATGGAGTGATGCTAACACTAAACGCTACTTGCGCGCTACTTGCCTCCAGGCACCTACGAAAATAATATTCAGCCCTACAATGTAATACTTGAGGCTATAGATTTAGCAAGAAATGTATGATGTTGTATAAGTTCTTTCGCATTTTTTTAATTTTCTTTTTCAAGTATATTTTCACTTACATCGTATTGCCCTTTCCAATTTTATAAGGGAGGTAAATAAAGGGTGATTTTTTAGCTGGTTTGGTTTTGGCAACACTGGTTTTGACAGCTGACGTGTGTTTAGTACCTTGTGTCACTGTCAAACAGCTTCAGTTTGGTTTGCAATTTAACCATGGATCGTCTTACAAATGAACAACGCTTGCAAATTATTGAATTTTACTATCAAAATTCGTGCTCGGTTCGAAATGTTCATGTTCGAAAAATTGTGTTCAGCGATGAGGCTCATTTTTGGTTGAATGGGTACGTAAATAAGCACAATTGCCGCATTTGGAGTGAAGATCAGCCAGAAGCATTGCAACAGCTACCAATGCATCCCGAAAAAGCCACTATTTGGTGCGGTTTATGGGCCGGCGGCATTATTGGGCCATATTTCTTCAAAGATGATGCGAATCGCAGTGTTACTGTCAATGGTGAACGCTACCGAGCGATGATAACAAACTTTTTTTTGCCCGAAATGGAAGTTCTTGACTTGCATGATATGTGGTTTCAACAAGACGGTGCCACATGCCACACAGCACGCGAAACAATGGCGCAATTGCGAGGCGAGTTTGGTGAACAGTTAATTTCACGTTTCGGGCCGGTCAATTGGCCGCCTAGATCGTGCGATTTGACACCATTAGACTATTTTTTGTGGGGGTATGTCAAGGCTAATGTCTATAGGGACAAGCCCGCTTCGATTGACGCACTGAAAGCCAACATCCATGCATTCATTCGTGAGATACCGGCCGATATGTGTGAAAGAGTATGCCAAAATTGGACTCAGCGGATGGGCTACCTGAGACGCAGCCGCGGTCAACATTTGCATGAAATTATCTTTAAACATTAAATTGCAAGGTTCAAACTATCGATTCAAATAAATATTTCATTCATTTTTTCGAATTTTTTGTGTTTTTTTTTAAAAAAAAGTTCTAAACCTCTTAAAAAATCACCCGTTATAATCCAAGAATACAAAAAACGGAACCCTATAAATTGTTCTGAACGGTAAAGTAGTGGCTTGATTAAAGAGCTAGAACTCTTTCTTGATTGCTTGATGTTCATCCAGTTTTTAATGTATTAAATGTTAATATGTACATACTAAAATGGGTATGTAAATACTTTAAGGCATTAGACATAAACCATCCAAAATCAGGCGATAACCAAAAAATAAATATCGAGACAAAAATGTGTGTTTTACAAAAAAAAGAATAATTGTAGCATTTTTATTGCTGTTCTCGTCGCGTCGTTTCAATGAATATGTTCTTACAAAATGTTGGTCCCATTAACTTGAAAAACTGCCTTTGCCAACTTTATCGCAAGTTTTTTTCCGTTGCTCCAAACAAAACTTTTCCATCTCTGTTTAACAAATTAGTTTTGACTGTTTGGATTTAAATCAAAACGACAAAAGGTGAAAAGTTCCACGGGTATTTTTCTTTGAAAAATATTTTTTTCGCTCAAGGGCTGGTGCGAGCGTAGAATGAATAAAATTTATTAATTAAACCAAAAGACCATTAAAGTTGAAAAATGTCGTATAAAATGAACATATTCTTTGTCAATGTGAGTATACCATAATGTTTTGCTTATATATATACAAATTTCCCAGGGCATGTTGAAAGCAGATGTGCGAATAACGTTTATGATAATTTATAACATAATGACAATGGAATATTATTAAGTCAAAAATAAGTCAATTAAGAGACATAAAACTCGCGAAAAGTTCCAAAATGCCCTAAGAGATACCAACCAGCCAGCTGGTCCTCTCTAAAAGCCCGGCAAAAAACAACATCAAAGAACTCAATACAAGATGAGTTCTTGTTTGTTATAAATAAAATTGGTTTAGGTATGGATGGATGGATTTACTTTAATACCTATATTTACTATACAAGCAAGAGTACCGTGTCTTTGAGAAAGTCATTTTTTTCAGCCCTATTTCATTTATTATTTCTTGTCCATATGAGTCATCAATCATTTTTTTGATTCTTTAAGAATTCCATATACAGCTTAGAAAGCCAAAGCTGCTTAAAATGTAGGACAAGATATTCTTAATATTTAATGAAGGTTAAAGCAATAAACAATGTTTGTATGTAGGAAAAACATCTTTTTCACCATGTTGAAAGAAACATCAAAAATTAAAGGAGTAATGTAATGGGTGTTGTGACTTTTGAGTAAAAAAAGTAAAAGCTTTTTTGGAAGAAGCTAAAGCTACTTATTCATAATATATCTACTAGAAGCTAAAGCTATAGACAGTTCTGGCTTAAGATTTTGTTTTATAAGCGAAAGTCAGAAAATTTTAGATTAACATTCATGTTCTCAGTTTTCGTTTGTTTATTCACAAGTTTTGAATTATTGTTCAGTATATTTAGACATGACTCGTATGAGAATTAAATATGGAAATAGGGAATACGTTTGTTTCTTGCTATCTGTACGGACGAAGGGTTTTTGCCCCTTCCTTGTGAAAATTTAACTATAAATTGTAGAAAAATCTCTCCGACTTAATTCGGATTTTATTAAGCTAAGATTCGAGTAACTAATGATGATCTCCATTATCCATAAGTAGAAGGAGCAAGCTTTACTTAGATTTTTATTTGCGATATATAGGTACTATATGGCAAGTTACGGATTCGTAAAAAAATCGGACTCGAGATTTTGATCAAAGTTGACATTACGATGATAGCGAAGTCGAAAAAAGTGAGTCTCGAAATTCTGTCCGTCTGACTGTCTGTCCTTTCGGCTGCAGCCTAAACGGGTCGGTCGATTTTCTTCAAAGTTGGTACGTAGCATTTTTGGGCATTCCCCCACCCGTTTTTTTCATTTTTTTTAAGAACAAAAATAATGGTACAAATTTTTTTAGCAAAAAAAGAAAATCTTATTTTTCTCAAAAATAAAAATAAAAATACAAAAGCTTAAAAACCGGTATTGAACATCTCATTTTTCTCAAAAACGGCTGCTATGATTTTCATTAAAATTTTTGTGTGAACTAATATCTGTACGATCTACCATTTTAATGGACAAATTTTTCTATCATTTAAAAATGGTGTCTCTCATAGAACCATTTTTTAATTTTCTCATTATCAGTTTAACTGATTTTAATGAATTTTTTTTAACAAAAGCTTCAAATAAGTTCTAATAATATTACATACAAAAACTAAAATTTTGATATTTAAAAAAAATTTCAAAATAATTTTTTGAAAATTTCCATATTTCGAAAATGGGTTGATGATATTTTTTTAAATTAATTTTTTAACTTCGCATTAATAAAGGCTAAAAATTGCTTACAATTTTTTTTGTTTGTTAATTTTTTCAAAATTTTATATGTTAAAAAATGTTTTTTTTTAAAACCGCTCCAACGATTTTCATTTTTTTTTTTCATAAATTGAGATTTCCTTAAGAAATAACAATTTCAGAGGTTGTTTAATCAATTTATGTTTAATTAAATATTTTGTTTACAATTTTTCAGTCTAAACTGTAAGTTCCATGCATATTTGCAACATAGGTATTGTTCATAAATAAATATACCTACTCGCATAGTACTACCTTAAACTTAACTACGTTTTAAGCAGTTGCAGGTGGTATACAATATAGGCTCCCATAACTAATTTATTTCCTTTATAAGATAAATATTATAGTTTTTGAATTATTAAAACTTTAAAAAAACATGTGTGATCGCACAAAGAGCAAGTTCGTGCGACTCAGTCGTGCACCCATTTTTTTTAGATTTAGATTTCATTTAATTACGCTACTTGTATTTTAAGATACAATATCGTATAAACTAATACAAGTTTCAATATGAAACACATTTCTAAGCTTACATTAGATAAAAATTTAATTTAATTTAATACAAAACAGCTATTGAAATTATTAAACAAATATGTATTTACTTTAAATTTTTTTAAACTAAGTAAACCCAAACGCAAAATAGTTGGCCTAGTATTGTGTTTTTTATAAAATAATATTTTTCAGCGTTTTTTGTATGCTGAATAAATAGGCAATCATTTTTTTCTTTTTAAATATGATTCATTAACATGTGTTCTTGTCAATGCAATTGACAAGTAAGCATAACCAATAATTGTTTTCAAACGTTTGAATGAAAACGGTTTTTTTTTTGTTGCAAAATACTTGGCCCGCTAGTTTTTTGTCGCAAAATAGTTGGCCTAATCCGTTTTATGTCTCTCTTGCACTTGAAATGTCCCGTAGAATGATGAGTTATTGCATTACACAGCAAGCACGTATTATTATGCAAGTCAAAGTTCACAATGGCGCGCGGCAAGTGCTTATCTGAAAACATGCGCAACAGAATAGTAAGATATTACAAAAAAAAAGTTTTGGCATACGATATTGCAAAAATGATGGAAATATCACGGTCTTCAGTCAGAAATATTATAAATTTATTCAAGAAGAACGGAAATGTGAACCCACTGAAGAAAACTGGAAGGCCAACAATTGCTATGGGTCGAGACAGAAGAGCTTTGCGAAAAATTCTCAAGAATGATCGTCGTGCTACCACAGCCAATATCACATTAGAGTGGAAAAATGCCATAAACGAAACAGTTTCAAGAGACACCTGCATTCGTGAAATGAAGAAAATGGGATATAAATTTGATAAGGTAATTTTACCAATTTTGGTAAAGTAATTTAATAGCTTAGAAATCAATTTTTCTTTCAAACACCAAACTCAGGCAAAAGAAAAACCGCTTTTAACTCCTTTGCATAAAAAGAAGCGCTTAAAGTGGGTTCGGGATCATCAAAACTGGACGTTGGGGCGTTGGAGGAGTGTGATATGGAGCGATGAATCTCGATTCGAGCTTTGTGTTGGAGACTCCCGGTCAAGAGTATTGAGAACGCCAGCTGAGGCATTTCAACCAGATTGCTTTCGTAGGAAAACAAAATTTACAGCTTCAGTTATGGTCTGGGGATGCATGTCAGCTCAAGGAGTGGGCAAACTATGCTTCATCGATGGCACTTTGAATGCCAGTAGGTATGAAGATATCTTGGAGCATGAAATTTTGCCTTCAATTCCAAGGCTGCAAACAGAAGATGGCTGTTTTACTTTTCAACAAGATGGCGCATCATGTCATACAGCAAAGCGAAGTATGCGCTGGCTTCCAGTCTTAACTTTGCCCGCAAACAGCCCAGATCTATCTCCAATTGATACTTTGTGGGGAAAAATGAAGAAAGAATTGAGGACAAATCCGGCTTAAAACTTAAATGTGTTAAAGGAACAAATTCAAGAAGTTTGGGATGGCAATACCCCTGTATACTGTCAAACCCTAGTGGAAACACTCCCAAGTCGAATTACGTCCGTTATCAAAAACAAAGGTGACGTCACTCAGTGGTAAATACAAGTTTTTTCTTTTGGGCCAACTTTTTTGCGTCGATAGAAGTCTGGGCTAACTATTTTGCGTAATATACATTTTTAAAATTTTGTGTTTTTTCTATTAAATGAATTGTTATTGTTTTATAAGTTACCATTTTTAAATGTTTGTGTATAACACATTCCACATATTGAAATAAAATTTTAATCACTTTGTTGAATTTGTATTGCCAATCTTTTATTTCTATTTCGTAAAAAAATTAATAAAAAATAATTAACCGCCAACTTGGCGTTATGAGGTAAAACACGAGTATCTATATTGGATAAGTTGTTGCGACCTAAGTGATGAAGACATTTGCAATCTGGTAAAAAAGTAAGGAGGCTGATGTGTTTGCATGATCTTATCATCATCATCAATTCCTGGAACCACGGTCGGGGCATAGGGCGCCAACAAAACGTCTCCATCCTTCACGGTCTGCAGCTAGATATTTTAACTGTGGTCACGTTTTTCTCTGAGTGGCTGCTTCTGCTAGTACAGTTGATTTCCATGTTGTCCTTGGTCTTCCAACCCGCCGTACACCCTGGGGATTCCATTCAAAAGACTGCTACGTAATATCATCGTTTGGTTTCCTCAGTGTGTGACCGATCCATCGCCATTTACGCTTTCTTATATCGACGTCCAGCAGTCCTTGACTTGTCCTACGCCATAATTCCTGGTTCGATATAACTTGAGGCCAGCGAATCTTAAGGATGTGACGAAATCCTTTCATATCTTCTCAGTCCATACATGTGTCTATTATAGTATGCTACATTTAACTTCCTACTACTGTTATAGTCACAACTACAATATATCTCACATCCATAAATCAATATTGGTATAACCAAGTTTAGCAAGCATAAGCCTAGTTTTTTGGGGAGTATAATATTTCACGACCCACAGCATGCAGAGCACTCCATATACTTTTCCTATTACTGTATTAATGTAAGTATCCCAAGTAAGTCTTCGATTAAAAACCATTCCAAGATTTTTTGCAGTCTATACATATTTAACTATAGCGCCGGTCAAGGAAAATTCGAGGAAAGTATGAAGAATCCACAGGTTTTTTGAGATGATGAGACATTTGGATTTACTTGGATTTAAGAAGAGGCCATTACTTTGGGTAAAGATTAATATTTTGTCCAGATCTTCTTTTATAACTGAAACAGAATCGTCGTCCGCGTACATTTGAATTGAAGATTGATAAATAATTTCTGGAAGTTCATTTGTGTACAGGGGAAATAATAGGGGCCCTAGAATTGATCCCTGAGGAACACCTCTAAATTTACCTAGAAAGTTCCCACTTCCTTTCTAAATTATGGAATATTGACCCACTTTTTTGTGGACTTCTGGCTGATGAGGGTGGGTTATGAGTCCACAATTGATTTGTGGACATATAACCCACCCAAGTGGGTCAAAAGTCCATTGTGGACTTATGACTCTGCGCCTAAAGTACAGCATCAGAGGCTAAATATTTGTTGTTTTGTGATTCCTGTGCAAGTTCCATTGCATACATTTTTTTTTGTGATACCTGAAATTACGGCTTTGGCATCATCCAGTTTGGCAGTCGTGCTTAACAAATTATTTTTGGTTTCAGTGAGCTCCGTTTTGATTTCAGTCATTGATGAGGCCAACATATTGATGTCAGATTTAAGTTTGTTTACATTAAGTGACATTGTTTGATTTGATGTTTCGATGTGGTCAACGCGTTTGTTAATAGTTTTTAATTCTGTTTTAATTTTGGCTATTTGTTCTTCGATTTTTTTGTTTAATATTTCTTCAGATTTCTTAATTTGAGTTGAAAGTAATAATATAGTAAACTCACTTTGTTTTGCAAGTCGTTCATGCATTTTTTTCCACATTTTACTGTCATCCAGTGAATTAGTATGTCAGTATTTCAGAGAACTAATTTTTCAGTGGAGGTTTGTGGTGAGTTTTTGGCAGTATCAGTAAATGTATTGGTTTTTGTTCCTGTACATATTTAAGATAATGTATGTAAGTTAAGCAGTGTTTTCAGAACTTTTTAAGCAAAATACAAAGAAAAGCAATACCTAAACAAGAGAGAGAAAGTTTATTTACCACTTGTATGAGAATAATTTACTATTTTCTTTAATTGTTGTTAAAATCGATATTTTTTACTTCAGGGTTTTGGTTAAAAATTAAAGTCACAAAATCTGAATATTTTGACACCAATAATATACGAATTTGAAGTGTGTCTTATTTATAAAATGTAAATGAAATTGCCGCCAAAAATAACACTTCTATTCTTTAGACATATTGGCGCAAAATTTGAAACGATTTAGTACGATGTTAGTACATTTTTTGTATGATAAAAATGCTTTGACATCGTACTAAATCGTTTGAAATTCTGCGCCATTGTCTTTAATTATGCAACGACGAGAAACAAAACGAAAACAGCCAGAATTAACTATTAAAAAGTTTATATCAAGATTATGATTTTAATTTTTCTAAATATTATCTAAAGTATAGCTATTTTAATACAAATATGTTAAGAATTTATAGTAGGTATGCACTGTACTGTTTCTTGGCGCTAAGTTTAAATTATTCGTTACGGTATTATTAACATTGAAAATGTTTATAGGGTCGTTTTGAGAAAAATATGGTGTTACCAAAATGATTAAATGAACAAATGAATATATAACAAATGAACGAAATGAACTCTAGCGTATAGGGGGCTCAGGATCGAATTTTTGGTTGGTGTTACCAAAGAAAATGCCAAAATGAACCTAAAGACACAACCGATGAATCGTACCTACACGTTGATCGTCGCCAACCGACGAGCTTCAGTGGAGGATAGTTGAATTTGTATGAAATCTTAAAATCACTCGATTTGAGCGCACTTAGAAGCCTTTTACCATTGAATAATTACAAATAGAAGGGACACCGGATTAGATCGCCGCTAGATGGCCGGAAATCAAAGTCAACGTTGTCGCTTTTAAAAACTGAATAGTGAAAACCACAACCATTGAATATGCTTGAGGAAATTATGAGGGAAATTTTCGTTCGAATGAAAAGGAGGCAACAACAAAAACAACCACTTTGGTTTTGCAGTTGAATTGTTGTCTGCCATGCCAGACAAGGTCAAACTACGTTTGTTGAACGAAATGTAATTTCAAGGGTTGTTTTTTTTTATTTTGCGTTCATTCAAAGATGTTGTTGTTGCTTTCATGCAATTTGTGGTGATTTTTTGGTCTTTATGAGTTTGGTATGAACTTTTCTTAATCCTAATTTTAAAGTTTTGTACCTACCTACCTACTTATCTATGAGATTTTAAAGATTCAAAATGTGTAATTCTAATTGTGTAGATAGGTAGGTACCTATATGTAGATAGGTATACATATGTTGGTTGGTATAGGTACCTTACCCATTGAAAAATAAGTTTAATAAATATTTTTTGTAAGCTCATCATTTTTGGAAGATCAAAGAAGAGAAACTTTTATAATTTATACCTAATTTTTTTCTAAGGAAACACAATTTAGTTTTTAAAAACCGATAGGTAGATACCTCCCTATATTTTTTATTTTATTGTTTTTTCTACAATTTTATTTCTATATTGACATTGATTTTATGTAGGTATACAATACATACGGTGATTCACCTAAGGTGTGACAAAATGCTATAAGAGCGTGTAGGTTGAGTTGAGACAAGAAAAATATCGTATGGGTGGCGGGAGTCTATTACCCCCCGTTTAGGTGGAAGGGGCAATTTTCTAAAAAAAACAAATTAAAATAGAACAAAATCATTAAAAAACAACGGTAACAACTACAGTGTGTGTGTTTTATTCATTGCTGCATAGCCAGCGCAGCAAAATTTCGCATGGCAAACAAAAACAATCTGATTGCTGGCGAAAAAAAAGTCAGTAAAAAAAAAAATGGCTGTGCTGAAGATAGACCTTTGAATTATTCAAATGAACGTATAGAGTGAGTGACCGTTTTATTCAGACTTGTGCTGCGCTGGCTATGCAGCAATGAATAAAACACACCTAGAGTAATCTTTTTATTCAGACTTGTGCTGCGCTGGCTATCCAGCAATGAATAAAATACACCTAATGCCATGCTATACACTTTTATAAAGCCAAAGATTTCTTCTTTCATTTTCTTTTTAAATTAAGTTGTTTGAGTGAACAGTTTTTTAAAAATTAATTTTTAAACTTAAATTTTTGAAAAAAAAAATTAAAAAATTGTGTTCAATGTCATTTTGCTCAAAATTGTATGTTATTAAGTAGTAGTTTTGTATTTTATATTCAATGCTCCAATCAGTTTTTAGTCAAACATTAAAAACCATATGTCAAAATGTTTTCTAGTTTTTGAGAAAATTGAAAATAACAAAAGTAAGTTTTCTTAAATTCGACATCCATCCGTTATTTTGTTGCTTCAAGAATCCTATTATTTTCTACTAATTAAGAAGTATAGTAAATTTCGTTATTTTCTTAAAAATTAAAAGAAAGAAGAAAGAAGAAAAGAAAGTCTGTTTCACAATGTCTGAGTAAATTTCTAATTAGTTATCCGACATTTAATTGATCCCAAAATTAAATCTTCCCATCAAAAAAACTTTGCGTTTCACAATGATCAATTAGCTATTCGTTCGTTATTCTAGTTTTCCAGACAAATAGAATTTGACTCGACATGTCAAACATTGAAGAAAAAATATTTATAATCATCAAATAGTTAGTTTTTCATGGTGGGTCATCTTATTGTATATGTTAAAAGTGTCGAGAGGATTGTTTCAAAGAGATGCGAATAATAAGAGGTAATTGTGTGTTGAATTGAAGTGTGAGTGTTAGTGAAGAAAATTTTGAATTTTTAATTGTTAGTTTAATTTTCTAATTGGCACTTCATCTTGCCAGTAAAATACTTAGAACTTTAATTGCCAATTAGACGTATTCAGACATTTTGAAACGTAAATGAGGTTGTTAAGCTTAACTGGTACTTTAATCAGACATTGTGAAACAGACCCTTAGGCATCCGGTTTTTAGTATTTGACTAGAAATTAATAGGAGATCCGAATATTACAAACAAAAATATTACTTAATAACGTAAAAATATTACTTAATAACGTAAAGTTTTGAAAAAAAATATTATTTTGTTAATAAATAATTATAAATATACAGTCGACTCGCCCTAAGTCGTACTCTCTCTAAGTCGAATTTCTCTCTAATTCGAACCTTTTCGTCATATTTTATCATTCCCTTCAATTTTCCATACAAAAACCATTCTCTAAGTCGAACTCCCTCTAATTCGAACTCTCTTTAACTCGAACACATTTTCTCGATAATTGGCATCATCAAATAAAAAACCATTACCCCTTCGGAATTCGTATTTGGGTATAATATAACTACGAACCATGAAAACCTTAATAGGTACATATGTATATATGTGTAGCATCGCGTGTACCATCATCGTCAGCTCTTTGCGTTTCTTCCTATTCATAACCCTGGTACCTCTATAAAAAGATAGTTTTTAAAAAATTACAACGCAAAAACAAAAAAGGATTATTGTCCTTTTCTTTGTGTTGTTGGTTGCTTTAATACATATGTATATTAACCTTTATTTATTAAATAAGCCTTTTAAAATAAAAAAAATGTTTTTTTTCTCTATAACTCGAATTTTTCCAAAACTCTCTCTAACTCGAACAAATCTTGGTATCCCGTGAAAATTCGACTTAGGGAGAGTCGACTGTACATATATTTTTTCGCAAAAAAAATCAAATTTGTTCAGGAGAAAAAATTGGGGTTTCACTTGAATGAATTTTCTAAAAGATACTGTCAAGAGTTTTTCGAAGAGCAGATAGCAAATTTTGGGAGTGGATGCAGGGCCTCTACACAATTCTGGGGCATAATACCAGGAGCAAAAAATTGTAATCTGATCTTACCCAAACGAATACATATGTAGGTACTGCCATTTGCATTTGAACCACAAAAAGTGTTTAAATAATGCCAAAATAACATCTATAACAACTGTGGATTGAAATTTTGCAAGTTATTTGTGATTTCTTTTAAAACACTCACTTTTATTTTGATTGTATGGGAACGGACAAGCCTCTTTATTTGTGCATGCACGGAAAGCTCCCAGACTTAAATTTTTTTTTTGTCAAAATGATCCGCACATATATAAATTTTTTCGTCGCAACTAAGTTTTTCTGAGAAACTCTTCCCAGAATTTGGTAACCATATTTCACGACGATAATCGTTAGGTAAAACAAATCTGGGAACGCCAGAGTTTTTTTTTTATTTTTACATTGTTATAGGTAGTCATTTTTATAAATTTAATAATACTCGTAAGTTTAATTAATAAGTAAGTAGAATTTTTTACAAATTATCGAAATTATCACTGATGCAACGAAAGCAAAGACACATTTCAGAATGGTTTTTACTTAGGTATTTTGTTCCTAAAACCATAAAAAAGCATTTTTTTTAGCCAGACAGACTCAATTTATTGGCGACAAGATTTTCGTTTTTTTCTAAAACGTTTGCATCTATTGCCACTTACATAATGTATGTTCATTGTTCTCAGTATCCTATTTGGATCTACGGTTCAACACCAACGGTTTTGCTCAATAATATTGCCTTCGTTTCCACATTTTCATGATCAATATACGTAATATACTCGTACCTATTCGTTAAAAATATTATTCATGATCATTAATAACAAAATATGTATGTTAACCATTTTTAAGAAAAACCGCAATTAAAAGTGGACATGAATTAACACGATTCGTGCGCTACTTCAATCTCTGGGTGCCCAAAGTTTGCCCACCGGCAGCGAGGGGCAATGGCCTGGCGGCGCTGGGTTGTAAAAAACAGTATCTATTTATCTTTATAGTAACAAAATTGTTATAAATTTGATTTTTTTAGTCAATTTCTTTTGAGACTATATACCTAATTGTATTTAGGGCTTTTCACAATAGTATAGCATGACACTGTGTCATGATTTTTTTTTATTTCAAGTGGATTTTTTTGGAAAATTACCCTCTCGGCTTAGCAGGTTGAATTAGACCTCTCCGTCCATACAATTTTTGTCTTGCCTTGATCTAACCTGCTTACTAGCCCTAGCCTTTTGTCGTATCTTAGGCAAAACAACCTGTTTAAGTCTCCGTTCAAGTAAAATATTTTACCCTTCAACATTAACACATGATTCAATAATATTTAACACTTAAAACTAAGAAATTAGCTATTCTGACGATAATTAAAAACATAAAATTTTAACAATCATTTAATAAACCTTTGAGCAACCGTGAAAGAAACGTTTAAATAGGTAACCTTAGATAGGTATGTACCTGTGCCTACCTGTATGGGTTTTAGATCTACAAATCTGAAAGCAAAATAGAAAATATCAAACTGAAATTATAATTACAAAAATAAAAACACTCAAACATCATTTATCGTCACACGTCACCTTCCTTAATTGAGAGAAACCATACAAAATGCAAAAGCAACCCTTAAGTATCTACCTACCTACCTATACTACCGAACGCTTTCAGTTGACCTTCAATGGCATTCTTGTTGTTGTTTGTTGTTCATGACAAATAAAAAACACTTCCACCGTATGTAGGTACATAGGTATATTGTGAATGAATTTCCCTAAAAATATCCCTATTTGAATCTGCTTAAACAACAAACAACAATTTAATATTTTATTATGTTGCCGATAATTACCACGAAAACAACGATGGCGTTTCTAGTTTCTCAGTGTCCACTTCTATTTGTAATTATTCAATGCTTTTACTCAGGTTATAATTATCGGATGCTTAATATTAAGATAGATAATTAAAGATAAAATTACAGGCTACAAATCTGCATCAAAATTTTTGCAAAAGCTTACAAAATTTCATACTAAAAACGTGAAAGATTAGCTTTTGAGAACTAATTACATCACGGCAAATGACGTGAGGAACAAGAAAACAAAAAGAAAAAGAAAAAAACGTACCCACAAAGAATATACATTGCTGTAAGGGTGTGGGCAAGACGTTGGTTGGAGTGGAATGTGTGCAATAAAAAACCACCACTGCACTGTGGCTGGTGGCAAACAAAATTGGCTTCGCATCGGGAACAAAAATGATATACATACATAGCTACATTATTAAGTAGGTTATAAGTATGTCTGTAAAATGTTATGTTGATTGAATTGTTGTAGGTATTTTGCAAATATTATTCGTAATGGTACGAATAGGTTGGTTTGGTTGGCTTATAACTTCTGTTCTAACAATCGGATATTTAAAATAAAGGTCTTAAAATGAAGGTAAAATATCGAACTAATTTATTCAGTTAAAAAATAATTGAAATAACATAAAAGTGTAGGTGAAAAACGTTTAGGTTTAATTCATCAAAATAAATAATTGCAAAAATTGAAAAATTGAATAACAAAATTGGCTTCGCCAACAAAATTCATATACCTACGTATCTTAGATACATACATTATGTATGTAGGTAGGTAGAAATGGCGATCACGAGCAACCTAGCTCGTTGACCCAATTAGCGCTAGAGTGCGCCGTTTTGTTACCATAACTCGTTGGACATGTGGATGTTAATGGTTTGGAATGTCTCAGAATGGCTCAGAGACGTAAGAGGTTTGACCCTTTAGTATGACATTATGTATGTACATTTATATAAAAGGATTGATTTAGTTGTTCTGCGGTTGCCTTTTTACTTCTGTACTAATAATCGGATCTTAAAGATTAAGATTTTGAAATAAGTTAAATAATAGGCTTCAAAATTTTGTGTGACAAAACTTGACTTCATTCTTAATCAATTCGATTGTTGAACCTAGAATATGCACAGAGACCTATACTTGAACCTCTATGATTATAACTTATAACTTTAGTTCTATAAGGGCCAGATGTTGAAGGTTAAAGTATTTAAATTAAGGTTAACTAGGCTAGAGGTAGGATTAACCTAGCGAAGCAACTTAAATATACCTTATACCTAATCGAAAAGGGTTGATTTGGTATCTTCTGTTCTAATTATCGGATCTTTGAGGTTAATGTCTTAGAATTAAGGTAAAATCTCAGGCTACAAATTTATGTGACAAAACAACATCTAAACCAATGCGTTTTTTGAACTTGACCAACGTCTAAACCAATGCGACTTTTGAACTTGACCTACGTCTAAGCCAATGTGATTTTTTAACTTGAACTATACGTCTAAACCAATTCGATTTTTGAGCTTGACCAACGTCTAAGCCAATGCGATTTTTGAACTTGACTTACGTCTAAGCCAATGCGATTTTTGAACTTGACCTACGCACGTCCAAACCAATGCGATTTTTGAACCTAAAATATGCAAAGATACCTACTTGTGAATCTCTTTAATAAACTTACAACATTAGTTCTAAGGGCCAGTTGTTGAAGGTTAAGGTATTTAAATTAACATTAATCAGCCTAGAGGTAGGATTAACTTAGCGAAGCAACTTAAATGTAGTAATCGAAAAGGGTTGACTTGGTAAGCTTTTATTTTCTGTTCTAATTATCGGATCTTTGAGGTTAAGCTCTTAAAATTAAGGTAAAATCTAAGGCTATAAATTTATGTCACAAAACTTTACCTAAGTCTAAGCCAATGCGATTTTTGAACTTGACATACGTCTAAGCCAATGTGATTTTGTAACTTGAACTATGCGTCTAAACCAATTCGATTTTTGAGCTTGACCAACGTCTAAGCCAATGCGATTTTGGGACTTGACCTACGTCTAAGCCAATGAGATTTTAAACTTGACCTACGTCTACACCAATGCGATTTTTGAACTTGACCAACGTCTTAACCAATGCGATTTTTGAACTTGACCTACGTCCAAACCAATGTTATTTTTGAGCCTGAAATATGCAAAGGTACCTACTTGCGTTTCTCTTTAATAAACTTACAACATTAGTTCTAAGTTGTTGAAGGTTAAGGTATTTAAGTTAACGTTAAGCAGTCTAGAGGTAGGATTAACTTACCTAAGCAACTTAAATATAAATATCGAAAAGGGTTTATTTGGTAAGCTTGGTAAGCTTTTATTTTCTGTTCTTATTATCGGATCTTTGAGGTTAAGGTCTTATAATTCAAGTAAAATCTCAGGCTATAAATTTATGTTACAAAACTTTACCTACGTCTCAGCCAATGCGATTAGAATATTCATAGGTACCTACTGCAATATAATTGAACTTCTTTAATAAACTTATATAGATTTAGTTCTAATGTTCAGATGTTCAAGGTTAAAGGTAGAACTATAATAGTCGGATGCCGACCTAAGTGGTCGTACGAAACGAAACGAATACAAAGAATTCATATGACGTGCCCATAATTGAGTTTTGCTTGTTTCGACCAATTTTTTACTTTTGCTTTCGGAAGTGAAGAGCGCTCACCGACCGCTCCATGCGTAAGTGAACTGAGAGAATTTTCTTCCAACATCTTCCGACTATTACAGCTCTACCTTAAGGTCCTCAAATGAAAAAAAAAAAAACCATTCAATTTGGTTGTCAACTCAGCTGTCAACTTAATTGGTGCTTTGCTTTTCATATACTCAGATTAAAGAATACTGCTTAACTGTCAAAACCATTAATATTGTCTTAAGAAATTACACGACTCGAGTTTATTAAAATTATTAAAAGATGAGTTCAAAATGCAAAATAAATATTATAGAATACCTGAAAACAATTAGGTAAATCAGGTTTGCATTGAGTTTGAGCTACACATCAAATTATTTATAAATTTGGTCTCGCGTTAAAAAGGGTTCACTTTGACAGTAAATCAAATAACTTGCCTATATATAAATAGTTCAATAAGTTGAGAGACTTGTAAATCAATTTGAGCAAATTTGAGCAAATATTTGAATTTCTTCAACATCAACGCCGTGATTAAATAAACTGAACTGAACAACATTAATTTAACCGCCAACTGGAATTCAACATTAAAAATATCTACATATTGTAATTTCAGACTGAAGAATGGTTTCTTAGACATCTTAGACATCGTTTTGGTGCAACTATAGGATACAAATTAGAAATCACCAAGATTATTCATGTTTTTATTTTATCGAGCTAACACAAGTCATTTTCAATGTCCCCATAGTTACTCTATGAGTGAAATCTGTAAATTTTTAGATTAGATTTTATTTTTAATCGTTACAATTTTTGAAGAAAAAGATATTTAGGGGGAAAACCCAACAGTCAGACACCTTTAACAGTGAGACATTCCGAATAACTCCTAAAGAACATGCAAGAACTCCTTAAGTTTTTTTATTTTACGTCTTCCAACAAGTGACGGTCCGAATTATTCAGTCGCGCTGTGATATCACATTAAGAAAAAACATTAAAAAGTACATTTTAATTTTTAATTTTCAATCTAGGTGAGTTTAACAATTCATGTTTTAGATATATATTATGTAGGTTATATTTTCAACAACACGATTTATTACATTTTGGGGCATTTTGATACATATTTTTTTGTTTTAATTTTATTTACATATTTTCGACGATTTACCAACCGTGACACAAAATCCCGTTGCCTACAGTGAGAGACATTCTCACTATTGGTTACATGGTAAATCCTTAAACTAATTTTTTTTTACGCTACTAACTAGTCATGTCCTCCAAGAAACAGCTTTCGTCGATTATATAATAAATCGTACGCGTATGTTTTATCAAATTTGACCAAATTGAAGTTCATTAACTTTTTCTTTAGAATTTTTATTTCACGAAATTTTGTTTGTTAAACTTAACCAAACGTCATTATGACTTTTAGCATAAGACGTGTTCAGGAATATGATACCTATATATTAGGTATCTCAGAGAACTAAAAAAACTCCTGTTTCTCTAAGTATAGCATTGAGATTAGTAAGCGATTAAAGTTGTGAATAAAAACGTTGATCAGCATTGTTTGTTTACACAAATCCATATAATGGGCCATATGGATAAACAAAAGTAAATGGTTTTAGTTACTTGTATTTGTTCCGAATTCTCATCGAAGTGAAAGGAACCATTCATATTTTTGATTTCTCTTTCACCAAATTTCAGTTGAGTTGAGCTCGGGAAACAGTAAACTGAAGTAAACATCCACGATTATAGGCACGTCATATGATTTTTCTTGTAATCGCTCGATCTTATATTGTTCGATAACTGCAGTGAGTTTGCAACCATTACAGTTCTTCATTTAGCCCCGAAAACGTTTTCTCATCTAATTCCCGTCAGACTTAAAAAAAAACATGACTTTTGTCGTATATCTTACATTTTTTTTCGTTCCAAGAAATTCGGCTCGATTTAAAATTGGTTTGGGAGAGGTTCTCCATTTAAAAATAACTTCGTTTAACGAACAGTTGATTCAATTACAAAGCATTTAACCAAATGAATTAAAAAAGCGTTCATGCAAACTTTTGTGTAAACTTAACATATTACACAATTTGAAAACTTACGACAACCCTGATTAAAAGAACTCGTGAAATGAAAATTCTAACGAAAAAGTTAAAGAACATCAATATGCTCAAATTTCAAGGTGATTTTTAATTATAATAAATTTTATATATTTTATAAAGATAATAAAAAATTCTTCAGCCATTTTTGGGGAAATTCTAGATTTAGACGTGATTTTGTTTAGAATTTTTGAAAGATAATTCGTCGCGCGATAATTGTTTTGTCGTATATGCCATTTGAGCAATTTAGAGGAATCGCATTTTAAGTTTCGTTTAAATAAAAAATTAACTGACTGATGAAATTTTTCTTCAATTTTAATATAATTTTGTGTGGAAAATCTTCTTTTCATTAAGATAATTATTAAGGTATTCCAGGTTGTTCAGTCGCCCGTCGGTTTCAGTTTTTAACTATAGAGGTTTAGCTCCAAAATCATTTTGTCGTAGGTATATAAGCCTCGAAAATCAGTACTTTGTAAGAACCCCATACAAGTACGACAAAGTAAACACACATGCGGCAGTTCAATGCAATATCGAATCGAGTGAGATTTTCGATTTTCTCAAAAACTAGAAGACATTACATCTGATTATTATTAGTGTTTGAACATAAATTGATAAGAGCATTGAATATTGAATATTGAAAACAAAATTACTATAGTTAATATGTAAAAATGAGACAATTTTCTTCATTATTTTTTAATTTGAGTTTGAAAATTAATTCTTCCCAAACTATTCTATAAAAAAAAAAAACAAAAAACCGAATTAATGGATGGATTTTTGGCTTTAAAAAAGGCGCACACTTCACTATGTCAGCTGAGGGCCTTTCCCCCAACATACAGCCAAAGTTATTCTACCAAACGTGCATGACATGCATCCGTTTAATATCGATATCTACGACTTTGTGCATGGCGCACTTTATACATCGAGTGGAATTTCTAAAATTTAAAGCTATATTTTATAGCCATTATTCAAGGGATTTATAGAAAATATTTTTATTACATTATTCAAAATCAAAGCAAAATTATTCATTGAAATTTTAAAATTGCGGAGGCAATAAAGAATGGTAAATAAGGTAATGCTAAAAATCAAATATCTCAAGGCAAGGCTGGGTGCTTTGATTTACTTTATTTTATTAAGTAATTAAAGGTTGATATTTCTTCTAAAAAATAAACTATAATTAAACTCTATCCGGAAAGTATTTTTCTGGAAATTAATTATAATTGTTGATCGCCAAAACAGTGTTTTTTGGGCCTTATCTTACGAATCAAAGGATGATGGTCGAATTGGAAGTTTGACCAACAGGAATGAAATGTATACCAAATGAAAGGTTGTTTTGTGTGCAACATTTTTCACTATAGGGACAAAATCAAAAATTACCGGAGAACATAGAGCCAATCGGCACTTACACTTACGCCACGACGGTTTATTCAAATTTTGTATCGTTTCTGTTAAGCCTACATATATATACACAGATACGACAAAACAATACAGTCAAACCAGCTTAAGAGAAACCCGGTTAAGAGAAAAACCCGCTTATGTCAAACATTTTTTTCATCCCCGAGTTTTTGTCGACCAATTACCTTTAAAACACTCTGCTTAAGCGAAACTTGCTTAAGTGAAACCGGATACCTGAAACATATTTTCAGTTAAATTTTATATTTTTCATAGAAAAAAATTTTCTTAAGTGAAAAAAAAACTGAATCGAACAGAACAAAAAATTTGCTGAAGACTTTGATTTATTTTTTATTTTTTGCTCCACCAAATTTTCGTCATAAAAATGACATTTGAATTTTTGATATTTTACAACCGTTTTTGGAATTTTGAAATCCTTAAATCTGGCGTTTACGACAAATCAAAATTAAGGGATGGTTTATTTTGTGGATATACGATAAAATGCATACTGATTTTCTCAGTAACGGATGACTGATAGATCAAATCTGATTTCGATGTATACGATGTATGGAAAGGGGACCTTTGAACACATAGTCGATAGCGACGAATTATTTTTGGGGATTGTATTTTGTTTAAGTTTTTATTTTTATGTTTAATTTAAAAAAAAATTAAGTTTTACAGAATGATATGAAAATTATTTATTTGATTCTCAGAGTAAGGTTTCAGCTTATAAGAATTATTAACGCATAAATTTGGTATTTTAATAGACGAAATTAAACAACAATTTTTTTTTAAATAATTTTAAATATATGCCTGTAAGACCTAAGGTCTTTTTAATTACAACCTGAATTGCACGGCACTAGTTAGAAGGAATATAAGAATAGGAAAGAATATTTGTTGGCACATGGGCTGAGAAATTAGGTGTTAATTTATCTCATTGAATCCCACGGGTGGCGTTCAGTTGAAACAGAGGGAATAAATAGAAGAGTGGGGCTCGAACCAACAATTTTACTATTTTACTATTTCATATTTTGAATATTTAGCGAGTGATTACCTATTTAAAAAAATATGATTAACATTTTTTCTGGTTAAATATTTTTATCTTTTAGTACAAACGCATTAACTGGCATATGAATATTACTCGTTAAAAAAATATTTAAAATAAAACTAAGAAATACTGGGCTATTATAGTTATTTTTAGCTATAAAAATTGTATTTTAAGGACCGGAAAGATTTTGGATTTTGTTTTACCAAAACCCTTTTATCCTGCAATTTTCAGTTAAAATAACACGAAATGCAGTTGATTGATATTTAATTCCTTCGCGGATAGAAATGTAAAGTACAACCAGAGCCGGCCTCAGCCAAACTTGCGCCCTGTGCAAGATTTGTGGAAAGCGCCCCTTTTTATATTTGCACACATACATACATACATACACTGATAAACATGCATAAAGCCTACTTCCTCGTGAAGTGAACAACCATCAGTGGAGAAAGTGAATGTTTGACACAATTTGCTTGACTTTTGCAGGTTTTATGGTCATTTGTCAAAGCTACACCAAAAGCAATGAGTTCCCGTACATTTTGCGCGTGAATAACTCTCCACTTTTTGTCATGGCTTCAAGAGCACGCTCACGGGTGAACAAAAATGCAAATTTGTATGGATTCACGACATGATTCACAAGTATGTACTAGGCTTAAGACTTTTCCACACTACCCCGAGCAAAAGAAGAGATAAAAACTGCTCTTTTCTTTATCTGACACGATAGATATGAGGATTTCTGTGAAGAAAATTGATGTATCCTTTCATCAGTTAACGACTTTTATCATACATTCAGCTAAGCTGAGTTTTCGTCATAGAGACGCATTTTGGAGTGAGAACTCCCATACACAGGTACGGTGTATAATACAAAACCTATACACGGTCTAGCACATATGATTCAGTATGAGTAAGTTTTTTTATTTGTCATAATTTCTCATGTCAATTTTAGGACTCAGTGTGTATGAAATCAAACTTGCACAGATGAGGTGGCGTGGAACTTTTTTGTGTTGGAATTTTTTTCTTTTGTACGAACAGGGTGGAATATTTAGGTAGGTAAGATTGAACTTGCATAGAGTGGGATCTTTAATTTTACGATATTTTGAGTTGAATTCTCCTTGAATGCAACAATGAAAGTGATATTAATAAGTGTGCAGGGAACAACTTAGCACAGTTGTGATCAGTGGCGAAGCGTGAATTAAAAATGCGGTCGTGCACTTCATTTATTTAAATGTTTTGTATATTTACAATTAACAGGTACATAATATGTTGGTATTACATAAATTCTAATTCAAATCTTCTTCATTACTTCAAAAATATTTGTAATACATTTTAATGAAAAGAATCTTCCAACTGTTT
The DNA here is from genome assembly GCA_929447395.1 of Epistrophe grossulariae. Classification (NCBI taxonomy): domain Eukaryota; kingdom Metazoa; phylum Arthropoda; class Insecta; order Diptera; family Syrphidae; genus Epistrophe; species Epistrophe grossulariae. Next base: position 85,437,705 of record OV839566.1, read on the forward strand.
CTGTCGCAAAATTTGTTTTTTCAATGGTAATCATTGAAAGTTCTAATTCTTCTCTCACAAAGTTTAAATATTTCTGGAAAAACTGACCCGACATCATCATTTCCAATTTTTTCAAGAAATTGCTTAACGTTTAAATTTAAAAAAATAATTCATATAAGTCACTTGAAGTTTCACGAAATAATTGTTGACTACTGCTTGATGTTATTTTTTTAAATAAATTTTACCCAAATTATAAAATCATTACTTAAAAAAGTTCAAAAATTGAATCTACAGTTTAAACAAAAATCGTTTTCTTACCTTCATTAAAAAAAAACTCAATTCATTGCCAAAATTCCCATTCCGTTCATAATCTTCCAGCACTAAATACGAATAGAACAATGTCAACATACAACAACTATCCTATCTAAATATATTATGTACCTACACATTGTGCCTACACTTCTCCCATACACATATCTGAGTGTGAACTTTGAGCAAAATTTGCTTGGATTCGTTCACAGCTAATTTGAACGAATCGGCTGATACGATGAGAGCTATACTTTTTTGTTTGTGTATATACTTTCAGTGGATACATTTCGTTTCCAAATCATGTGAGCGAAATGGGTGCTACAAAAATGTGAGCTGTTTTGTTTTGTTGTGTAATGTGTATACTTCCAATGGATACATTTCGTTCTCAATCTCAAATCATGTGAACGAGTTGATGTTGAAAGTCAAAAGAAAGAGACGTTATTGTTGCTAGTGGTGTTTGTTTTGATTTAAATTGAGTGCATGAAAGTGTTGCACGAGTCAGAAACTGGGAAACAAAGTGAGAAATTCACTCAAATTAGCAGATAAGTAATATAATTTTGTGGGTTGTTAGGATAACGAGAAAATTTTAATATTTGTATAAGAAAGTTAGGCGTTCATGAACGAAATGAACAATATGACGCCTCGCCACTGGTTGTGATGGATGTTATTTTGGGATTATTTGAACAAATTTTGTGGTTAAAATGCAAATGGCAGTACATATATTTTGCTTTCGCAAGATCATATTACAATTTCTTGCTCCTGGTAATGCGCCCCCAGAATTTTGCGCCCTGTGCATTTGCACGTCTTGCACATATGGTTGGTCCGGCCCTGAGTACAACATGATATAACATTTATTCTCGTAAGTGCATTCTAAATTTTTTTAATTAGGTATTATAAGAACAAAGACTCCAAAGTAAGCTGACAAAATCTAAAGAAAAAAGTGATTTGTTTTGAATAGTAAAACGACGTGGCACAGCCCACAGGGGAGTCATTAGTTAAAAACTGTTAGAAAATAAATACTGCAAATGAAAAAACAGTGAACGAGCAGCTGATCTTTATACGGCTAGATGCGGAAAAGAAACGACTACCTACAAAACAATTTTTATTTTTGAAACAATAACTTAACATATGTAAAGGACTGGAAATACTAAATAAAACCCAGTACCTACGCTCAAAAGTTGCAGGTATATACTGTCAGCCTTATTTTGAGTTTCAATGGAAAAATATTTCACCTTAAAATTATTTGTTTCCCCGGAATTTTAAAAGCTATTGTGAGTTTCGCCAGAACAAAATTTCGTTCGCCTACTAAAAATAAGGGAACATTTAGGCTGTCAATAACATTAAATTCCGCCCGAAATGAGTGTTCACAATAAGGGGGATTTTTTTAACACAAAATTTCGGGTGAAACTCACAATAGGCGAAAAGTGAAATATAAAATTTTCCTGGTGGAATTCACAATAAGGCTGTATATGTACTCAGTGTTGTCATAAAATATTTTTGGAAATCGGGAAGTTACCGCATTGGAAATCGATGTTAATCGGGGAAATAGTTTTTTTTTTAAGTTAACTTGGTCAACGCATCTATAAACCATGCCATACAATAAATATATTGAATTTGGCTCGTGGATTTCCGATTAGCCGAAAGTCGAAATAGATTGGCCGAATCTATAATCAAGTTCAATAATGCACTCTCGGGAGATTATCTCATTGAATTTTTATCTGGTTTCACTCGAACTTTTGGGTTCGAATATCTCATAAAACAAGAGCCAATTGATAATTGTTGAGATCAAGTTTGAGTTTAGGAATCCAAAATGTATGCAACAAATATTAGGTCTCGGTCAAGGCTGGCACCGTCGCACATTGGGGCAGCTCTATAGAGAGCCGTGATATAAAGTCCATCTCAATATTTTTAAGCAACGGGAAAAAAATGTTGTTTTTCTCAATTAAAGATTCCCCCAAACCAACGCGAATTTCCGTTGGCGACGACGAAAACAACAATAACAACACGTAGTTGTCAATGAAAACAACACGTTGTTATTATTGTTTTCGTCGTCGCCAACGAAAATTCGCGTTGGTGTGGGGATACCTTAATACATTATTTTTGATAAGACATGGAAGAACTTTTTTTGGTAAGTCACCTATGCTAACTTAACCACGCTGTCAAAGTTGATCAAGTTGGTGCGAGAAAAAAAAATAAATAAAAAAAAAAAGATTTTTGAGGGATTTTTTTGTGTAATTTTTTTTTTCTTATAAAGAGTAGTGATAAAAATGTCAAGTAATCATGTCGATTATGGAATACGCAATACTGGATCCGCAGTGATTGTCAGTACAATTCTCTCTTTTCTTTTCTTTGGGTAGAGAGGAAAGAGAGCACAGCACTGCGAATCACTGCGGATCCAGTATTGCGGATTCCATAATCGACATGAATATTTCTAATATTGATGAAGGTATGTAGTTTTTATTTTAAGAAGAAAAATTTGAAAAAAACTTGTTTAAGTATATAATGGCAAAGTTACAAAAATTAACTTTTTTCTAAGGTCTCACATGAAACTTAGAGCAATATCTCCTGTTTCGGCATTTTTTAACCATGTCTGTGAGTGTTGCCAGATGAACAGATATTTGGTGAATATAAATCAAAAAACAAAAGTGCTTGAAAAATACCGGAAATATTTTTTATGAATTTTTTAAGTTAAAAATGATTATAACTAAAAATTTTTTTATGGTTATTTAATCAATAACCGTTTTTTTTGTTTTGCTATTTTTTAATTCGTGGGTGCATAATAAAAAACAAGTATTTCTCTATATTTTTCATTAGGTTTATTAAAATATGGCAATTTATAGGTGGTCAAAACCAAGTATTTCAATGTTGCAGACGAAAACTGGTTGATTTATATTTTAACAGCAAGAAAAAAAAAATTCGAAGACAAAGTTATCACAATTAGGACCTTTCTTAAAAATAAAACTTCATGTTCTGAAAATTCTAGCCACTTAAAACTGAAGCCAAAAGACTTACGTACCAGTTTAAAAGTAAATGGGATTTCAAAGAGCAATATAGCAGAAAATCTTCCAGAAAAGGTACGTTGACTGATATTTTTGATCGAATGATGATTTCTTCGGATACTTCGGTTTCAAGTTTAAGTCGAAAATTCAATATAAACAAAAATAAAACTTCACCTTGCAGCTATTCAAATGTTTGAAGTAGAAAATGTCGTATGTCCGATTAAAAATACATAAATATAAGTTAAAATTAAAGTTTGTTATATTATTATTTCTTTAATTTTTCATCAATACTGTGTTTTATTTATTACTCAATTAGGTGAAGTAATGTTGCTTGAACAAAATAAGATTAATATAATATGAAAGTTATTTTTATTTTATCTAAAACATTAAAACTAGAGTGTTTTGGATTTTTGTTAGTAAAAGTTTTTCTCGAATAACTTAAAAACTAATAAAAATGTTTGCACTTGGTTTTCAAAATCTTGCTAAAAATTGGTTAGAACATTAAATATTTAGTAAAAACATGCCACTTATAAAAGCAAAATTTTGAAAAAATTCAACTTCAAAATACGATTTTTTGTCAAAATTTTAACTTTAAAATTTTATTTTTGAAAAACTATACACTTTAACAACTTTAATGAAAAAAGAATAGAGTATTAGCTTTCTAATAAGCTGTAGCGGATCACTGTACGACGTTTTGTTAATTTTTAATGTTTTTTTTAACTTTAATTCAACTTTTCACAAAAATTTTTTTTCTTGGACTATATCCAAAAATAGTTCTGCAAAATATCATCTTCGCTTTATTTAAAAAAAAAAAACTCAACTTTTTCGTGCCTGTTTCGCGTTTAAAAATATTTTTTTATACAAAACTTACTTAAATTCAAGATAACACTTCGCTTTCATCATAAAATCACAAAAAGTTGCAAAACAACACTCAATTCCAAGTGAAAATAATTAATATCACAAAACGACCTATCTTGCCCCACTGTGCGTCGGTCGTGGTCGCCCTCTTTCCAGTACCGAAGGGATACATGCACTGTGGTACCCAAACTCTGGCCTGCTGTATTGTTTTCTTTTACTTCATTCAGAAAAAAGCTCAAGACACTTTCTAAATTTCCAACTTCAGACGAATGATTAAAATAAATCAATGCATGTATTCTATTCTCCCATATGAAAGTAACATTTATGATTCATTAAAGAGCACATTTCCTGCACGGAAGTACCTACATATTCTTCTCCCTCACTTTACATGTTTATACCTATTATTATTGTTTCCGAAGATATTAGGAAAGCTATTGACGAGGACAACGTTACATTTTTGATACTTCTCGACTTCTACAAAGCGTTTGATATGGTCAATCACGGTATACTTTGTAGAAAACTTCTCAATTCGTTCAATTTTTCTAAATCAGCGGCCAAGCTTTTATTCTCTTATCTTACAAGCCGAATGCAAAGAGTTACACTTAATAACGCCCTATCTGATTTCGTATCTGTCGTTAGTGGCGTCCCGCAAGGTTCAATTCTTGGCCCTTTGCTTTTTTGAATATATGTTAATGAACTTCCTACAATTTTAAAACACTGTTCAATACGTATGTATGCTGATGATACCCAACTCTACTTAAGCTGCCCTTTGGGACTTATTGAACACTATGTAGCCTGTATAAATGAAGATTTAAATATATTAGAACACTGGTCACTCGAAAACCGTTTACTTCTGAACTCAAAGAAATCAAAGTGTCTCGTGATTTCAAAAACCAAAATTGATTTGTCTTACTTTCCCCCAATCCTCTTAAATGATTGTCCAATTTTTTTCGTAGATTCAGCTAAAAATTTAGGAGTTGTTTTTAAACGCAGCCTCACCTGGACGAACCACGTAAACAGCACCATTGGTAAATCGTATGGTGTCCTTCGTACGCTATGGTCTAGTCAGCACTTTATTCCAACACACGTTAGAGCTCTTCTTGTGAAAACGCTGGTTTTACCTTTGATTACATAAGGATGTGAAATTTTTTGCAATTTAGATTACGAAAGTAAAAGAAAACTAAAAGTTGTTTTTAATAGTGCCATACGATATGTTTACGGACTACGACGCTACGATAGAGTTTCGCATTATTCAATGCAATTTCTTGGAATGTCATTTGAAAACTTTTTTTATTTCCGCACAGTTACCTTTTTCTCTGATATACTTATAACACGCCAGCCTGAGGATCTGTACATTAAAATAATCTTTCTTAATTCTAATAGATCTCTACATCTCCGAATCTCGCGTTTTCGTTGCCTGACATCCGAACGCCAGTTTTTTGTCAACTCGGTAAGAATTTGGAATTCATTGCCACGAGAGATTAGAAATATAAGCAATACAAAGCAATTAGGAAAGGAACTTAAACATAACTATCGTAATTCTTAGTTTATAATTAAATTGAATCATTGTTTAAAAATATGTAACACTTAAATTTTAATCAATCTTGTAGCAATTATACATATCAGTAGCTTCACTATTTTATAAGATATTGTATCTTACAGTGTAAGCTTTCCATGAATAAATAAATACAAAAATACTATTAGTTACAAATAATAATAAAGAAATCAAACCCAAGACCTTTACGGCAATTTATTGAGAGTAGGCTATCTTTAAGTGTTAATTTATTCCATCGAAAAATAAGCACATATTTTGTATGTCTGAATAAAAATCGACCTACATCTTATTAAACTTAAATAATGCAAATTCAAAGTTAGGCATGATAAGCAGTATAACAGAAAGACACAAAATCCTATCAAGTAGGTACCTACAGAATCTCCAAATATACCAATTCCTAGTTAATTCTTCAACAATTCTCAAATCGATGGAGCTATTTTAATAGTGCCCCTCCCCCCTGCAAAAAACACTCAATATTCATTCGATTATTCTTAGTCCCATAAATTCTCGACGCTCATTATCTCTAATTTAAATTTTTGTTGTCTTCGCTTGTTAAATTTATTGCATAGTAGCATATTTAGCCATTTTCTATGTTAAAAAATATGAAGGCACCATGTAAGCTGATCATAGTCAAAATATATCGATTGCGAGTTGACCCAGCAAAAGTTTAATATCATTGAGTGTATAATTTTTTCTAAAAGTTCTAAGAAACGAAATAATTGTTTGTAGTATAAAAAGAATATACAAGAATTTATGGTGACCATATATTTTTGAAGATATAAGAGAAACATAAATTTTTTTTTTTGGGGAAGGGTGTCTAAATCAAATCAAAATGAAATAAAGAAAAAAAGGATAATTATATAGCAAGGCTTGAGTTGGATTTATAAATAAAGCCTCACAAGACTCCAAACTGCGGAAGTTTATACAATTACATAACTATGTATTTTATGCTTAAAATTAAGTACAGTAGACGTTCGATATAGTGAAGTAATTAAAACCAGGGCTGTTCACTATTTCGAGATTGCTTACAATTAACCCTTACAGGATCTGAGTTTAATACCTCCTATATCAAGATTCAAGAGTATCTGGAGTCCTAATAACAAAAGTATTGCAATAGGAGGCTTATGAGATCATTGATAAATAAATTAAATAATTAAAATATGCATTATTTTGAAGGCGCGTTGTTGTTTTTCGAGGCAAAAGTTCATGTTAGTAGATACATTTTCAACGGTATATGTTTTTTGGTTCACATATGTGAAAATCAATAAATATAAGGTATCGCCATTGTAACGCATAGTAATAATTGATTGACTTACAAAATAAATATTCTCACACCAACCTTTCAGTTTCAAAAATCCGCTTATCTGAAGCACTTTTTTCATCCCAGATTATTTGTAGACCAAAATTACCTTTAAAACACTCGGCTTAAGCGAAACTTGCTTAAGTAAAAAACCCGGATAACTGAAACATATTTTCAGTTAATTTTTATATTTTCCATTGAAAAAACTCTCTTAAGTGAAAAAAAAATCAAATCGAACAAAACAAAAAATTTCATTTCTTTCTTTATTTTTCACCACCAAAAGGACATTTTAATTTTTGATATGTCAAATCCTTTTTTGGAATTTTTAATCCGCTTATGTGAAATTTTTGTTCACTTATCTGGACTCCGCTTAAGTGAAATTTTTGTCACTTAAGCGAAGTTCGTTTAAGTAAAAACCCCGCTTAAGTGAAAGAAAGACCGTGACATTTTACCGTTTCTCTTAAGTAAGGCGCCAGTTATAGCAATCAGAAAAACCCATCCGAAAAACATGAAACAGCATGAAATTGATTCTTTTTTCTGATGGTTGTTTATAGCAATCAGAAAAAAATGTGTCAGAAAAAGTGAAGCAAACCGAAAACAAACAAACAGTCGCCAAGATTTTTTCTGATTGAAATGTCAGAAAAAAATGTTCGGATGGAATTCTTTCATTGGAACAGAAAAAAATTGGAACACAAATCAGTGGAACGATTTGTTACCTTTTCTGTCAAAAAGCAATCAGCTGATACGAAAAATGAAATTTCATCCGAAAAACAAGTAAATCCATTTAAAAGATAAAAATATAATGTTGTAGTAATTTTTTTTCGCGAAAAAAAATTCTACGCTACTCGTCGATTGATATATCACTTGGCTATCAAATCGGATTGAAAAGTAAAAAAAACTTCAATCGATTTTTTTTTTCGGATGGTTTTTTCTGAACGCTATAACTGGTGTCTAAGTTTTACTGTATTCCAAATAACATACAATAAACTTTATTTTTCATAAAAACAACGAGAAACTTCATAGCTCCCGGTACAAATTATTTTTTTTTTGAATAAGAATGAAATTAAAAAATATAATCACTTCTGTTTGTTTGTTTCTCAATTTTAAATTGATTTGCACTGCTTTTTCTTGTAAATGTTTCATAAATATCTTTAAAAAAAAGTCCCTCAATGCTGTAAATGCATTGCTGCTGGCATAATCTTGTTAAATTTTGAAAAAAATGTGAGTTCACTATATTGAGATACCTTTTGTTCACTATAATATAGAGTTGTCTGTATAAAATTTTGTGTGTTCACTGGATAGTTCACTCTACCGTGATTCACTATATCGAGCGCCTACTGTATACCTACTCATATGTATATTTCTCAAGAAAGAATAAACAACACTTGTTTCTTAAGGATCCCCCACACCAACGCGAATCTGCCGCGACGACGAAAATAACAACACGTGATTGTCAATGAAACAACATGTTGACTGTTGTTATTATTGTTTTCGTCGTCGCCACAACAGATTCACGAAAATTGGATTTATTTTCATTTCCATAACAAAATACCCAAATGTGATTTGGAAATAAAACTAAAGTAGGTAGGTAGCTACAAAAATTTGCATCAGCACTTATATAAGTAATTAATTTACTATTTAACAGTTATTTTGTGGAGTTAGGCATAAAATATGAAAAATAATAACTGTAAACTGCTTTATTTCACTTTATAAAACGAAATGGGGCCAATCTGGCTTTAATTCATTTTCGCAAGATGTACTTACTTTTGTATTTGTAATAGAGCTATGTATCGCATAAAAGAATGTGCTAATTTGATTTTAAGGAAAATATTAGTAATATCCCATCATAATAAAGGGTGTTTTTTTTAGACGTGTGGTTTTCAAGAAAAAATAAAACGCATATAATTTAATGTTATGGCCAAGAATTTGCTTTATTATAAAGATAAGGGTTTGCCATTATGTTTTCAAAATGATTTCGGGCAAGTGGCCCCCGTGGCTGGCTCGAATAAATTCCAGCCCAAGAGGCCCCAGCTCCAATTGTTGCGCGCAATGGCGGATGGACTCATTCGGGTCTTCTTCGATACTCTGCTCCACAGCAGCAATAGCGTCTTCGGTGCGCACTGTACGGCGTCTCTGAGGATGCGTATTATCGACTAGAGTAAATGTGGTGCGAAACCGATCCATTGGTTGCTCGGATTACCGACACTGCTGGGGGATTATGTCAACCGAATATTGGAAGCAGTGCGCCATGCTTCGCGCGAACCGAACCATTATTTTGGTAATAAATTTGCACGATTTGCAAACGTTGTTCAGGAGTAAGTCTATTCATTATGAAATGGCAAACCAAACTGAGCATAAATCAAGTGACAGCTGTCAAAAAACCAACTCCGAAAAAAATATTGCCTGATTGAAAACCACACGTCCAAAAAAAACACCCTTTACAAAAGGAATGGTAACCATATCTAGATGTATCTACCTACACATTACAGCCATAATCACAAATAGGTTCGTATGGAAAATGTTAATGATAGGTTCATTTATCGTAAATGGAGAAGGTGTGTGCGATGTGCGTGCTATGGGGATTGATGACGCCAAGAATTTAAAAGAACACATTCTTCTATAGACTTCCAAGAAAATTACCCTCTATATACTTATATATTCTGAGAAAATTGTTTTTTCTATGTTCGTCCTTCCTTGCAATTTATTTGAGAGGCAGTGAATTACTATAAGTATGCTATTCGTTGCAAAAGTTTAGAGTTTTCCTTTGTCACCCAAGTAGGTAATGGTGTCGAACAGAAAGTGGCTAATAAATTTGGTATTTTTGGGTGGCAGACAGAGCATAAAAAGTTTATGTTATTTTTTCGTTATCTATTAACTATATACTTAACCTTTATTGAAATGGTCTTTTGATAAAGTGTTTTTATTTTTGGCACTTAAAATAATAATGATGAAATTGGTTGGGACTACATATATCATGCTTATGCTATGTGTTGCTCTTAAAGATGACGTCGTTAATATAATTGTAGGTTCATCTATAGGCACCTGATTCAATGAACACGTATAGGATACGAGCATAAAATATTAGGAGGTACTTACTATATTTCCAATTTATTTTGCTTAGGTAAGCAACAGATTATTGACTTTAATGAAAACAAGAAAATTTATAGTAGACATAAAGATGTAAATGTCAACTACTCATCTATATAAAACTAAATAAGTCCTTTTTTTATTTTCTAACACAACATATACTTAAACATTATACGTTGTGAATTCTTTTCCATGAATTGCATTATGTTTACTTTCCTGTTTTAAGGTAGAATTCTCAGATCGAATTTAAATACCTACATAAAGTTTTCGTAATTTTGCTATTGCAAGTTAAGCTAATAAATTTATTAAGGTTTTCAATTAATTTGTGGGTAGGTATTTTAATTAAACAATAACAAAGAAAAGAGGATTTTAGTAATTAGTGTAGGTAATCCACGTCATACAGTTTGTCAATCTGTCTGAAAACAACAGCAGATTCACTAACTGCAACAATTTGGTTAAAATATGGTTTTGAAATGAGTTAAGTTATACCTACCTTAATGTTCAATTAAACGGGAAAACGGCATGTGGCTCTGAATATAAACGTGCTTCAAATAAAGAAAAAGGACATAGGTATAGTATCCAAGTGGTTTTCATAGGTATACCAAAAAAAATATATAATATACTTATATACAAATTTTAAATAATTACATTGTTTGGAGATTGAACTGCATCTGGGCGATTGCATTATTATGACAAAATTAAAAAATATTTTAATGAAATTATTACATGAAAGGCTACATTAGGCGTGTTTTTTTTTCAAGCCCGGGGGGAATTGGATGGAAAAAACTACGTCGGTGCTAAACAATTTACATGTTAAATGCAACAACAACTAATCCTCTGCGGGCTTAGCTAATACCAAAGATTTCTCGGGGCTTAGCTTAAGCGCGCCGAAAAACTGTATTACCGGCGTGAATTACATACTTGTTATCGATAGTTTGAATAAAACTCCATTTTGTTTCTGTGATGGCATCTCTAATACTCGTTGTCGTTTTTTTCAACAAATTCCCTCCGGGCTTGGAAAAAAACAAGCCTATTTCACCTTTTCTCTTTGGATTCGTTTATAAAACTCAAATGAAATAAATAAATCGTCACAAAAAACGTTTTAAAGTGCGATCACGGGTGCAACATAATTGGCCTAACCTTTCAAGATCATAGTACAAAAAATACAAAATCTGTTAATTGTGAAACATTTATTGTGCTATTTTTACATATATTATATTGAATGACGTTTGTTCAATCAACTAAAGAAATAAAAACAAAGATGGAAAACAAATGTACAAATGAATTATTCACTTTTAAAGCAATCGCGCGCGGGTGCAACATCAAATTATCGCGGGTGCAACGCGTCAAACTTTAATGAATATTAATACGAGAACAACGATAAAGGAACTGGATAAGAGATCACATGACGGAGTGGTTGCTATATAACTCGGTATTTTAAAATGTTTTTCAAAAAATGCGACCAGGTTCGAACTTCGGGTTTTGGGCATTGGAGTAGAAGCGATCGTGTGACTGCATGAATAGGTGACTTTTGATGCTGGTGAAGCAGTTGAGTAATGATATTCACCAGTACGCTTTCTGATAATTTCATCCAAATCGCTGCAGCAATTTCCAAGATTCCAATATATTAGAAAAGTGGGCGTGGCAGCGGCGGATTTCAATAACGCCCAATTCAAACATATTTTCTGAAGAAACTGCAAATTGCATTAAAATCGCGGTTAAAGCCGTTTCCGAAAAACCTAAGTAATATAAGTGGGCGTTAGTGTAGGCGGATTCTACTTAAACCAATTTTTAAATTTTTTCGTATGCACTGAAAATTTCTCCAAATCGTTTGAAGTTTTTCCTTAGAAACTAAGAAGAAAGTGGTAGTGGGCGGATTTGACTGAATTTAGTTTTCTCCTTTATAAAAAAAAAAAATTCAGCCAAATATTTAGAGCCGTTTCCGATAAATAAAGACATTTCCGACCGTTTCCGTCAAATTAAGAAGTAAGAGGAGTTGCCGGATTTTACTTAATCCAATTTTTTATTTTTTTCACGTTCATTTTAATAAACTCTGAAAGTTTTATAAAAATCGTTAGCGCCATTTCCGAGAAACCAAATATATCTATACCTATATACATACATATAAATATACAAGAATAGCTCGTTTAAAGTAATAAGATAAGTATTTTTCAAATATACCTATAGTATTATGAATTTCGTTATAAAAATGCTTTTATTTATCAAATTAGAAAGACTTAAAATTACACAAAGCGTTTACTTTCGATTTTACACAAGAATGAATCGACCAGACTCGTCGTTAATTCAAATTTGACACTTAGTTCTGTTTATTCACTTAAGGCGACATCTGATTGCCTTTTCATATAATTAAAAGTTAAAGCAGTAGTGCCACGTTTCTAAAGGAGACGTAACACTATACTATATGATTTAAAATTTTTCTACAGTTCAGCCATTCTGACCATACAATCGACCTCGATTGTCAAACTTATATTAGATGGAAGTGTAACCTTCGGAATCCTAACAGTTATCTTCTATTTTTTATCTCACTCAATTCATTTTCTTAGCCTACTTGGATCGAATATATCATGATATGGTATTTGGGTTACTTGATCACCCTCAACATCTTCTATTACATAGCGGTCATTATCTTCTATTGCTTCGGATGCTCTGGTTCTTAATTCAGCTAAATCTACTCTACTCTTCGATCGTCAGTATACCTCTCATTCAAATGTTCTGTTAATTCATCAACTATCTGCTCAACTCCAAATAGCAATTACTTACTAGGTGAAACTTTAGTACTAGTGTGATCAGTATTATTCATTGCATATTCTACTCTACTTAATTGCTGATGCCATCCAGTCAGCATACTCGGAGGATTCACTTAACTTCGTTAGCATTGACTTAAGGTCACTAATAAACCTTTCAACTTGTCCATTGGACTGTGGGGAAGCTACGGCTACTATGATATTTACAATATTGTACTTTTCTACAAACTTACTTAACTCCTGTGACATAAAACTAGTACCTCGATCGCTAATAATTATTCTTGGACGACTATAATAATCAAAGTATCGTTCCAAAGCATTAATGGTTTCTCTCGTCCACGGTGTATTCACTGGGTACAATTTCACATACTTCGTAAACAAGTCTATCGCTACTAAGGCATACTAACTCCTCGAATTAATCGACGGCAGTGGACCAAAATGGTCAATGTATAATGTGTATAGTATCAAAAGGTTCTGAGCGTTTTGTTATATTATATGTATAAATTTCTCTCAGTCTTTCGTTGCGGTACAGAATAACATTTACTTCAAGTTCCTAATAAATTTGTTCAACTTTTCTCTCATCTTAGGAATCCAATAATGCTTTAAAATTTGGCTAGAGCACTTGTCGATACCTAAATGTCCATATTTTTCATGAATCAACCGCATAACATTCTCCTCCAGCTCTCTAGGTACGTAAAGTTGACAAACTTTATTAGATCCTAATCGAAAAAATAAATTCTAAACTATATTCGGCCAAATCACCCGCCTCTAACTTACTTCGGCTGTTCTGTATGTTTTCATCGCTCGCCTGGCCCCTGGGCCATTTGAATATTCCTGCCAAGATCCTCAATTGTTACTACTGCAGTAATAAGAGCTCGACAAAGTGCATCTACATGCGCCATTCGCTCACCCTTCCTATCTTGCACCTGGTAATTGTAGTTTTCGAAAGCCAATGCCCATTTGGCTACCCTCAGATTTACATCCTTCTTAAACGTTTGGGACAAGACCTCACAATCAGTGACAATGACAAAGGGAAAACGGTCAAGGAATGTTTTGAAACGCTCCAAAGCATAAACCACAAAGTTTCGACTTCAAAACTGATGAGCCTAGATTCCCCTTTAGTTACCTTCCTAGAAAAGAAAGCAACTGGGTGAAACTTCTTGTCGTTCTGCCTCTGCATAAGAACTGCACCAAATCCGTGTGAACTTGCATCACAATGCAATTCAGTTTCCCGTTTAGGATCATATATTGTCAATACAGGTGAAGAACTTAACTTTTCCTTCAACAGCTCAAAAGCTGATGAGTACTCCTCTTTGATTCAGCATTTAAAAATACATGGAAACGATACCACACTCGACTTAGTTCCAAAGGCTGAGTTTTTCATTAATTCGTAGCCCCTCTCCTTTCCTACTCTTTTCTACTCGTGAAACCCTGCCCCAAAAAATCGAAAATAATATTTTTGCATTTAGGGAATTATAAAATCTCCATATCTATTGCAAAATTAGTGTTAATCACAATTTTTTCGCAATGCACAACAGATGCAGCCTTTTTCCATATGTCCTTTATTGATGACGTCATATCTCATAACGCTCAAGGATCTAAAAAGTATACCCGGCATTTTCGGATTCAGCACGCTTTTTTCATATAGAAACCATCAAAATGTATTGTATAAAACGAAATTTTGGATTCAGGTCATTTTTCCTTGGACTATATTGCTAATGCTAACTGCTTATTATAACTATAATATCAATATTCTAAAAGTTAAAAACAGTACGTACCTACATCATCTACCTATACTGGTCAGAATTGCTGCATCTGTAGAATGCAAAGCTACTGAACTAAAATTATATCAAATTTTTACTACATGCTGGACCATTCTTTGTAAAAACATAACTTTCTAAACCCACATCATAGGTAAATTTTTTTTTCTTAAAACATGATATTCCTTTTTAAAAATTTTTTGGTTTTCATATACGTTATACCTATATTATAATCTAAAACTTTGAAACATTGTAGGCACCTACATATTTATTTTAGAGTAAAATTTGTCGTTGCCACAGAGGCAAACTATTAACTAACTATACAATATACATACATACATTCGTACATAGAAACTATTTGTATCGGAAATTCAAAAAGAACAAAACAAAAGTGGAAAGATTAAAAGTTATGACTGTGAGTTTTTTTTTTTCATTTATACAAACAACTTTATTCGATTTATAAATATTCAGGAACATTACAAGACAGCGATATCAATAACGTTAATTTATTTCCGTCGATCGTTCAATACCAATTTTGTTTTCTGAATTAAAATATTTGACTCGTGGAAGAATTTGTTTTTAAATTGGAGATGAAAATACAAACAAGAAGTAGGTACTTAAAATTCTTTCACTAAAATACTTAAAGTAAAACTTTAGTTTTCTCAGGAAATAATAAGTCGATGAATTATAAATAAAGTACCAACATAAAAGTTAAGTAGGTGCCTAATCTATATTTCAAAGTTTCAAATTGTTAAAAAATACTTTGTCTTTTAAACAATTATAATAAATAAAAAAAGCATTATGATTGACAAAATAACTGAGATAAAAGGCGTGTTTTTTCCAAGCCCGAAGGAAATTGGATGGAAAAAACGATTTGGGACTAAATAATATAGGTACCTGTTAAATGCAACAACAACTAATCCCCAAGGGGCTTAACTTAACTAAACACATATAATTTGCGGGGCTTAACTTAAGCACTGTATTACCAGCGGGAATTACATATTAGGCCTGTTTTTTTCCAAGTCCGAAGGAAATTGGATGAAAAAAACGATTCGGGGTAAATAATTTACATGTTAAATGCAACAACAACTAACCCCCAATGGGCTTAGCTTACCGGCGAAAATTACATACTTGTTATCAATAGTTTGTATAGAAACTCAATTTTTTTTCTGTAATGGCGTCGCTAATCCCCGATATCGTTTTTTTTACCAGTTCCCTCCGGGATTGGATTATTATCTAAAAACACACCTAAATTCTCAGCTGAATAACATATCTTTACTTATTCTATATAGATTGACAGTTGACAGCTGAAATCGACAGTCGAACTGAAAATAAGCTCCTGCATTTTGTCATTTTTAAATTTTAAAAAAGTGCCTAAACTCATTTTTATGCTTTAATGTTTTTTTACGTAAAACAATAACAATAATGAAAAATAAATAAATAAATCGAACGTTTAATACTAAAAATAACAAACAAGAATTCAAACGCTGATACCAAAGAACTTTTTTGATGGCTAAACTGTAGTTCGATTTTATGTTGTTCTTTTTTTAACATTGTGTCAATCTTTCCTATATTCTCAAGCCTTTTAGTGTTTCTCCTCTTTTCCTTATCTAGTATTTCCACATTGTCAAAATCAGTCTCATACTTTCATCTACATAATATGAGAAAACGCTGTTTTTGTAATTTTCCTTCATATGTCCGCTTAATGTTCAGTGTTCAGTGTTTACCCATCCTCATTTCGAGTGCCCTTTTTGTCGTCCCTATTTTCACCAGACACAGATCTCAGTTTTCTCCTTCAATGCCTTTGCAACCGATTTGGGAGACAACGATGATGTTGATTTTCTATGGGTGTTTTTAACCCAGTCGCTATGTACAAAAAAAGTCCTGACCTGGAAAAAATTTAACTGTGCACTTTACTTTCACAATTTATTAGGAGCATTATGGTTAGTTTTTCGGGAAAATCGGGTTGGAGCTTAAGCCCCCATCTTGAATTTCAAACAACACTTACAATGTCATGTTATATCTTTTTCCAAAGCCCAGAAATCTATTCTTAAAATTTATTTTTAAATCAAATTATTTAAATAAATATACATATTTTGTTTGGGGTTTGTCTCCAAGTTGTGATATTTTGAAAAACTTAATTTCACAACTTAAATATAAATGTTATTGTCAACTCGTTTCGGAGTGTTACTCCATCTTCGGGCCAGAGTATATCTACTTACAGTGAGTAGGGACACTCTCCGCACACATGCAACTGCTACTATTACAAGAAAAACCTACAAAAAAAAGTGCAATTAGTGAAAACAGCCAAACAACATGGACTTTAACCCTTTCGTGCTCTCTCTTATGAAAGAAAGGGTATACTACAAATTATACCAGCACTAGGCATGTTTTGTTGACTTCCTAATATGAACATTAAGAAATTTTTCACATTAAGCCAACTCTTAACATGCAAATGCAAAAACAACAAGTTAACAGCACATTCAAACTTCAGTAACTCTAATGTTAATACATATTAACTTTCCAATGAATTTGCTTGTTATGTTGGTATCTTTGCATGTTTTCCAGGAATATATGTTCGGAGATTATGGTAGTTTTGAAAATATTTTGAAAAAAATAACTATTGTATGAATAGCGAATTATTTTATTAAAAAATAACAAAATAGATTGGCAAATAAAATTATTTTAATAAAATTTATCATTCACAATTATTGTTAAATCATATATGACAATATTCCAACATAATAAATATTGGTTTTGGTAAGTAACCATTTTCAATGACCGCATCCGCTGTGAGGCTTTTTTCAATAAAGTATGAGTTACACAAATACAAAGGCATCGACACAGGATCGGCATGCTGTTAGAGCTAAATGGAATGGAAAGAAATTTTTTGCTGGTTTTTTGAGGAATGTGTTTTGAGATTTTAAATCATTAAAATATTTCAAAATAACTTATTAAACTATAAATACAAAAGTGAAATAAAAATAAATATATGCAATACTTTATTTAAATATAAAACTACCTGCGGTGCTGTGTTAAATCTTGCCAACATGTCTATAAGTTCTCTGCACAACAGGGATTCAACAGATGTGAGCGCCATGCTATCACCAACAAAACGTAATGCAACCCTGGAGAAAAATTTCTAATTTAAACAAATAAAACCCTGCTATACAATTCACGTGATTGAAATATATTTTTATATTTCATAGCTTTTTTACAGCAAAATGCTATGAAATATCAATTTAAAAGTATTGTACGATAATGTTTTTTTACTAAAAACATCACTTCGCATTACTTTATCTTATTACTTTAAACGAGTTATTCTTGTATGTATATTTATATATATTTGGTTTCTCGAAAATGGCTCCAACGATTTTGATCAAATTTTCAGAGTTTATTGTGAAGAACGAGAAAAAAAAATAAAAAATTGTATTTAGTAAAATCCGCCCCCTCCCTCGCCCACTTTTCTTACTTCTTAGTATGACGGAAACGGTCAAAAATGTCTTTATTTCTCGGAAACGGCTAAAACGATTTGAATGAAATTTTCAGAGTTTACTTTTATGGGTACGAACAAAATTAAAAAAATAAAATTAGTAAAATCCGCCCACTCCCACGCCCACTATTATTAGTTTTTGGTTTTTCGAAAACGGCTCCAACGATTTGGATGAAATTTTCAGAGTTTATTCTTATGAAGGGGAAAAAAAATTAAAAAATTGACTTAGTAAAATTCTATGACTGCCACGCCCACTTTTTTAATTTCTTAGTTTCTCGAAAACAATTCAAACGATTTGAATGAGGTTATAGGAGTTTATTCTTATAACAAAAAAATTGAAAAATTCTTTTACTAAAATCCACCCACTGCCACGCCCACTTTTATTATTGCTTGGTTTCTCGGAAACGGCACTATAGCCATTTTAATGAATTGTTCAGTTTTTTCTCCTCAATAAGATGAAAAATGTAAAGAAAAATTTAGTGAAATCCGCCCACTGCCCCGCACACTTTGTTCGTATTTAGTTTATGGGTAACGGCTCCAACAATTTGCATGAAACTTTCAGAGAGCGTTCTCTTTTATAGGTAATAACAAATTTTTTTTAAAATAAGTAAAATCCGCCTACTGCCACACCCACTATTAGTTTTTGGTTTCTCGGAAACGGTTTTAACGACTTAAATGAATTTCAGTTTATTTTCATGAACAAGGCAAAAATTAAACATTGGATTTTATTAAATCCGCCAACTGGCACGCCCACTTTTATTATTTCTTTTTTTCTCGGAAACAATTCAAATGATTTAAATGAATTTCTTAGAACTTATTCTTATAATAAAAATTAAAAATTCTTTTCCTAAACTCCGCCCACTGCCACTCCCACTTTTATTGAAAAAATAAATTTTAAACCAGATTGAAGCAAAGCCGCTCACTGCAACATACTCCTTATGGCCAGTTGCACCAAAATACTAAAACCAGTGTTTGCTAAAATTCTTATAAAATTTATCGGCTTGATTAATTTTTTGGGTTGCACGAATGTATTTCTCTGATTTTTTAGCTAAAATGGTGTTTGCGAACCATCCCTGGATTTTGTCAGCTAATTTTCAAACTGAACGAAAAAGCTTCATTAGTGTAAGTAAGATAGCGATATGAGAGATGACACCTGGTTTAAAATGGAAGTGAGTGCAACTACCCTTTAGAAACTTGTATTGTAGCTGAAGAAGAGTTCTATCCTTTTTTGTTTCATCACACACATTTTTCTTGCGGAAAAAAAAATTTTTTTACCACCATTTTTTTTTTGTTGAAAAGAATTGATGTAGGTATGTATATGTATGTACTAGGCTTGAATAGAAAATAATTGAAAAGAAAAATACTGGATTTTGCCTGTTCATTTTTGTTTTTATTTATTTTTAATCTCCAACGATCTATTTAATGTTGAATATTTTTTTTTAGTTGTAACTTTCAAATGTCCTATCAAAAGTGAAATATTTTTTTGAAGATATTTTCGTTAAAACTCGCTTTTAAAATTTAACTGGAGGAAAATGGCATTTTAGTTTATTGGCTTGTTTATCGGCCTTTTAAAACTAAAATTGGTTGGTGCAACCGATAAATGACATTTTAAAATTTAACGAAGCAGTAAATATTTAAAAGCGTTTGGTGCAACTGGCCATTAGTTAAGTAATGTCTGTATCTCTCGGAAACAACTCAAACGATTTGAATGAAAGTTTTAGAGTTCATCCTTATGAGTGAGAAAAATTTAAAAAAATAGTTATATCCGCCCAAAGCTCCGCCCACTTTTTTGGTTTATCCGGCTCCAACGATTTGCATGAAATTTTTGGAGTTTATTCTTATGAAATATTTGTGAAAAATTATGAAAAATTTGATTCTGTAAAATACCAAGCCCTTTTTTGGAATACATATATTGAAATCTCGTAAATGGATTCAGCGATTTGGATGAAATTATCAGTAAGTGTACTGATGAACAAGAAAAAAAATTCAAAAAATATCCACCCACTTTTATTGTATCATACAGGCCCTTAACTCAAGGGCGCGTAAGCAACAGTTTTAACAATTTGGATGAAATTTTGTATTTAGATAATATATTAACTCGTAGCTAATGCAAATAAGTGTCATCCAGGCCCTTTACTAAGGAGGTGCCAAAGAACGCTGAATTCTATTTCAAGTCTAACGATTTGGATGCAATTATGCTTATTATGTTATGGATGCAATTTTATGTTTAGAAGAGTAGAAGAGGAGCTAAGCTTAAGTTTTTGACAATTTTGATGAAATTCTGTATTAAGATAATATTTTGCTTTCCAAGTTGATCTTAAGAAAAGACCGTAGTCAAGGGGCGGGACGTCAAAAATCGCCGTAGCCAGGGGGCGGGGCGTCACAAAGGGAGCAACGATTTTGATAAAATTTTAAGATTTTGTTCTTATGAACGAGTGAAAAATTTAATATATAATATAATATAATATTATACATACAATTATTATAATATTATAATTGAACATTATGGATATTAGGTGAGTGCTTATAAAGTTCATCGTTAATTTTGAACGGGACACCTCCTCAATTTGTTTTAAATATTTAAAAAAAATGATTGCAAATTTTTATCTCTAAGACCATGCAAGGATTTTTTTAAAAATTCAAATCACATTTGAATATTGTTCTAATTAGCAGGAAGATGGTTTAGGAACTTTTTTATATTTGAATTCCCTCATACAACACATATTTTTGATTTGGGGTTTTTCCTTATTGAATGCATTTATAAAGGAACAAATTTAATGAATGACATAATGTTGTTTTCAACTAACTGCCATCTTCTGTAATACATATTTTCGATTAGGAAAAGCCGAGCGAAGCTCGGTCTCCCAGGTACTTTAGATTATGAGACAAAATAAGCTCACAAGATAAAAAAAATTATTAACTCCTTATTATAGGTATTTTTACACGCAGCACACCATGTTGTTTTATATTTTTTAAATAAAGTATTACAAGTTTTCATTATGTTTACTTATATTTCAGTTATTTATTTAGTTTAATAAGCTTTTTCACTATTTTATCGTTTTAAATCTCGAAACATTATTTTATACCTCGGTAAATAACAGATGACCGAGCAAATAGTGCCAACATTCCGATGCAAAATGACTCAATGAAACTGGAAAGCTAAAAAGTTTTTTTGAGCATTTCCTAGTGTGAACATTAAGAAGGTCAAAAAAACACACCTACTATCACTTACGCCTACCTGCACAAGATATATAAAGTGAAATTTCCCATTACGTTTTTTTAGTAGCGGGTTGGATTTTTCTTCACTGTGGTAGTATTTTCTTTTAGCCATCATATTATGTATTGAAGTGGCCGAATTGAATTGCCTTCATAGATACTTTTATTTGCGGTTTTTGTAATTGTTTATTAATTAATTAGGCTAAGTTATGTAACTGAAAAATAAATTTTCCAATCTAGAATTAGAATTGGCACTTTTTGGTTTGATATGACAACATATTTTTGGTGTTTAATTTTAGAGTAGATGGTCATACTAATTGCAATTAATAAAAGCCCTTCCACACTATCCCACTGAGTATTAATACAAAGTGGAAAAGAATTCCATGCTACTGCCAAATTTGTGAGAGAGAAATTTCTTTTCATTTTTTGACCACACACAACAGTTTAATTTAACCTCAATAAAAATGTGATGAAATGTGTGACAGAATTAGAACCATTTCTAAAAATTCTCATGTATTAACACTTGTCAAATCGTGTAGGCTGGGATTATCATATTTTGTTTCCAATCTATTATACATGATTTGTTTCACACTTTTTTGACATGTGTTAATACTCAGTGGGATAGTGTGGAAGGGCTTTAAAGAACAGAGTTTTGTTTACATTTTTGTATGCGTTTTTCTAGTATTTGAGAAATAAAATCAGAAATAAGTTTCTATTAATTTGGTTTCAATCCTCGATATAAATTACTATAAAAATCTTATTTCCACAAAAAAAAGGAGAGAAGTAAAGCTCCATCCCGATTTTCCCGAAAAACGACATGATTCACAAGTATATACTAGGCTTTAGACGTCACTCAACGCTAACATAAAAGTAGCTTTGTGTTTTCCGCTTAAATGACGGATATAAGAAAGTCTCATATAAGAAAGTCTTATATAAGAAAAAACGCTTATAAGACAGACATTCCAAAACACACTGCACATTCCCTTCCCTTTAAGACAAGTGTTAAATTTACATCTTATAAGAAACACGTTTATAAGAAAAACACTGATATAAAAAACTTATTGTGATACAAAATCTCATTAATTACATAGAAAAATAAACGATAATAAGAAATTTTCCCCTGTAAACATCAAAATTTCTGAACCCACCCTTATTGAATTGTCAAAGAAGTGACCGATTGAAGATGATCGAGAAAGAAAAAAGCCCACCACATTGAC
Source organism: Epistrophe grossulariae (assembly GCA_929447395.1). Taxonomy (NCBI): domain Eukaryota; kingdom Metazoa; phylum Arthropoda; class Insecta; order Diptera; family Syrphidae; genus Epistrophe; species Epistrophe grossulariae. Next base: position 85,460,243 of record OV839566.1, read on the forward strand.
ACATTCCACAATGTCTCTTTGTAACTGCCGGCTAAATATTGTTTATTGTTTTTATAAAAGAAATTTTCTTTCTTATATATACATTTTTGTATATAAGAAATTTTCTTTCTTATATCAATTTTTATTTAAGAAAACACGGATATATGAAAGGAATTCTTTGATTTTTTTGAATTTCTTATATCCGGATTTTTTTGTAAATGTATTTAATTATTATTCATTTGTTTAAATTCTCAAGTATCATTTGTTTGTAATTTATTCATTACTTATTTAATTATTTATTTATTTTGTTTTTTATCTATTTATTTGTTGATATACCTTTTTTCTACTATTTACTTTTTTGCCTTCAAACAATATCAAACAATTTTAATACTTATACTTGACTTGAAATTGTTTCCGTTCACAGTTCGTTTTTTCGGGTAACAATGTTTATATTAAAAGGAAGAGAGAAAAACTATGAAAATAGGAAACTTTTGATTAACAAAAATAAAAAGAAGACAAAACTAACTATATTTTTATATTGTAAATTTTTATTAATGAGATTAACTTAATTTTTTATTTGAATTTTTACTTTTAATTTATATAACTAGATATTAATTTGTAAAAATACTATAAAAGAATTTTTCTTACTGTATTATCCAATAAACTTCAACTTGAATTTGTGTGATACACAAGAATCTGTTTTTATTTATTTTTATTTATCCGCCAACGGGAAAAAAGAATTCCGAAACCGTTTTTAATAGTTCGGCGAGCTCTCTATACCCTTTAATTGAAATTATCCTATTTGAGCGGCAAAAGCATTCCACTCATCCTTTTAATATGATATTAAATTCTCAATGGAAATGTTGCATCACCAACAAAATATTTTGTAGTTGTTGTTTAATTTTGCAAGTCCCTAATAGGGAGAGCATTCGCCAAAAGACTCTTCCCGAAACTACAATTCAACAAAGAATATGAAGTATTGAACAGTAAATGTTCAAAATGTTTACCGCTATCATTTTGGCTCCCATACGCCCCCACATCAACGTATGTGGATAGCATAATTTGCATCACTGTTTCCAATATTTTTCACCTTACAATTTATTTCTCTAGTTTAAACGACCATACCAGAGATTCTCTTCGTGTACCTCCCTTGTGATAATTACCTTGAAAGCAACAAAATATAAAAATAATTATTTAATTGAAATTTATTTATGTTTAAAGAAATAATTGGAGGGTCAATAAAAAAAATCCATATAATGATACAATATTTATGATTGCCTTATATGTTGATTTGGCTGTTGGTGGGTTGCGGGGGTACCAAGTACGTTGCTAGTTTGGTGGTAGGAATTTCCTAGGTCATCGGCTGATGACCGAACAATATCTGTCTGAGATATTTTTAGTAAATATGTATGGGTAAATAAAAAAAAGTGTGAGTGTCGGGACTCACGGTTAAGATGTGTAAACATACGTAACGTAACGTGAATCGCAATCACAGAATCACAATCACGATCACAAGATACGTTACGTTTTTTTTCACCCTACCGCCAGTATAGACGTTTACACATCAAAAAATAAATCAATGTCTGTTCGCAAACTTGCACAAAATTGTGAATTTCTACGAATTTTAGCCTTAAATCCTCCGCTTACTAGAGAAGTTCATACACAAAAATAATAATATTGTACCTTTCGTAGAAATTCTCTGTTTTGAACAGTACACAAATTCTTTATTTTTTTTATTTTAAAGTGTTTTTAATAGCAAAACGAAATTTGCTCATCACAATCGAAGAACAGTTTTTTAGGATAACCTGGAGCTTTATGGATTTTTAAGCTTATTCCTTATTCAAAAACAACGAATATAACTGTTATTCTTTGATATGCGCTCATATTCGTATTTCGTATATTAAAACAACACTTACTCGGTTGAGCTATACAACGAAATTTTTATAGACTGGAGTTATAGCTATTTCAACACAGTTTTTCTGTGCGTTTAAGCTAAGCCCCGAGAATTCTCTAGGATTAGCTAAGGGGATTAGTTGTTGTTGCATTTTACATGTACATTTTTTAGCACCGACGTCGTTTTTTTCATCCAATTCTCCTCGGGCTTTCAAAAAAACACGCCTTATGTTCAGTGGCGTAGCGTGGGTTTTTGCGGACTCTAGCAACTTTTTTTCTGATGCCTCTATTATTTTTTTGTTGTTTAAATAAAATCAAGTGAAACTGTACCTTGTTATAATTTAGTTTTTTTTTTTATTGGAAGTACAATTGAAGTATTCAACACTAGTTTTATCTTTTAAAAACGGTTCGCTCGTTTTTTACTGTTCAATAAAAGGTGATAAATTTACCACAGCTATAGCTAATTTTAATTTTTATTTAAAAGATTCAGATAATTTGATAAAGGAGCATAACTGTATCACCTATTTTAACATTTCTAAGAACAATTTTTGATAGATTTTTTGTTTTTGGTTTTTAACCAGTAATAAAAATTCGTAAAATTTGCCATGTTAAAAAAAATGATAACATTAGGTTGTGCGAAAGTACCATTTGACATTCCAATTTTTATTTTGCGAGAGTGAACATAAATATACTACAAAATTGACTTTATTCATTTACACCTAACTTACACCCTCTGTGAAAAATAGGCAGTAAATGTAAAATCGAAGAACAAATTATCCTTCAAATTTGAGAATTGTAAATAAAATTTTGCCCCATCCCCAAGCGGATAAATGACACAATTAACCGAGCAATAACTTGAGAAATTGTCAGTAACTTCAGAATTATTACTAAATTTATTGAAAATTAAAATTTTTCGATGATAAAAGTGAGATTACATGAGCCAACTCACATCGAATCAGTCAAAACAAATTAAATATTTTTATTTTTTTCGTAGTCTCACTCCCACGACTTACGAGCAGAGTTCAAACCCCAGTACTAAAATTCCGGAGCAGTAAAAAAAGTGAACTAAATCGAAAATTTCCCGAGTAGGTTTTAAAAGTAGGGAAAATTTCAAGTTTTCAAACACCATATTTTTAACAAAAAAATTATTTTAAAACACATCACATAAATTCTATTCGTCTCACAACTGAATCTAATTCAGAATTATAGTTACAAAATATAATAACACAGTGCATTTACTTTTTTATTTTGGTTTGACTAAAGAAATTTAGAAACAAAATTAGTAGATCTCAAAAGTGATAGAGTAGATTTATTGTCCTTCTTAAAATTGAAGGAGAATTGCAATTATTGGCATGTGTCACCGCTCGAAACCTTTTAAATAATCTATTTGGATTGAAAAAAAACGGATCCAAATGAATATAAAATACATAAACAGAACATACAGAAATCTTTTAACACTAACGCCTGTTTTGATAAATACATGTTTTTAAAAATTGCCGCTCCCTAGCAAACTCTCTTCGAAAATTTTGGAAATTTGCGGCCCTAAAATGGACCCAAATGACAAAAAAAAAAATAAAAACAGAACATACAAAAATCTTTTACATTAACGCCTGTTTTGATTAATATTTTGAAACACTGCGGCCCCTAGCAAATTGCTTCCCGGATATACATATTTAAAATTTGCCGCCCCCATGTTTGGGAAAATAACCGCCCCCAAGCAAAGTTCCACCCGGGGCCTGTGCCCTCCTTGCCCCTGCCTCGCTACGCCACTGCTTATGTTAATTAACGCGGGAAATAGCTTTGATTTTGACACATGGTTCACGGAGATGTTGCACTTAAGGGTTTCATTTAGGTGACTTTGACGGCTCCGGGATCTTAGCACCTCATATATGGGATATTCTCAAAAAAAGTATGCCATCCAAAAGGTCACTAATTGGTCATAAAAGGTCAGCTCATTTCAGATATTGGTCAAGCTTAGAAAATTTGTAATCCAAGCTTGAACTTTTTCAAGGTCATTAGCGATTTTTGGCACCTCATTTATGGGATAATCGCAAAAAAATTATACCATTTGAAAGGCCACCGGATATTTTATTCGAATATCCCAAAATTAGGTGCTAAAGGTACACGTGACCTTGTATGACCTTTTATCATGATCCGATGGCCTTTCAAATGGTATACTTTTTTTGCGAATATCCCATATATGAGGTGCTAAGATCCCGGAGCCGACTTTGACGCGTTTGACGTTTTATAGATGGTTACTTTTCTTTCGGTTTTTACCTAAACTTCCGATATCGTCCGATTATATGGTATAGGTACAAGGTATTATCATTGAGTTTATACACATAGAGGAACCACCTCGACCGAACGAGAATCATACGTTAATATGCTCGCCTAGATGGCGGCTTAGCTTACCTGAAACTAAAACTATTCTTTGCATAAAATGGGGAATCTGGTGGACTGTGTGGATTTTTTTCCGCATATGTATTTACCTACAAATATACAAAACACATAAATATGTATACACACTGAGCAGCACAGTGAACATTCAGGTACACTAGATAATATATACCTACATTAATTTTTGCTTGCGATACACATATACATATATGTACTATATGGCAAGTTATGGATTCGTAAAAAAATCGAACTCGGGATTTTGATCACCATCAACTGGGCAATGGTAGCTCTGATTCAAAGTGTTTTTTTTTTAAATAAACAGAATAGTCGTGTTTTTACACGTATTACAAATACAACATCCACAGTAGAATTACTGCCAATAAAAGCAGAAGTGGAATCCTACTGCGAATAGGCTACTGCGAACGGGTTTTTTTTTGTGAATTTCTACTTTACTATATATAAAATTAAAATCCCAAAAAAACACGGCTAATGTCAATAAGGGTTGGTTCCTTTCACCCGGGGAGCAGATAGGTCATGGTTGGATGTACGTGAGCTTAAAGAAGATTACACAAACAATTTAAATGTAACTCAGTGATTCTGTTATTTCAGTGGCAATTTCTTAAGTTAAGGTGCTATGCAAGCAGCAGCAGCAGGTACCAGTTTTTCTGAAAGGCCTGTACAGTGTACTGCAAATATAAATTGAACAAAGTATAGGTATGTACCTATATAGTGTTTTTTTGAAAATGTTCTTTGAACATGCTTAAGCAAGAAATTAACTTTGGGGCAGGTTCTTGGTAATTGAAATGCGTTTTCGATTTAACTAGACGTAATTTAAAGTCAACACCAAGTCCCAGACCTCTTGCGTTTTTTTTTTTTTTAGACGCTTTCATTTTATTTATAAACAAAAAAGCTATAAAAAAAGGGTTTCCAAAATTAATTTTCAAACTAAATATTTATTAATTACATAAAATTACGAACAATCCCTGAAAATTTCATGCTTTTAGCACCAAAACTCAAAAAGTTGTACAGCTTTTAACATTTGAGAAAAATTCCGATTTTCAAGCAAAATTATTGGAAAAACACTGGTAGCGACCTCTAAATGGTGTTCGATTTTGAATTTTCTGGTCTCAATTGTTTGGTTTCAATCTAAGCTTCATTATTTCACCCAGCCCAGTTGAATTTCGAGAAAGATGTTTTTGAATCACCCATACTACCTATAGATAGACACATCTACATAATATTCCTATACGGACATGCATAAGCTGCTCAATGTTTGAAAACTGAAAAGGGATATTGTGTATGTGTAAGTATACTTATTTCTTAGCCCGTATCGTGAACAAGCTACAAAATAAAGCAGACCCATTCGTCTACTCTTTGTCTACTTCCCTTGTACCTTTTTGTTTTGTTTGCTTTTTTTGATCGAAAAAAATAGTTATATCCGCCCAAAGCTCCGCCCACTTTTTTGGTTTATCCGGCTCCAACGATTTGCATGAAATTTTTGGAGTTTATTCTTATGAAATATTTGTGAAAAATTATGAAAAATTTGATTCTGTAAAATACCAAGCCCTTTTTTGGAATACATATATTGAAATCTCGTAAATGGATTCAGCGATTTGGATGAAATTATCAGTAAGTGTACTGATGAACAAGAAAAAAAATTCAAAAAATATCCACCCACTTTTATTGTATCATACAGGCCCTTAACTCAAGGGCGCGTAAGCAACAGTTTTAACAATTTGGATGAAATTTTGTATTTAGATAATATATTAACTCGTAGCTAATGCAAATAAGTGTCATCCAGGCCCTTTACTAAGGAGGTGCCAAAGAACGCTGAATTCTATTTCAAGTCTAACGATTTGGATGCAATTATGCTTATTATGTTATGGATGCAATTTTATGTTTAGAAGAGTAGAAGAGGAGCTAAGCTTAAGTTTTTGACAATTTTGATGAAATTCTGTATTAAGATAATATTTTGCTTTCCAAGTTGATCTTAAGAAAAGACCGTAGTCAAGGGGCGGGACGTCAAAAATCGCCGTAGCCAGGGGGCGGGGCGTCACAAAGGGAGCAACGATTTTGATAAAATTTTAAGATTTTGTTCTTATGAACGAGTGAAAAATTTAATATATAATATAATATAATATTATACATACAATTATTATAATATTATAATTGAACATTATGGATATTAGGTGAGTGCTTATAAAGTTCATCGTTAATTTTGAACGGGACACCTCCTCAATTTGTTTTAAATATTTAAAAAAAATGATTGCAAATTTTTATCTCTAAGACCATGCAAGGATTTTTTTAAAAATTCAAATCACATTTGAATATTGTTCTAATTAGCAGGAAGATGGTTTAGGAACTTTTTTATATTTGAATTCCCTCATACAACACATATTTTTGATTTGGGGTTTTTCCTTATTGAATGCATTTATAAAGGAACAAATTTAATGAATGACATAATGTTGTTTTCAACTAACTGCCATCTTCTGTAATACATATTTTCGATTAGGAAAAGCCGAGCGAAGCTCGGTCTCCCAGGTACTTTAGATTATGAGACAAAATAAGCTCACAAGATAAAAAAAATTATTAACTCCTTATTATAGGTATTTTTACACGCAGCACACCATGTTGTTTTATATTTTTTAAATAAAGTATTACAAGTTTTCATTATGTTTACTTATATTTCAGTTATTTATTTAGTTTAATAAGCTTTTTCACTATTTTATCGTTTTAAATCTCGAAACATTATTTTATACCTCGGTAAATAACAGATGACCGAGCAAATAGTGCCAACATTCCGATGCAAAATGACTCAATGAAACTGGAAAGCTAAAAAGTTTTTTTGAGCATTTCCTAGTGTGAACATTAAGAAGGTCAAAAAAACACACCTACTATCACTTACGCCTACCTGCACAAGATATATAAAGTGAAATTTCCCATTACGTTTTTTTAGTAGCGGGTTGGATTTTTCTTCACTGTGGTAGTATTTTCTTTTAGCCATCATATTATGTATTGAAGTGGCCGAATTGAATTGCCTTCATAGATACTTTTATTTGCGGTTTTTGTAATTGTTTATTAATTAATTAGGCTAAGTTATGTAACTGAAAAATAAATTTTCCAATCTAGAATTAGAATTGGCACTTTTTGGTTTGATATGACAACATATTTTTGGTGTTTAATTTTAGAGTAGATGGTCATACTAATTGCAATTAATAAAAGCCCTTCCACACTATCCCACTGAGTATTAATACAAAGTGGAAAAGAATTCCATGCTACTGCCAAATTTGTGAGAGAGAAATTTCTTTTCATTTTTTGACCACACACAACAGTTTAATTTAACCTCAATAAAAATGTGATGAAATGTGTGACAGAATTAGAACCATTTCTAAAAATTCTCATGTATTAACACTTGTCAAATCGTGTAGGCTGGGATTATCATATTTTGTTTCCAATCTATTATACATGATTTGTTTCACACTTTTTTGACATGTGTTAATACTCAGTGGGATAGTGTGGAAGGGCTTTAAAGAACAGAGTTTTGTTTACATTTTTGTATGCGTTTTTCTAGTATTTGAGAAATAAAATCAGAAATAAGTTTCTATTAATTTGGTTTCAATCCTCGATATAAATTACTATAAAAATCTTATTTCCACAAAAAAAAGGAGAGAAGTAAAGCTCCATCCCGATTTTCCCGAAAAACGACATGATTCACAAGTATATACTAGGCTTTAGACGTCACTCAACGCTAACATAAAAGTAGCTTTGTGTTTTCCGCTTAAATGACGGATATAAGAAAGTCTCATATAAGAAAGTCTTATATAAGAAAAAACGCTTATAAGACAGACATTCCAAAACACACTGCACATTCCCTTCCCTTTAAGACAAGTGTTAAATTTACATCTTATAAGAAACACGTTTATAAGAAAAACACTGATATAAAAAACTTATTGTGATACAAAATCTCATTAATTACATAGAAAAATAAACGATAATAAGAAATTTTCCCCTGTAAACATCAAAATTTCTGAACCCACCCTTATTGAATTGTCAAAGAAGTGACCGATTGAAGATGATCGAGAAAGAAAAAAGCCCACCACATTGACACATTCCACAATGTCTCTTTGTAACTGCCGGCTAAATATTGTTTATTGTTTTTATAAAAGAAATTTTCTTTCTTATATATACATTTTTGTATATAAGAAATTTTCTTTCTTATATCAATTTTTATTTAAGAAAACACGGATATATGAAAGGAATTCTTTGATTTTTTTGAATTTCTTATATCCGGATTTTTTTGTAAATGTATTTAATTATTATTCATTTGTTTAAATTCTCAAGTATCATTTGTTTGTAATTTATTCATTACTTATTTAATTATTTATTTATTTTGTTTTTTATCTATTTATTTGTTGATATACCTTTTTTCTACTATTTACTTTTTTGCCTTCAAACAATATCAAACAATTTTAATACTTATACTTGACTTGAAATTGTTTCCGTTCACAGTTCGTTTTTTCGGGTAACAATGTTTATATTAAAAGGAAGAGAGAAAAACTATGAAAATAGGAAACTTTTGATTAACAAAAATAAAAAGAAGACAAAACTAACTATATTTTTATATTGTAAATTTTTATTAATGAGATTAACTTAATTTTTTATTTGAATTTTTACTTTTAATTTATATAACTAGATATTAATTTGTAAAAATACTATAAAAGAATTTTTCTTACTGTATTATCCAATAAACTTCAACTTGAATTTGTGTGATACACAAGAATCTGTTTTTATTTATTTTTATTTATCCGCCAACGGGAAAAAAGAATTCCGAAACCGTTTTTAATAGTTCGGCGAGCTCTCTATACCCTTTAATTGAAATTATCCTATTTGAGCGGCAAAAGCATTCCACTCATCCTTTTAATATGATATTAAATTCTCAATGGAAATGTTGCATCACCAACAAAATATTTTGTAGTTGTTGTTTAATTTTGCAAGTCCCTAATAGGGAGAGCATTCGCCAAAAGACTCTTCCCGAAACTACAATTCAACAAAGAATATGAAGTATTGAACAGTAAATGTTCAAAATGTTTACCGCTATCATTTTGGCTCCCATACGCCCCCACATCAACGTATGTGGATAGCATAATTTGAATCACTGTTTCCAATATTTTTCACCTTACAATTTATTTCTCTAGTTTAAACGACCATACCAGAGATTCTCTTCGTGTACCTCCCTTGTGATAATTACCTTGAAAGCAACAAAATATAAAAATAATTATTTAATTGAAATTTATTTATGTTTAAAGAAATAATTGGAGGGTCAATAAAAAAAATCCATATAATGATACAATATTTATGATTGCCTTATATGTTGATTTGGCTGTTGGTGGGTTGCGGGGGTACCAAGTACGTTGCTAGTTTGGTGGTAGGAATTTCCTAGGTCATCGGCTGATGACCGAACAATATCTGTCTGAGATATTTTTAGTAAATATGTATGGGTAAATAAAAAAAAGTGTGAGTGTCGGGACTCACGGTTAAGATGTGTAAACATACGTAACGTAACGTGAATCGCAATCACAGAATCACAATCACAATCACGATCACAAGATACGTTACGTTTTTTTTCACCCTACCGCCAGTATAGACGTTTACACATCAAAAAATAAATCAATGTCTGTTCGCAAACTTGCACAAAATTGTGAATTTCTACGAATTTTAGCCTTAAATCCTCCGCTTACTAGAGAAGTTCATACACAAAAATAATAATATTGTACCTTTCGTAGAAATTCTCTGTTTTGAACAGTACACAAATTCTTTATTTTTTTTATTTTAAAGTGTTTTTAATAGCAAAACGAAATTTGCTCATCACAATCGAAGAACAGTTTTTTAGGATAACCTGGAGCTTTATGGATTTTTAAGCTTATTCCTTATTCAAAAACAACGAATATAACTGTTATTCTTTGATATGCGCTCATATTCGTATTTCGTATATTAAAACAACACTTACTCGGTTGAGCTATACAACGAAATTTTTATAGACTGGAGTTATAGCTATTTCAACACAGTTTTTCTGTGCGTTTAAGCTAAGCCCCGAGAATTCTCTAGGATTAGCTAAGGGGATTAGTTGTTGTTGCATTTTACATGTACATTTTTTAGCACCGACGTCGTTTTTTTCATCCAATTCTCCTCGGGCTTTCAAAAAAACACGCCTTATGTTCAGTGGCGTAGCGTGGGTTTTTGCGGACTCTAGCAACTTTTTTTCTGATGCCTCTATTATTTTTTTGTTGTTTAAATAAAATCAAGTGAAACTGTACCTTGTTATAATTTAGTTTTTTTTTTTATTGGAAGTACAATTGAAGTATTCAACACTAGTTTTATCTTTTAAAAACGGTTCGCTCGTTTTTTACTGTTCAATAAAAGGTGATAAATTTACCACAGCTATAGCTAATTTTAATTTTTATTTAAAAGATTCAGATAATTTGATAAAGGAGCATAACTGTATCACCTATTTTAACATTTCTAAGAACAATTTTTGATAGATTTTTTGTTTTTGGTTTTTAACCAGTAATAAAAATTCGTAAAATTTGCCATGTTAAAAAAAATGATAACATTAGGTTGTGCGAAAGTACCATTTGACATTCCAATTTTTATTTTGCGAGAGTGAACATAAATATACTACAAAATTGACTTTATTCATTTACACCTAACTTACACCCTCTGTGAAAAATAGGCAGTAAATGTAAAATCGAAGAACAAATTATCCTTCAAATTTGAGAATTGTAAATAAAATTTTGCCCCATCCCCAAGCGGATAAATGACACAATTAACCGAGCAATAACTTGAGAAATTGTCAGTAACTTCAGAATTATTACTAAATTTATTGAAAATTAAAATTTTTCGATGATAAAAGTGAGATTACATGAGCCAACTCACATCGAATCAGTCAAAACAAATTAAATATTTTTATTTTTTTCGTAGTCTCACTCCCACGACTTACGAGCAGAGTTCAAACCCCAGTACTAAAATTCCGGAGCAGTAAAAAAAGTGAACTAAATCGAAAATTTCCCGAGTAGGTTTTAAAAGTAGGGAAAATTTCAAGTTTTCAAACACCATATTTTTAACAAAAAAATTATTTTAAAACACATCACATAAATTCTATTCGTCTCACAACTGAATCTAATTCAGAATTATAGTTACAAAATATAATAACACAGTGCATTTACTTTTTTATTTTGGTTTGACTAAAGAAATTTAGAAACAAAATTAGTAGATCTCAAAAGTGATAGAGTAGATTTATTGTCCTTCTTAAAATTGAAGGAGAATTGCAATTATTGGCATGTGTCACCGCTCGAAACCTTTTAAATAATCTATTTGGATTGAAAAAAAACGGATCCAAATGAATATAAAATACATAAACAGAACATACAGAAATCTTTTAACACTAACGCCTGTTTTGATAAATACATGTTTTTAAAAATTGCCGCTCCCTAGCAAACTCTCTTCGAAAATTTTGGAAATTTGCGGCCCTAAAATGGACCCAAATGACAAAAAAAAAAATAAAAACAGAACATACAAAAATCTTTTACATTAACGCCTGTTTTGATTAATATTTTGAAAAACTGCGGCCCCTAGCAAATTGCTTCCCGGATATACATATTTAAAATTTGCCGCCCCCATGTTTGGGAAAATAACCGCCCCCAAGCAAAGTTCCACCCGGGGCCTGTGCCCTCCTTGCCCCTGCCTCGCTACGCCACTGCTTATGTTAATTAACGCGGGAAATAGCTTTGATTTTGACACATGGTTCACGGAGATGTTGCACTTAAGGGTTTCATTTAGGTGACTTTGACGGCTCCGGGATCTTAGCACCTCATATATGGGATATTCTCAAAAAAAGTATGCCATCCAAAAGGTCACTAATTGGTCATAAAAGGTCAGCTCATTTCAGATATTGGTCAAGCTTAGAAAATTTGTAATCCAAGCTTGAACTTTTTCAAGGTCATTAGCGATTTTTGGCACCTCATTTATGGGATAATCGCAAAAAAATTATACCATTTGAAAGGCCACCGGATATTTTATTCGAATATCCCAAAATTAGGTGCTAAAGGTACACGTGACCTTGTATGACCTTTTATCATGATCCGATGGCCTTTCAAATGGTATACTTTTTTTGCGAATATCCCATATATGAGGTGCTAAGATCCCGGAGCCGACTTTGACGCGTTTGACGTTTTATAGATGGTTACTTTTCTTTCGGTTTTTACCTAAACTTCCGATATCGTCCGATTATATGGTATAGGTACAAGGTATTATCATTGAGTTTATACACATAGAGGAACCACCTCGACCGAACGAGAATCATACGTTAATATGCTCGCCTAGATGGCGGCTTAGCTTACCTGAAACTAAAACTATTCTTTGCATAAAATGGGGAATCTGGTGGACTGTGTGGATTTTTTTCCGCATATGTATTTACCTACAAATATACAAAACACATAAATATGTATACACACTGAGCAGCACAGTGAACATTCAGGTACACTAGATAATATATACCTACATTAATTTTTGCTTGCGATACACATATACATATATGTACTATATGGCAAGTTATGGATTCGTAAAAAAATCGAACTCGGGATTTTGATCACCATCAACTGGGCAATGGTAGCTCTGATTCAAAGTGTTTTTTTTTTAAATAAACAGAATAGTCGTGTTTTTACACGTATTACAAATACAACATCCACAGTAGAATTACTGCCAATAAAAGCAGAAGTGGAATCCTACTGCGAATAGGCTACTGCGAACGGGTTTTTTTTTGTGAATTTCTACTTTACTATATATAAAATTAAAATCCCAAAAAAACACGGCTAATGTCAATAAGGGTTGGTTCCTTTCACCCGGGGAGCAGATAGGTCATGGTTGGATGTACGTGAGCTTAAAGAAGATTACACAAACAATTTAAATGTAACTCAGTGATTCTGTTATTTCAGTGGCAATTTCTTAAGTTAAGGTGCTATGCAAGCAGCAGCAGCAGGTACCAGTTTTTCTGAAAGGCCTGTACAGTGTACTGCAAATATAAATTGAACAAAGTATAGGTATGTACCTATATAGTGTTTTTTTGAAAATGTTCTTTGAACATGCTTAAGCAAGAAATTAACTTTGGGGCAGGTTCTTGGTAATTGAAATGCGTTTTCGATTTAACTAGACGTAATTTAAAGTCAACACCAAGTCCCAGACCTCTTGCGTTTTTTTTTTTTTTAGACGCTTTCATTTTATTTATAAACAAAAAAGCTATAAAAAAAGGGTTTCCAAAATTAATTTTCAAACTAAATATTTATTAATTACATAAAATTACGAACAATCCCTGAAAATTTCATGCTTTTAGCACCAAAACTCAAAAAGTTGTACAGCTTTTAACATTTGAGAAAAATTCCGATTTTCAAGCAAAATTATTGGAAAAACACTGGTAGCGACCTCTAAATGGTGTTCGATTTTGAATTTTCTGGTCTCAATTGTTTGGTTTCAATCTAAGCTTCATTATTTCACCCAGCCCAGTTGAATTTCGAGAAAGATGTTTTTGAATCACCCATACTACCTATAGATAGACACATCTACATAATATTCCTATACGGACATGCATAAGCTGCTCAATGTTTGAAAACTGAAAAGGGATATTGTGTATGTGTAAGTATACTTATTTCTTAGCCCGTATCGTGAACAAGCTACAAAATAAAGCAGACCCATTCGTCTACTCTTTGTCTACTTCCCTTGTACCTTTTTGTTTTGTTTGCTTTTTTTGATCGAACTTATGTGGATCTTATTTTATTAAGTTCCACAAAATTTTAAAATATCGATTTGGTTTGTACAGCGACACCTAGTGTCCACTTGCTATTATTTTCTATAACTGTTTATTTACCCATGGACCATGGTGGGTATCATTTTATATGTTTTTTGGGACGAGGAATCCAAAAACATAGTCAAAAATATTTTCTGATGAACATTTGATCAAATAATCTTTATTATACAATATAAAACGGTAGTTATAGGTAATTATGCCAATCACAGTTTTGATATAATTTTTTATTTACTTTATTAACATTATGATGAAAAACACTGACAAATTAGAACTATTGAAACAATTTATAGTCAATCAGCACTATTTAGAAAAAGAATGTTATGAATTTGATCATCGTCCATTCATCGTCCCATTGTCTACTTCTGAGTCCAAGGAAGGCGATGTAAAAGCGAACCACCATCAATAACGAAATGCATATATCTGGCCATGTAAACAAAACTGGTACTTGTTCTTTTATATAATTACCAACCTGACTTACTTCCCAGATTCCTTCATAAGTCCATGCTTATGAACAACTATCGGAGTACGAGCAAAGCTTATTACAAAATATTTCTTTTCTTACTTCAATTTAAAAGACTGACCTGTGCTTACGTTCTGTAACTCTCGCATCGATAAATTTGGTCAAGAAACGGTGAAAAATGGAACAAAACTCATACAATTTGTTTCAAATTTCATCGTTTCTCGACAAATTTTGTGGCTACAGAACGTAGGCACTGATTTCATTTGTTTACTTTTTCTTTTGTACGTCATCTTATTAAGGCTTAAGGAATGTTTTTCTTATTTCCCCTGCAAATTCAGGATTGCTATCACTGCCATAAGTTACATATTATGTAATTCTACACTTAGTCATTTTTGGCTTGAACTTGTTCCACAACTCAAAAATTGTGCTATTCCTAGCCAAATAAATTACTCGCAAGACTGTACTAAAACAGAGCCATTTTTAAATAATTTACCACCCTGTACATTTTTTTCTGCCGCCTCTGAAATGTTTTAGTCACGTTAACAAACTAATATTTTGCCAAGTGCCGCAAAAATCAAATAATGATTTGATTGTCAAAAAAATAAAAAGATTAAGAAAAAGTATCAGCCTTTTTTTATATAGTATTTACGACATGCTTTTAAAATTTAAGTATGAAAATCGACCTGTGATTGAATCAACTTCACTCGTTTTTTTGGTAAGAATTGAGATATGTATGCATAAGATTATAGTAAAACCCGCTTAAGAGAAACGGGGAAAATGTCCCGGTCTTTCTTTTACTTAACGCCGCTAAGTAAAAAAAAAATCCGGATAAATGAAACAAAAATTTCACTTAAGCGGATTTAAAAATTCCAAAAACGGTTGTGACATATCAGAGATTAAAATGTCACTTTCGTGTTGAAAACTTGGAGGTGAAAAATAAAAAAGAAGTTCAGCGTTCAGCAAATTTTTTGTTCTGTGTGATTAAATTTTTTTTCACTTAAAGCCGAGTATACAGTTCTTTTGAACAAAAAAAAAACATAAGTGGTAAGAATTTTTTTTTTCGGAAGAAAAAAAATCTGAGTTGAAATAAAAAATTTGTATTCGTTGTCCTCTTTTTTTCCTCAAATCAATGTCACCAACATTGTCTTGCGCGAAAAAGTTCCCGTGGTGAATATAAATTATTTTCATCAGGTTTGGTTCACAGTTCGATAGTAAAATTTTAAACGTCAAAAATTTGTTTTTGCGATAAAATCACTCCCATAAGAAGTACATGTATTTTTTTTTCGAGGAGGAACTGTATACTAGGCTTAAGGGAGTTTTTTTTCCATGAAAAATATAAAATTTAACTGAAAATATGTTTCAGTTATCCGAGTTTTTCACTTAAGCAAGTTTCGCTTAAACGGAGTGTTTTAAAGGTAATTGGTCTACAAATAATCGGGGATGAAAAAAGTGTGTCAGATAATCGGTTTTTTTTTCTCTTAAGCGGGTTTTACTGTATTTTCAATGCGGTGTAAATATTCGGAAATGAGATTGGAACCACAGCATCAATGACACATATAGTTATATTGTAACTCGTTTGACCTTTGGGAGAAAATGATTTGAAAAGAGAGATTTGTAGATGTTTCCTCCAGTGGCTCTGAGTTCTAAAGCAGTCAGCACTATGCCAACCTAACCAATCAGACGGCTGGTTCAGAGACGCATATGATTTGATCCCTTAGGAGGATCAAAATTTGCCGCCATCCAAAATTTACCACCTTTCAAAATATACCGCCCAGCATTTAAGTCCCTTCATGGTAAAAATGGTCCTGAATAAAACATTTACCCTTATTGCAAGTTGAAGTTGGAAAAAAATTTGACTAGCTATTTCTTGTTGGTCTGTCAACAGCCCTTTGACTTATAAGACGCAGATGAAAGGAAAAAAGAAATTGAAAGCTCTTGCATTCAGAGACGCATATGATTTGATCACTTAGGAGGATCAAAATTTGCCGCCATCTAAAATTTACCACCTTTCAAAATATACCGCCCAGCATTTAAGTCCCTTCATGGTAAAAATGGTCCTGAATAAAACATTTACCCTTACTGCAAGTTGAAGTTGGAAAAAAATTTGACTAGCTATTTCTTGTTGGTCTGTCAACAGCCCTTTGACTTATAAGACGCAGATGAAAGGAAAAAAGAAATTGAAAGCTCTTGCATTGCATCGTGCATTTGTAACGTGTTTGCGATTTTATTTATCATCGGCGTTTTTTGTAAATTTTTTTTAAAATCAAATAAAAAAAACATGCACAATAAATGAGGGATCACCGAACAATTTTCGGAGAGTAAAAAAAACAAGTTTCAGTAGACAACCGCACACCAGGTGTAAGTTGCACGTATCTCAGCAAATAAAGGAAACCACCGAACGTACATTGTCAGTCGCCAGAAGTATTTTTGTGTTTGTTTTTGTGGATTTTTTTAGTAAAATGTTTCTACATTGCTAAAATGTGTGGAATTGATTGCTTTGTTTATGACGAGATGCTTCTTGTCGAGAAACCACCAAGAGGACTTCTCAATTACTTGCCAAAAACATTGAAACGAGTAACAAAATCTAATCAAAAAAAGAAATGAATATTTGAAAGATTGGCAACGGTAGAAAAAAAAATATTTGTGATGAGTAATAATAATAAAATTTGAAGTTGTATGGTATGTTGGTAACACTTATATGTTTTTTGTTGTTCTTTTATTTGGTTTTTAAATGAAGTTATTTTTATCAATAGTTTTTGAAAAAATTATACAAAATTTTGAAATTCCGCACGAAATTATTTTTTATTATATTCAATAAAACACAGGCAAACTTGGCTGGCTACGCAAACAAATAAAATTCTAATAAAGAAATATTTTATGTAGGTAATCTTTACTTATATCAAACACTAGTAGATTAGTTGCAAAACTAAAAGGGGCTGTACAATTCCAATTAAGTACCTTTTATCACAATAGGTGTGTTTTATTCATTGCTGCATAGCCAGCGCAGCAAAATTTCCCTTGGCAAACAAAAACAATTGGATTGCTGGCGAAAAAGAAGTCAGTAAAAATAAAGATGGCTTTGCTGGCGATAGAGCTTTCATTTATTGAAATGAACGTATAGAGTGAGCTTTCGTTTTATTCAGATTTGTGCTGCGCTGGCTATACAGCAATGAATAAAACACAACTAGGTAATAAGGTAAAAAAAATCGGTATAGTTTTTTTCCCCAAAAATTGAGTTTAAAATTATTTTCTTCGATTAATATTCTTAGAAATGACATGATTTAAAAATAAAATAAAACAAAAGATTTCTGACTTTGTATTGAGTCACTCTTAAAAAATCCGTTATTATTTTTTTGGTGCCGTATACGAATCGAAATATCTGTAATGGGTGAATACTTTACTGACGTTATAGGTATCTACTATTGACTTCTTCACCTATTTTAAATCTCTTGACTAATTATGTCTCACATGGAATTTCCACTTGCAATATCTCCCAACTGGACCATCAAGTTTCCGCATCCACTTAATGTTTCTAATGAAGTGACATATTTTTGGTTTGTCCCTTATATTACAGCAATAAAGCTATCTGAAACGTTGTTTCAGTATTCCAAAAGTATGTTCAATGGTCGCCCGACAGAACTCAACTTAACAATAAACATTTTTTGTTGACTCGTCAGATGCCCATTTTCCCGGCAGGCTGTAACCAAATAGTTGGAACACGGATCGAAAGTGATAAAAAATGTTTAGGAGAGAATTTTGTAGATATATTGAAAAGATTTTTCAAAACTGTAAAAAGCATTGTGTAGGGCGTCAATTTTTCTAGACGCGATGTACTTTTAGTTTTTATTTTTTTTTTTCATCAAACATGCCAAAATTAAAATTCTTTTTTTGTTTAGGAGAGAATCTAGGCCACAAAAATTGTTGTACGAACAAAATAATGTTTTCAAAAAAGAATGGCGAATTCTAAAGACGTGATGTTTTTTAGTTTTTGCATCGGTTAAAATTTTGTACGATGTTAACTGCAAAATTTACAACAAAACTTTAGACCCCTACAACTTTATTTTTAAGAAATTAATTCCTTATTTATGTATTTTTTTTGTTCTTTCGTCGAATTAATAAATTATTTACTCGTTCAAAAATTAAAGGAAATTGAAATATTTGTCGAATTCGATCTAGCCCCACAATTATGGGGAGACTTGATCCTTTTGACTCTTTTCACTTTTCTTTAAACAGGGCTTCAACTATTTACAACTAAGTATTGTTTTCTATATGCAAAGAAGCTAATAATTAATGTGTCTTTATTTAAACATAGGAGTACCGTTTCCGTTTTCTATTCATTTTTACGTAAGCCATATCGAGGTCATTAATCCTTCGAGGCCCTAATATTGCCATAAAAAATTCCTCGGTGCAAACAAAAAAGGGCTGAGCACACATCCCTGACAAACTCCTGATTGGTTTACATGATTTTTAAAAACGATCAATTTGGTTCCTATGTATACATAATATACGTCCGTACCATTTGGATAGCCTTAAGCCTCACACATAGTTTATTTTACAATTAATTATTTTTGTTACTTCTTTAAGGTCTAATTACAAAATTTGTATTGCGTAGAAAAGTAGAACATGGTTACTAGTATTAAGAGAAGTTTTGACTAATTACTAAAAGCTAAAGGAATTTTCTCAACTAGTTTTGTTAACAGTCAAAAAAATGTGTATTATTTGCTGTAACATTAGAATAGCCTCACAGTATTTATTAGTAGAAATAAAAACCAATTTATTAATTTTTTTAAAGAAAATAATTTGTATTTATTTTCTGTGGTTAACACAATATTTTAGAACTTTTTAGATCTTTCTTTGTTTTGAATTACCTCAAAAAAGCGATCGTTTAAAGAATCATACAAAATCAATGTTCGATTTCTTAAACAATCGCAAACGATTCCTTAAAAATTTGACGAAATGTTGGCCCTTGCCACTTTGATATAGCTTCAATGCACTTTACTTTTCTTGTGAACATCCTTCCATTTCCATAAACCATGCGTGTTTGAAAACTCCACACATTTTTAATGAGAGTAGGGTGGTAAGGATAATTGCTGTTTATTTTAAGTTTGCAACATTTTAATGAAAGCTATTTGAATCGGCTCATTGTCTTGCTGCAAAAAGAATCGACAACAGTCTTAAAATACACTGAAAGTGAAGCAAGACTGTTTCCAATAAGGTATTATATTATTTGGATATCATTTTACAGTCTACAAAATCTAAATCAACAGTGCCATAAAATGGTACTGTATCCCCATACCATAAATCATCCCTCACGGCTATGATAGCGATCAAAACACAAATTTTCTTTTCTTAAATCATGGAAGTATTTTTTATATCCATCCGGTCAGTTTAAGTTGGACTCTCTTCAACTAAAAAGATCATTTTTTGCCAATTGATTGAATGGTTGCTGCCTTAAGCATTTCCTGATTACCTGATTCATTGTCATTGGGATTTCTTATAACCCAGCTCCGTGTCTTGATGTTCTCAGAGAGTGGTTGCATTTGGAGGCTTATCATATTATTTTCGTCATTGATAGATAAGATAGAATTGAAAAAGTTCGTTCTTTGTAGTTTTTTGCATTCATTAACGGATTTTTTAAGAAAATGCATACCAATTTGAGACTTTGATTAATTTTCTGATCAATAAAACGTTTCGTCAGTCCTTGATTCCGATAGGCCTCGGTTTTGGCAATCTCTGCAAACGTTAATGAGTCTTTACTTTCAAATTGAAGAAATCACAAAACATAACTGTTTTATCACTTCTGGATAACTTTTCGAGACCTACGCTGCCAAATTATAGCTTACAATGTGGAATAAAATCAATTGAGGCTATTCAAATGTTACAAACAAAATTAGCGTTTTAGTGACTGCAAACAAACAAGCACGGAAAATTTAGTTAACTTTACGAAATTTGTTAAAAAATTGTCTTAATCTCAGGGACCGTTCTCTTACCTTGTCTTTAAATATAAATTTTCTTATGTATAAATCAAAGAAGAATCAAAAACAGTTGAATGTAAGAAATTTAATGTTTGAGGCTTTTCAAATGTTACGGACTGTATATATGTATCTAGGAAAGGATATGATCCATTTGCGCGTACACAGATGACATGGGTACAAAATTAAAGCTGACGTTGACACATCTGCCAAATATATAAGAAATCAGCTCTTTTTGCAACAATAGCCCATATTTTCGGAAGTATTGCGTGGAGAAAAATTATTTTGGTATCAAATGAAATATCACAAAAATATCTTTAATATATAAAAATCAGTGATAACATATGATTTTTTTAAATCACTATAATCCTAAATTTATAACCTTTAATTTGATGTACGTAAAAGATCTCTTACCTAAAAAAATATGCCTTCTTAATTCTTCAAAAGTTTCAAAAAGCAGTGTTAACATAAAAAATGTTATTAAATAAAAGGTTTAATATAACATTTTTTGTTATTCTTTATTAATAGTTTTTAATATTGTACCTACCTTAAGCAAAATAGGGTTTATTTTCATTTTTTAAATTTCTTTTTTGATACATACAATAAACTCTAATCTTAAATATCTCGAAACTCCCAACATCGATTTTGAAAATATTTGGCAGATATATCGAGCTCAACCTCAGCTTTAATTTGGTACCTATGTAATTTACGTGAACTTTCGCACATATAATTTTTTAGTTTATAAATAAAATATGTCTGTTACTAGCTTGTTTTGTTTTCTTTCTGACTCTTGTCGTTGGCAAAAATATCCGAGGTATTTTTAACTTAATTACTCGTTAATCCACCTTCTTGCTCGAATTACCTTATATTAACATGAATTAGCTTCAATTCTGTTTTATTGTTAACATTTCACAATTATTTCACTGATTGAACATAATTCATGTTTACTTTAATTTTATTAACAGGAGTGTTAATCTTTAAGATCCGATTATAAGAACAGAAGTTATAAGTTAGTCAAAAAAACCAAATCGACATTTTTGGATTAAAATATTATTAACTACACATGTACATACATGCGAGGCGCAACGGAGTAGTGGCTATAGAGTTTTCTTTGAAACGTGCTTCGATGCTTCTCTTAGTTTGACCGATGATTTAGCTTCGCTATTTCCGCATTGTACTTGAGTGTCTGAAATTAGCCGTATCCCTTTTTGGAATTTGTTATTATTGAAAGTTGTTCCAGGTTATTCCCGATTTTTTCCGCGTGGTTCCAAGTTTTTTTTTGAAAAATATCCAAAAATGGGGGTTTTAGAGCCAAAAAACGTTTTTGAACTAGCCCCCCTTTTTTCGAAAATAAAATTTTTGAAAGTTGTTCCAGATTTTTCTAGTTGTTCTGAACATTGTTCCAAGTTTTTGGACCCCTATGTTCAAAATTTTATAAGTTATGGGCAAAATTCTAGCCTTCCTTTTTCGAAATTCTTGTTTTTGAATTTTATTTTAGCCCTAGAGCAACTTGGAAAATTTTTTGGAATTTTTTTATTTCTAAAAAGGGGGACCAGAGCAAGGATAATAAGATATTTTCATTTAAAGTGTTTGTTGGGTTTTAAATCTTCAATTTTCAATATTTTTGGATGATTCTTTGGAACAGTGGTCTTGCACTTGGAACAAGTTTTAAATTTTCGGAAAAGGGGGGGGGGCAGGGGAGCTTTGGAAATGTTAAAAAACTCGTAGATGTTTGTTTAAAGTTAGATTTTAGGCTGATAGTGTGAATGAAAGGTCAACTTTTTTTTATTACATGCATTTATCATCAAGTTTCCAAAGTAAATGCATTCAAAAAAAAATAAATTTAGAAACAAATTGGAAGGCTTCATCTTTAAAAATACACGTTCCTACAATTTAAATTTTTTGAAACGATGGTTACAAAACTTTTTGAAACCCAAAAAAAAAATTCAAAAATAAGAATTTCGAATTTTGCCCATAACTTTTGAAATTTTGAACATAGGGGTCCAAAAACTTCGTACAATGTTTAGAACAATCTGGAACATTTTTCAAAAATTTGATTTTCGAAATAAGGAGTGCTAGGTCTAAAACCCCCATTTTTGAATATTAAAAAAAAACTTGGAATAATACGAACAAAATCGGGAACAACCCGGATTAACTTTCAAAAATAACAAATTCCAAAAAAGGGGAGCTAACTTCACGCACTCATTGTACTTCGGAAATTCCAGTTTTGCCACCAAGTTTTGTCTTTCGTTGTCCCAAGCATATTATTTATTTTTCCATTATTAGAGAAGCATTTTATGTTGTTTTTTTTTATTTTGATTTAAACCTGTCTGTAATTGGTGGAATTAAAACCATAAATTGCTCATTAAAAACTTTAATTTGGA
Source organism: Epistrophe grossulariae (assembly GCA_929447395.1). Taxonomy (NCBI): domain Eukaryota; kingdom Metazoa; phylum Arthropoda; class Insecta; order Diptera; family Syrphidae; genus Epistrophe; species Epistrophe grossulariae. The sequence goes on from OV839566.1 coordinate 85,483,184, forward strand.
ATCAGAATTATCACTCTGAGAAATTATGAGCAAATAAAATTCTGTTGGCATACTTTACGTAGTCCCAGTAGTTAATATTAAATACCAAAATTTTTCAAAGCTGTTTTTCTATAATAAATATAAAAAATAATACATTTTTAATGCTATTATTTTAATTTAATAATTTAATATCTAAAATCTCCAATGCTTTTGAACATTGCAAGACCATACGAGCAAGTCCGTACGACATAGTTGTGGTATATGTTGTGGTATATATAACATTTATATATACATACATATGTAAATATTTGATTAAAGTATGCAATTAATTATTTCAAATTTTTCTATTAGTTTGGTTGGTTATAGGTACCTATAGTTGCACTTCTTACAAACAATCTCGTAGCAATTAATGATGTTTCGCTCTCACAGTTGACTGAGTTATCGTTCTCATTTACAGTGACTTTGATTTGACATATAAAAAGAGCTCATCTGACGGATGGGATGAATCGATAATGGCGATTTGATTTGGAAAATGAGATTTTTTAAATCGAATCTACCTCCCCGCAGACAATTCTCATTTCTCGTTTGACATACCTAAATTTAAAAAAAAATATAAAGACTGCAGTGTAATTGAAATCTTTTATTAAACTAGAAAAAATTTAAGTAAATTTCAGTATGTATGTGTGAAGTGTGAACTGTATGAAAATCTTACTGTGCTATGAGATTGTTTTTTGGACTTTATATAATTATGTCAAGAAATTGCAGAAGAAATTGCACTTTTTCGTCATTGACATTTAAATTTCTTGAAACCATTTGGTTTCGGTGTTTGATCAAGAATAAATGTCTACGTTTTATTGTTGTCTGGCATATTAATTTTAATTGCGATAGGGTTAACAAAAGACAATTATCAAAACATTAATACAAAAAGTAATTTATTTAATTTGAAGTTTTATTTATATAAAATTATAATATCAATCTTAATTTCACCAAATTGTTTGGTTTCACAGTGTTAAACTGAATTTATTATTATTATTAATTAAGATATGAACATTAATATTGAATACCTATACATAATTGAATATGAAAAAACCGTGAAAATCTGAACATTTTATTGTCTGAGGTCCAATCTTGACGTCGGTTAAAATAATGAAAAATATGGTTTCTGGAAACTAATGTGTATTCAAATAACGAAAAATCTGTTTTTTTTTAAATCTTTACTGATGAACTCTATCTTTTCATCTCTGCCAGGGAGTTTGATTTATGAGAAGAAATGTTCATGTTTTGAATTTGCAATTTTGTGGATACATTTTTTCTGAACTACAGGGTGGCGCACCAATTGTGGTACAATAAGAAATTCAAATAACTTTTTTTTTAATCGATGTATTTCATTTATTTTTTTTTTATTGGTTAGAAAATTAAATTTTATTTTAAATAGTTAGTTGTTTTTAAAGATTATAGACCGCAAATGACCTCCACGCTGTCCCACGCATATGCGGCACCTGGTCAAAAAATTATTCATTGCGGCCTGAAGAGTTGAAGTTGGGATCGCCTCAATTATTGTCGTTATGGACTGCTTTAATTCAGTTAAATTCCTGGGCTTCGTTTTATACACCTCTTGCTTGACATAACCCCATAAAAAGAAGTCTGGTGCAGTCAGGTCAGGTGACCTTGGAGGCCAGCGAAGAGTGGAGTTCCTAGAAATTAATTTGTTTGCGAATTTTTTGTTTAGCTCCGCCATAACTGGTCTGGCTATATGTGCAGTTGCTCCATCTTGCTGAAACCAAACGCTGTTGAATGGTATACGTCTTCGGCGCAGTTCTGGGTAAAAAAACTCCTTCAACATCTTTAAATAACGGTCCCCATTGACAGTAACGGTTACACCGTTTTCTTCAAAGAAGTACGGCCCGACAATACACCTTGATGAAACTGCGCACCACACAGTGACTCGTTCTGGATGCAGTTCCGTCTCATGGAGCATTTCTGGATTAGACTCATTCCATATACGGCAATTTTGCTTGTTTACATTGCCGTTAAGATCAAAATGGGCCTCATCAGACATGAACAAACAATTGATCAATGTGTTGTCTTCTTCGGCCATTGATATCATTTTTTGGCAAAATTCCAGGCGAACAGGCAAATCCTGAGGGTTTAACTTGCTAGTAATTTGGACTTTGTACGGAAACAAGTTTAAATCGTCATGAAGTATCCGTTGTAATGACCGTCTACTAATTCCAATTTGCCCCGATAAGTTTCGGGTCGAAACGTTCGGATTGGCCTGTATTGCAGATGCTACTGCTGCGATTGTATCCTGAACCCGAACATTGGCATCTCGATGGTACGGCCTTCGTGCGATGCTTCCAGATTCGGCAAACATGTCTACAAACCTCATAATGGTCCATCTACTCGGGGGATTACCGCCAAACTCCCGCCTAAATTCCCTTTGGACGGAAATGACGGACTGCAAAGCATGGTACCGTTGCACTATCCAAATTCTTTTCTCCGTATCCCAAGCATCCATTTTTATAAATCTAAATAGTAACCTACAAAATAAAAAAAAAAATAAGCCGATTACTCACACAGAAAAAAAGTTATTACGTTTTATTTTTGTAGCACGATTCGTGCGCCACCCTGTACTTAAATTTTATTAGAAAGAACTCATTGGAGATTGTCAAAATTGAAATATCCTAAAGTTAAAAGGAAATAAGAAGGATTAATTTTTGTTTGAAAGATGAAGTCGAAGCTATCAAGGAAAATCTTATAAGATTAAATTGGTTTATCACGTCATCTATATAATATAGCAGCAGGCTATGAAGAGTCGTGGAAATGTTTGTCTTTATTTTAACACAAACATACTGAAAAGAAAGGCAGTGGGAGGTTTAGAATAGCGTCGAATTGAAACGATTATTTATTGCTGAAAAGGGCTCCACAACCAGAAAAATCAGCGTCATCGTTCGGAGAACCATTTACCCAAAAAATATTAAAATCAGAAGGAAAAACCTCGGTATCATTAAATCAGGAGAGTGGAGACAAATTATAATTTGAGTCAGCGCAAATATGTCTTAGGGGAGTTTTTGTGAATTTAAAAAGAATGAAGAGTTTTAAAGCGAGTTTCAGGGACATTTTGATAATACAAGGACATGATTTCTGGAGGTGGTAAATTCATTCGTTTTGACGTAAAAAAGCAACACTATAGGGAGGTTATTTGCAACATAGAAGGGGTATGGTTATAAATATTTTATGGAATCGCACAAAAACTTGACTTATCTTATCAGAGTTCATTACTTATACAGTAAAACCCGCTTAAGAGAAACCCGCTTATATGAAACACTTTTTTCATCCCCCAGTATTTGTCGACCAATTACCTTTATAACACTCCGCTTAAGCGAAACTCGCTTAAGTGAAAAACCCGGATACCTGAAACATATTTTCAGTTAAATTTAATATTTTTCATTGAAAAAAACTATCTTAAGTGAAAAAAAATTTAATAAAACAGAACAAAAAATTTGCTGAACGATTTTACTTCTTTTTTATTTTTCACCTCCACCAAATTTTCATCACGAAAATGACATTGGAATTTCTGATATGTCAGAACCCTTTTTGGAATTTTTAAATCCGCTTAAGTGCAATTTTTTTTTTTCGCTTATCCGGACTCCGCTTAAGTGAAATTTTTTTTCACTTAAGCGGGGTTCGTTTAAGTGAAAAACCCGCTTAAGTGAAAGAAAGACTGTGACATTTTGCAGTTTCTCTTAAGCGGGTTTGACTGTACTTACAAATATTGAAATAAGATGATTATACGTATTGTACATATATGTTTTATATGTTTAAATGTGTCTGACCATCCTGTTCTTTAACGTTAATAATGGCAATAAAAATATTACTTAATTTTCTTAATAAACACCGATATTTAAACATTGTTTTTAGTTTATACTATGAAACCGAAAGCTTCGCATCTTTACTGGCTGAGCCGCAGCTGCAATTGCTTTCAAAAAATGTCGTACGACGTTGTTTTTATTTGCCCACAATGAGCTGCACAGCTTTTTGTATATTTTAAACAAAAAAAAAGAGAGTTTTCACTTTTTTTATTTCCAATGTTTTTCTTTTAATTAATAGTTTTTTTGGCGACATAAATAAGCACAATATTAATTGAAACGTCAAAAGTTTGCAAGTGAAAATTTAAAAGTTCTCTAACCCATGCAGCTCCGTCTGGAGTTGCGTTCCATTCGGCTCCGGGATCTTAGCACCTCATATATGGGATATACGCAAAAAAAGTATGCCATCTAAAAGGTCACTAATTGGTCACAAAAGGTCAGCTACTTTCAGAAATTGGTCAATGGTCAGGCATGGGTATTTTTTATGAATTAAAAAAAAAATTCAAAGTGTAGAAGACTTTTTGCACCTCATTTGTGGAATTTATAAAAAACAAGTATGCAATTTAAAAGGTCAGTAAAGGGTCATAAAAGGCCAGGTAGTTTCAGTAATTGGTCAGGCATATATTTTTTTTATTTTTTTCAAGGTGATAGCGATTTTTAGCACCTCATTTGTGGGATATTCGAAAAAAGTATATACCATCTGAAAGGTAACTTAATCCTTATAAAAAATCAGGCAGTTTCAGAAATTGGTCCGATATAGATTTTTTTTATAAGCTTTACAATTTTTTAAAGTTCATACAAGGTCACGTGTACCTTTAGCACCTCATTTATGGGATATTCGAAAAAAATATATACCTTTTGAAAGGTAACTCAATCCTCATAAAAGGTCAGCTAGTCTCGGAAATTGGTCAGCTATCGATTTTTTTTTATTAATTAAAAAAAAAATTCAAGGTCACTAGTATAAGACTTTTAGCACCTCATTTGTGGAATTTCGCAAAAAAATGCATACCATCTTAAAGGTTTTTTTATACTTACAAAAGGTCAGCTATGTTCGGAAATTGATCAGGCGACCCTGAAATTTTTTTTCCATTCCGCTCGTAGCATTGATTTTGTGTGTATTTAATATTTTGACAGATGTTCCAACTCCGACTCCGGCAGCGGCTCCTCCGTCGTATTGTGTTCGGCCAGTTAATTTGAGTTAAGCTTTATTTATAACTTTCAAACTGGACTTTAACTTCAATGGAAGATCGACTCCTCTTTCCTCCATATAAGTATTATAATATACTCTTAACGTATTTTATACATGTTTAATCTATTCTCTTCTACAAAAAAAACTATAATTACCTACAACAACAGTTACAAAATTTAAAAGTATACATTTCAAAAAATGCTTTCAAAAATTTTATAAAGGACTGCACCAAAAATTCATACCAATACCTAAAATTTTTCTACACTGAAAGTCTGTATATTTCATTTGATTCCACATTTTTTAACTTTTATTATCAAACATTTCATATACAACTGACACTTCACAGTTAAAATGTAAACAGTCAGTAAACATGTATGTAGCTCATTATGGAGTCTGTTATTTGTTTTATTCATAACTATTATGTATCTCCATACATTAAACATTTGTATATGCCGAATTTCTAAATAGTGTATAAAATTACTTGATAAACTTTTCAAAGTGTTCCTTATAAAATTTGGCATTTGACACGAGTCTGTAGCTATAAAGTGAGCAGACATTTGTTGGGTTTGCATAAATTAAAGCAGCATAATCCAGCCATGCATACAAATTTCATAATATCGCGATGGGTCAGGAACATAATTTACAACATCTTGCTGAGTGATTCAACGAAATTTGCATGGTTATGAAGGCTGGTTATTTTTCGTATAGTTTATTGGGCCTTAAGATTAAGATTGTCAGTGTTCGTGGTGATTATTTTCGAAACATAAACTAGTGACATAAAATGTTGTTGTTTATGTTTATGGTTATAAGACGTTGTTCGGGTGTGCTTATGTAAAGCTATTATGTCTGATTGAGAGTTTTAACTTTTAATACTTCGACAAATTATAATACAATATAATTGAAGAAGGAGTTACAATTAAATGTCATCCCACAACTTCACGTTGAAAGACTATAGATAGATATATAGATATATTTATTGTTTCCATTAAGAATTAACATTTTTTTTACAATATGATAAGTCATTGCACAGCACAGAGATATGATAAGTTATTTCTATCTTACAACTGAAAAATACATTTTTGATTTTAAACTGCTTGATTGATTTTAACATTGAATTTGGAAGGAAAAATATGGAAATTGAGAAAAACCTTCATATAAATGTTTATGTTTTATGTTATTTACATATGTATAGGTATCATAGAAAAATTTGATATTTCACTAACTATAGATAAGTATAATAAATAAATGATGAAATAAAGAAACTTATGGGTTATAAATAAATAAATAAATAATTGGAATTATATCACAGAGAATTTTTTTTTTTTTTAATAATAAATAGGTTTATAAATAAATAAATAAATAGATAAATAAATAAATAAATAAACGATAAATAAATACAAATCTTTGATACAATAATGTATAATATGTGAAGTTTACAAAAAATTTTAAAGCATGAGTTCAGATATTAATGAATTTTCGTTGTTTTGACATCTTCTAATAAATTTTTCATTGAGGACTTCAATTTTGTTTTTAACGGTTGCTACGCGTGCTTGTTCGTGTAGTGTTGATGTTGAGTAGAACCAAGGAACACGTAGGATCATTTTAAGAACTTTATTTTGAGATACTTGAAGTTTTTGCGTATGCATTTTAGCACAATTTCCCCAGACGGGTGATCCATACAAAAGTATAGCTTGAAAAACGACCCTGAAGATAGAGAGCTTATTTTGATTGTTTAATAAGATTTATCAAAGTATATAATAATCTAATTGCTATATTCAGTTTATTTAACGTATTTTTAGTGTGTTCTTTGAAAGTCAACTTCTTGTCTAAGTAAACACCTAAGTACTTGACAGAGTCGACCCACGGGATATCACAGTTATTTATTTTGAGATTTGTGCTGGGTAAGAAACATTCCTTTCTTTTTCTTGTGAAAAAGATAGCCTGACTCTTTCCAGCATTTGTTTTAATCTTCCAGTGCTTATAATACTCGAAGATAACATTAAGAGCATTTTGAATATTGTGGATGACTGAAGAACCATATTCATCAGAAGCATATATAGCAATATCATCTGCATACATTCCAAAATCGCAGTTTTGTAAACTAGGGAAATCCGAAGTAAAAATATTGAAAGGCGTAGGAGACAATACAGAACCTTGGGGAATGCCTGAAGGCACTGCTTTATGGGAAGAACATATTCCATTTATCATAACTAGGAGCTGCCTATTGTTCAAAAAACTTTGAATTATTTTTATTAAATAACCGGGAAAATCATTTATTATCAATTTGTGGATCAGACCTTTGTGCCACACAGAGTCAAAAGCTTTTTCAACATCAAGAAGAACAAGGCCAGTAGATTTATTATTTATTAGTTTTAACATGATTACATATTCTTAGTACTTGGTGGCACGTATTGTGATTCTTACGAAAACCAAACTGTTGAGGTGGAATAATTTTTTCCAATATTTTACTTACATTACTAAGTAGGCTAATAGGCCTGTAACTGTTAGCGTCGTTGCGGAGTTTTCCAGGTTTTAAAATTGGAACCACTTTCGCCAATTTCCATTTTGAGGGAAAGTATTGTAATTTTAAGCAAGAGTTTATCAAAAATGTTAAATAGGAGAAACCACTCATGGGGAGTTGTTTTATAACTTGGTTTTTAATTTTATCAATTCCAGGAGATTTCTGATTTTGAAGATCAAAAACGATGTATTCAATATCTTCAATTGACACCATTTCATTTGGAGGAAATGCAATTGACCTATGATTAAAATCTTCAACATTTTGGTTGATAAGGTTTTCAACTTCAAAATTAAAATGTTGCGAAAAAGCATGACTTAAAGCAAAAGTGCTAGCAAGTAGTTCAGCCTTAGCATCGTAGCTAGTAATGAGACAACCAGAAGAATCAAGGTGTGGAATTGAACAATTTTTCTTTTTAATAATTTTATAGACATTCCAAAATGGCTTTGAATTTGGATGTAAAGAGCTCAATTTGCTACCCCACTCAATATTACGAAAATCTGATATTTTTTGTGATATAAGTCTATTAAGCAAGTTAACTTCATAATAATCATTGGGCTGTCGATATCTTAGCCAGTTTCTACTAAACGCATTTCTCTTTTTTATGATGTTTAATATATCACGAGGTAGAATTATAGCTCTTTTATTGATATTTTTTCTAGGCACTGCTATATTAACGCTTTCTAAAATATTCTTTTCGAATATGTCTACACTGGTGTCAATATCTTCGTAACATAGAACATTTTCAATACTAGTTGGACAATCACGAATGTTTGAATGGAAGTGTGAACGAAAAAGATGCCAATTGGCATTCTTATAATCTAAATATTGCACATTAATCAGTCTTGGGCTTAATATAGTATCACAGAAAACAGGAAGATGATCCGAACTGAGGGCGTTAGCAGTAATTGGCTGCGTAAAACAGCAAGGTGTATTTGTTAAAAACATATCAAGAGTTGAAGGGGATGACCTCCTGGATGAAGGAATATATGTAGGACCATTTGGGAACATAATCGTGATTGGAAATCTCAAAATGAAGTCGTAAAGCATATTTCCCCATGAATTTGCCTTCAAACAACCCCATTTGCGATATTTACAATTAAAGTCTCCACCTATTAAAAATTTATCGTTCCTAACTAACTTCCTCAGGTCATTTCTAAAACTTCGTTTCTTTACTTCGTTGGATCTTCCGCCAGGGAAATAAACTGAAAATATTTTAAAAGTATTCGAATTTTCTAATAGTAATTCCACTCCAATTGCTTCAAATACATTTGTATTAATGTTTGGTAGTAGAACATGTTTAATTTCTTTTTTAAGTACAATGGCAACACCGCCGCCCAAACTTGGACGGTCTAGTCTATGACAAATATAATTACAATTTAAAAAACCAACATCAACATCTAACCAAGTCTCACATAACAGACATATATCAACATTGGAACTACATAGAAAATTGAAGAACTCATTACATTTATTACGAATGCCTCTGGCATTCCAACATACAATCTTCATATTTACAATATTACTTTGCATTATGAGAATACAAATATTTAGTTGCTAACTGTGCAATGACATTGAATTGATCGAATTTGGACTTACATTGTCCAAGCTTTGAAATCATTTCCATTGTGAGAGCGGCTAGTTCTTCTTGGGAGAAGAGATCACCATCATTGGTTGTATTGTTGCTCGAAGCCGTCATCGGCTTCGTATATAGTTGTTGAGTTTGATTCTGCTGCTGCGGTTGGTTTTGGTTACGTTTCCAGTGATTTGGTGGTTGTGGTAGAGATGGAAAGTCATCTACACTCATAATATTCATTTGTTTTGTTGTTGTTGTTCCTGCTGTTAGTTGCTTTCGTGCAGAAAAAAAGCGGGCGTTTGGTCTTTCTTGTTGATTGTTCCTTCATTTGCATATATTTGGCTCGGCTCGAGCATGATTGATCAGTTGATCGGTGGCTTTCATGGCAGTTGACACATTGCGCTTGGGAATTCAGTGCTATATCGCACTCAGATGTTTTATGTGGACCAGAACAGTTGCTACAACTAGTCTTAACATTGCAACGCTTTTCACCGTGACCAAACATTTGACAGTTGTGGCACTGAGTCACTTTGTTTTTAAATCGTCTTTGAAATTCCCAGCGAACCTGAGTACGAAATATAGTTTTGATGTTGCTTCGTAAAAAAGCAAGACGAACCGAGGCATTCTCAAAATACACAATATAAAATATGTCAGTGAATGTTTCATGTTTTTTAGTGATCATTTTAATATCTATGCACTTTAAACCGAGTGATATAAGTTCAGTTTTCAATGTTTCAATTTCAATTTGGTCTAATCCAAACAATATGACTTTGAATGACCTTTCATTTCGGCGATCATGAGTAAAGAATTCGCAATTGTTTGTTTTAAGCGCAGACAAAACTTTATTATGAGAATCAACAGATTCGCAACAAATTTTGATTCCGATAGAGATTTTTCGAATCGAGTAGTCAGTAACACTTAATGATTTTAATAATTTATGAACAAATTCAATGTTTTTATTAAGCACTTTGATTGGAGGTATAGGCACTTTTTTTGGCATTGGTGCCGATGATTCACCATCATTTTCAGCGTCCATTAACTCCCCTAATGGATCGTAATAATTACAACGATCAGAATCCATTATTTGAGAGTTATTAGATCTCTTAGATTTATGTGAAGAGGATTCAATATCCTCCTCGCTTCGAGAGCGTTTATTATTAATTTTAAAGTTTAAATTTAAGTTTATTAAAGGGTATACGTTCGCACAGGTCTTACTCGGACATTCGCACGAAAGAGACTGAGTTGAAAGACTATATATCCTTTAGTGTTATCGGAATGTGTCCAAAGATTGAAAAAGGTTTCAAAGCATCCTTGATGTGTTCAGTTATGAATATTATTATTATTAGGTATATAAAGCTTTTTATTAACTCTTAAAAGTTTACAAACAAAAATTTTTTTTTTTACAAAATTTACTAAAAAATAAAATAAATGTTTTTTTTTTATTATTAAAAAGTTTGATGAGCATAAGCCTCCCCCATTAACTTCCACCTTCTTCTATCCGTTGCTTCTCTCCAGTAGTTAGAGCAAAAGGATTTAATGTCATCTCTCCATCGTTTGTATTGTCCTCCAGCATTTCGCTTTCTGTCTAATGGTATCCACTCTGTTGTCGTCTTGGTCCATCTATCATCTCTTGTTCGAACTAAGTGCCCAGCCCAGTCCCATTTTAATTTTCTCATTTTTTTGAATTACGTCTTCGAAATTGGTTTGACTTCTTATCCGGTAGTGGTTTACTCGTTCAGAGATTCGCATCTTAAGTATAGTTCCAGCGATCTTTGACATGATTGAATTTTATTCTGAAGGTATCTAGTAGATTGCCATGTTTGGCACCCATATGTGAGAACTGGTAGGATCGAAGAGTCAAAAACGTATTTTCTTGTTTGTCTAGAAATGTTTAGTTCTAAAAGATTTCTGACGTTCCAAAATTGTTTCCAAGCATTTGTTATTCTTTTGGTAGACAAGGTGACCAAAAAACTGGGTCAAAGTAGGGGTTTTTCGAAATTTAAAATAGCCGTTACTCGAAAGCCGTTATGATGCGGTACGGACAATTGTTACTAAATTCTGAGTGGTCATGACCTGGTATATCACCAGTTTCAGTTTGGACCATCATTTATGGGACACCCGTATACAAAATAAAACAAAGTATATTCACTTCCTATATCACACAACAAAATTGGCCCTGAACGTGCTCTCTAAATCTACCAATTTAGGCGCATCAACTGACGAAACGGTTGCAATCTTAATAGCGAGATCAATCAGAAACTAAGCTCTTTTTAACAACTTTACATTAAAAAAAAAAAAAACACTATAACGATTTTGGTTTTTATAGTTTTGGCCACGTTTTTTGGAAATTTTATCTGTGTGAAACGGTACAAAGAATATTTGAAAGGATAGGAGGACGATCAAGGATAGAGGAAGCAAAGGAGCCAGGAGGTCGGAAGGATAGGAGCAGACAGGAAAGAAGGTATATGATAGCTGTAAAGATGGGAACACTAGAGGGAAAAGCAGAGATGATGAGGAAAATGAACCTAAGAGGAAGGAGGGAGAGAATTGGAGAGGACTTAACGTGAAAAAAAAGAATACAATGGCTGACAAAGGAGCGAGCAGAAGAAGAGAAGAGAAAAGCGAAGTGGGTCAGGATAAGATATGGGTAACTGATAGTAAATGGGGAGAAATGGGTTTGGAATGAAAAAAGGGAGGTTATAAGGAAAATAATGGCTAGAGAGGGAGAACAGGAGCAACAATTGTAGAGGGAATGTAGAAGTAGCGAAAAGCAAGAAGGTGAAGGGGAAATAGAAGAGCAAACTGTGCAAAAAAACGGATAAGAGAAGAAGAAAAGAAGAAAAGGCAGATAAAATAAAGAAAGAAGTAAATAAAATTCGTCAAACGCGAAAAATTTTCGATAGCATCGCGCAATCCAATTTATAGCCTTTCTTATCTGAGATTTGACCTGGAGTAGAACTAATATTGAGATTCCAAAACAAAAAAAATAATTCGTGTTAGATTTTATCCGAGGTAATCAATACCAAATATTAAGTACATCGACAGTAAAATTAATTAAAATAATTTTATGTAATAGGATTTGAGCGATTCTGCACTTGAAACAAGTCGTCACGTGAGTTCTTATTTATCCTATACGCCAAAAACATAACTTTTCAGGAAAGCGTTTTTTAACTTTAAAACCATATTTTACTTATTTTTTTGTGCGTAATCACTGGGATTTTTATATTTTTTGAAAGTTTGAGTACTTAGCCACCAACACATTTAGCAATTTGCGGTTTATGTTTTTGGAACATTGATTAAATTAAGTTTTTTAAAAAAAAGTACGTGAATTTGTATGGAAAATCTACTTCCGCCCTTTGACGTAGAACAAACAAGCACAAACTTGAAAATCTTAAAATTACCACAGACATTGTCCTATATTCTTCCTTTATTCTATACTTCATTGGATATAGACATTCAAGCTCAAATTTTACATAATTCCAAATTCCAATGCCAGTATAAAATTTGTCCTACATGTTTACAAAAAATGTATATAGGACAAATAAGCACAAAATTCATCGAAAAAAATTGGTCTATAGAACAAAATCACATTTTTTATCTCTAAAACTAAAAGAGATAGGACAATTCTGATTACACCAATCGAAAGAGCGTGGTCGAAAATATAAGATATGGCATTCATAACTCATTTTCGGCCAAAATGGTCTGTAGGACAAATAAGAACTCATGTGACGAAGTTTTAGATTTTGGATTTTTGGAAAAGGGGAGGCAGGGAAGTTTTGGAAAAGGTAAAAACTCGGAGATGTTTTTTTTAAAGTTCTTGTTTAAGCTGATAGTATGAATGTAAAGTCAGAACATTTTTTCAATACATGCATATATCATCAAGTGTTCTTAAGTAAATACATACATTAAACACAAAATATTATAGAGTCGTTTTTTTGGAGTTTTAATTTTTTGGAACAATGGTTAGAACACTTTTTGAAACCCAAAAAAAATTCAAAAATAAGAATTTCAAAGAAAGGGGGATAGAATTTTTTCGAATTTTGAACATGGGGTCCAAAAATTTTGAACAATGTTCAGATTAACTAAAACAATCTGGAACAACTTTCAGAAGTTTAACTTTCGAAAAACAAACGGTTCTTTGTCTCATGCGGAACAAATCGGGAACAACCTGGAACAAATTTCAAAAACAACAAATTCCAAAAAAGGGCGGCTAATTTCACACACTCTGGATAATAACTTGCGCACAAAAAACGAGTTTTAATAACAGACCACTTTATGTTGGCGACCGAAACTACGTCCGACAAAACCCAACCCACTCTTTAAACGGTATTAGGACTACATTAATTATAGAAAAGAAATAAGGATTTTTTTTAAAGAACATTCAATTTCCTTTAAAAAAACGTTTCGATCATAGCCAGTTACTGGTTTTAAAGTTATAAAATATAGAAGCAAAAAAAAGTTGCTATTGTATGGAAAATTGAAGGTAACGATGAAATGTTAATCTAAGGAGCTGACATTTTAACCAGATTTATTATTTCACTTAACTCAACTTATTTAATTTTTTTTAATCAGTCTATACCTAATGTCTCTTAGATTTATATTTATTAAGATTTATTTTTATGTCTAAACATAATTTTGTTTAATTTTCTAAATTGATTATAATATTTTAAAGCTAACATATTTATATAGCACCTACAGTTAATTTAGAATTAATTATTTATATATGTATAGTATTATGAAAATTAAAAAAAAAGTGTTTGACCATTAATTAAAAATGCAAACACTTGTAAAACTTTCCCAATTGCTTTTCAACTAGACTCACGGCCATGAATGTTGGTATTAAATATACAAAAGTATTAAACTGGGATGTGAATTAAAGAAAATTAAAAGCTACTTAAATGTAGAAAATCTATATGAAACTTGAGAGTTGAGACCGTCCTAACAATCGTAGTAAATAGTTCTAACTTCTAAGCCCCTTTTTTTGTTATGAAACTTAAATATTTATTTTCTATACTTAAACGCTTATGTGCTACTTTTTCCCCTTCGTAAATATTTAAGTTTCGTTTGAATAAATTTTGAATAAAAAAGATTTAAACTGAACGTTATGTCAAGTGTTTTTAATTAAAGTTATAACAATATTGCGACTTAAACAGTTTTGTATGCTGGCGATAAGTTAAGCAAAAATTTCAAGATACAAATCACAAGAAAAAATAAAACTCTTCTGTACTTGTAATATCGCACCATGGGATATAATTTAGATACAATTAAGTGTTTCAAGTCGGTTTTAAAAAAATATAAAACCAAAAAAGAATCGTTGAATTTAAATTCAGTCAGATTTAGATTGCTTCAGCTTAAGTTCCCTAAAGACAAGAAAATATTTTTGTTTATCCAAGCATTTAATCGCAGTGGGAATACCAGACCCCTTACAGTGAATGCCATTGGATTTATAGGTGTTGGCAAAAACGGATAATAATGATGAGATATAGCCGGCCAGTATTGAAATCCCTAATGGGTAACTCTGAATGAAGAAGGACACTATATCTATAGGATCATTAAAACCCTTTTAGTCAACAACGAACTTAAATGTAATTTCATAGAATCCGGGTTTTAACTTGTACAGGAACTTTTTTTCCATAATAATATATCAAAATTATGGTTCGTGGAAATTAAAATGATCAAATGCAAGTTAACTGATAAAAGCGAAGACATGCCCGAAATGTCGAATGAAAACATTAATCTATTGGGATTACACATTCAACAAAACTTGTATTGATTTTTGTTTCCAAAGTTAATCTAATTATCAATATCCAATGAAGTGGTTTTCATACTTCAAGACTGCTACTTTTTATCCTTTTCTCTCGCAATCAGCAAAGCTTTATAAGTGATTGAACGTTCGTATGTGTAGATAAATTGAACGCGGTATATGAGCAAAATATCCTATTTAGGTGGCCTTCAATATTCCTAATTGAAATAAGCTTTAGCAGTATAACAAATTATTAAGATTTTATTCCTTACTCTGGTACTCTGTTATTGCTTATGGAGGCGAAAAAGTTTCACTTATTCCCGGAATACATTATTATACATTAAATTTCCTAATTTCCTCGCTTTAACATTGTCAGGGTGGATATATGGATTTTGTGGCAAGGATAAAGAGATTTTTTTATATCTTCATGGTGGTTTTACAGTTAAGTGATTTTCAGTGTGAAGGATTTTTTTTGTTTTAACATTGTTTTTTGGATTGTTTTTTTTTTTTTTTTTAAATGACATGGATTTAGTATTAACTTTAGAGATAAGAATGGGATTAAAAGTGAAATATAAATCGACCATCTGCAACAGAGGGTGAGAGAGAGATAAGCTTTTGACTTAGGTGGCCTTAAGTCACGACAAGTTAGTAGCTCTTGATGTGTATGACAAAAATAATGGCAAAGTATATTTAAGTATCAAAGGCAGCAATATTTTTTGGAGTTTCACCAAAAATATCAAGAACTCCACTAAATCATCCATCAGAGCGCTTCTATGTTCATATATACAGTTCAATATTCCGATTGGTATAGCTCTTTACAAAATTCAAACTTTACAATTTGCGGCAAACTTTACTCACCCGAAAGCAATGTGACACTTTTATTCTTCATATGTACCTACTTCAGAGTGCTCCATAGTTGAAAAATACATTTTTTTTTCCCGAGACGAAGAATTGAAAGGATAGATACTTAAAGATAAACAATCTTAGCATAAACAAACCTGCTAGTCCAGATTGTACCGTGTGTTTTTTTAGATTTGTGGTTTTCAATCTGGCAATACTTTTTTCGGAGTTGTTCTTTTTGACAGCTGTCACTTGATTTATGCTCAGTTTGGTTTGCCATTTCATAATGAATAGACTTACTCCTGAACAACGTTTACACATCGTGCAAATTTATTACCAACATAATGGTTCGGTCAACAAATCGCCCAGCAGAGTCGGTAATTCGCCCAGCAGAGTAGGTAATTCGCCCAGCAGAGTCGGTACTTCGAGCAACCATGGATCGATTTTGCATCACATTTACTCTAGTGGATAATGCGCATCCTCAGAGACGCCGCGTTGTACAGTGCGCACCGAAGACGCTATTTCTGCTGTGGAGCAGAGCATCAAAGAAGACCTGAATGAGTCCATCCGCCATCGCGCGCAAGATTTTGCCAGCCGCGGCGGCTACTTGCCCGAAATCATTTTTAAAACATAATGGCAAACCCTTACTTTATAATAAAGCTAAATTCTTGGCCATAACATTAAATTATATACATTTTATTTCTTCATGAAAACCACACGTCTAAAAAAAAACACCATTTTTCCACGCTGGAAAGTCCGCTGCGTTTTATAGTATTTTATTATTTGTCCGGCGCGTTCCTTAAAAAGGGAGATCGTCCTTTGTTACAAAAAATCGAAAAATAACATTTATTCAATGCATTATAATTCATTATAAACCGCAAAACACGAAAAATATCTTTGCATCATTAAAGTAAAAGAAAATCTATAACTCTTGATATTTCTAAAGCATTTATCGAAAATGGTGGCATTCTCTTTTTCAATGGATTTTGGACGTTCAATGGCCAAATTGAAAGGGTTTAAGTCTAATATCCATAAAATTCATGTTGTTGTTTCACCAGTGCCGTAGCTACTCTGTTTTGTTTGGGGGCAGAGAAATTTTACTAAATTTAACGTCTATTTCTAAAAAATTTGCCATTCGGTAGTACCTACAGATAACCTGAACAGAATTTGAACACAGATACCTACACTCATTGGCGTAGTATAATATGCACTGCGAGTAACTTTACTCGTGTTCCAGTTTACAGCAGCGCTCTTGGGTTTTGGTGGTCATGCCATGAAACTCACCATTACGAGCAGCCAAAGATACTCTGTTATTGATATATATAATATAATTGTAAAGTAATAAGAGTGCGTGAAGTTAGCTCCCCTTTTTTGGAATTTGTTATTTCTGAAAGTTGTTCCAGGTTGTTCCCGATTTGTTCCGCATTGCTCTAAGTTTTTTATGAAAAATATTCAAAAATGCGGGTTTTAGAGCCAAAAAACCGTTTTTGACCTAGCCCCCCTTTTTTCGAAAATCAAATTTTTGAAATTTGTTCTAGATTACTCTAGTTGCTCTGAACATTGTTCCAAGTTTCTAAAGTTATGGGCAAAATTCGAAAAAATTCTAGCCTCTCTTTTTTCGAAATTCTTAATTTTGAAATTTTTTTCGGGTTTAAAAAAGTGTTCTTACCATTGTTCCAAGAACATAAAATTGTAGGACGTGTATTTTTAAAGATAAAACCTTCCAAACTTTTTTTCAAAAATCCAAAAAAACGGCTCTCTAATATTTTTTTTTTTTCATGCATTTACTTTTCAAACTTGATGATAAATGCATGTATTGAAAAAAAGTTCTGACCTTACATTCATACTATCAGCTTAAAAACTAACTTTAAAAAAACATCTCCGAGTTTTTTAACTTTTCAAAAACGCCCCTGCACCCCCTTTTCCAAAATTCCAAAATCTAAAACTTGTCCCAAGTGCATAATACCTCAAATCCAACTGTTCCAAGAATCATCAAAAAATATTGAAAACTGAAGATTTTAAGCCCAAAAAACACTTTAAATGAAAATGTCTTATCATCCTTGCTCTGGCCTCCCTTTTTAGAAATCCAAAATTCAAAAATTTGTTCTAGGGCTCTTCCAAATTGTTCCAGACTTTCGTTTCTCAAAATTGATTTTTAATGTGAAAAATTTAATTAAAATGCATTTGAATGAAATTTTCCATTCTTTTGGGGAGCATTTTAATGAAATTTGAAATGAACAATTGGATTGGATTGATTCTGCACTTGGAACAAGTTTTAGATTTTGGATTGGTAAAGAGGGTGCAGGGGCTTTTTGAAAAGTTATAAAACTCGGAGATGTTTTTTTAAAGTTAGGTTTTAAGCTGATAGTATGAATGCAAGGTCAGAACTTTTTTTCAATACTTGCATTTATCATCAAGTTTGAAAAGTAAATGCATTAAAAAATAAAATAAAATATTAAAGAGCCGTTTTTTGGATTTTTGAAAAAAAGTTTGGAAGGTTTTATCTTTAAAAATACACGTCCTACAATTGTATGTTTTTGGAACAACTTTTTTAAACCCAAAAAAAATTTCTAAATTAAGAATTTCGAAAAAAGGGGGGCTAGAATTTTTTTTGAATTTTGGCCATAACTTTTGAAATTTTGAACATAGGGGTCCAAAAACTTGGAACAATGTTCAGAACAACTAGAACAATGTGGCACAAATTTCAAAAATTTGATTTTCGAAAAAAGGGGGGCTTGGTCAAAAACGGTTTTTGGTTCTAAAACCCCCATTTTTGAATATTTTTCAAAAAAAAACTTGGAACAAATCGGGAACAACCTGGAACAACTTTCAGAAATAACAAATTTCAAAAAAGGGGGGCTAACTTCACGCACTCAAAGTATTGCACTAAATTGCCAAAAAAAACAATGGGAAAGATCAGAAAAAGTAAGTTCGATCAAAATTTACAAAAATTGTTCAATTCGTTGGCCAGTAAACTGAAAAAAAACTAAAACAAAAATGCCTTTTATTCATTTTAAATAAAAAACGAACTTTTTCGAATGCCGTCTACTGTCGGTTCTTCTTAAATATTTGAATTTTAACAATTTTTTTTAGTGTTTGGCGTCTATTTAGTAACGAATGTGGCCGTTCAGTCCCAAAAGCACTGAGTTTTCTGCGCAAGTATTGTATTGAAGTGACAAGTAACTAGCAGTCCATATATAATACGTTAATGCCTACAATCGAATACAACCATGCTTCCTCAACGTATTAGCGTGTCGACTGAGAGACTAAGGCCCGTTTGCTGATACTACACATAACGATTTAAGTTAAACTTAAATTCTTAAGGGGTACTTTTTCCATGTCATAAAGTGATGCTTAAGAAATTAAGTTCAACTTAAATCGTTATGTGTATAGTATCAGCAAACCTCCCTAAATAATTTATCTTTTCTGGCATTCGAGAACAAGCGACTTGTTTCTTAGACCTGGACATGGTTCTTTTAAGATTCGAAAATATCCCTGCCCCTCTAAAAAGTGATACTTAGAACAAAAACAAACAGAATAAAACTCAAATGTAAATGTCACAAATTATTGTCCCAGCAATTAATTAAGTGAGAGAAAAGTATGAAAAATCCTCCAAACAATCTGCTACAATTATTAATTTCGCTCGTCGAACAGCGTATGTAAGTACCTACTGCAGAATGAAATGTTTTGTTTGTGTGGAATTTATCGTTTGGCATCATCAGGGTAGGTACTATATAAGGCTTTACATAAATCCTATATGACTCTCCTAAGTGCTCGCACTATATAAAAACATTGTAAGGGAAGCCAAAATCCCTTGAGTACGCGCTAATTATAAAAAAATTATGCCATCTCAAAATATTACAAAAGATCTTGATTAAACGGGAGGTAGGTAGTATTCATAATACAGGTACAACTGGGAATTTTTTATTTATTTTAAAAAATTTAAATGCAACATGATTGGGGAAATGATGTTTATTTGTTGGTTTGGTATTGTTAAGTTTTTCCGTTTGAATTTAAAGATGTATAAAAAGAATAGTCAGTTCGATTTTAAGAAGCTCGTCTGGGAAGCAATAGATATTCAAGATTTCACAAAACCATTGAATTTTTAAAGGGTTGAAAACATTTGTAGTTTCATTGAAAAGAGAAAAATGGAGTAAGCACTGTGCATGTACCAGTATAGTGAATTTTTAAAGAGCTGAAAAAGAAATATATAGTTGAATGGGTATATCATTTCCCACATTTTCAACTGGCGATAGTATGTAGGAACTGGGTAAAAGAAATCCGTAATGTTGGCATTCCAATTTTCATCTATAGATAAAAACTTTCACTGCATAAGGTTTTATATTGCCTCTATTCAACGTTGCATAAATAATTATTTATAAAACTCTTTATTTATACGAAGTGTTTTTAAATATACAAATTCTATATACTACTGAGATACATCAAACAAGTAGAAGACCACTATTTGATTGGACCTGTTGAATTACTGATTCAAAATAGTTTTTAACGGCCTTTATAGTTCGCTATAATTAGGTAAGTGTTTTCACCGTAAAATAATATTTAAAAAGAAGATTAACTTTGACGGTACCCTACAAAATCCAAATGAATTAGTTTCTTTTTTCTTATGAAAGTGGAAATGAGATAGGAAGAGATAGCAATAGAACAAAAATCGAAATGTACCTAAGCGGCCCCTAAAGATGATTCAACCGTGGTAAATCTACTTAAATCTGTGTTTGCCCAAGTAACATTTTTAGTTCTTTAAAGGCTTTAGCAACGCTTCTAGAGCTAATCTTAAAGCTCCTTTTTTTAATAATGAGCTCTAGAAACACATTTAGAACTTAAGTCGAGCTCATTTGCAGCTAATTCTTTGAGTTTGAGAGCACTTTTTTTCTCTTAAGAAGCACGTTATTAGTGGCAAGTGACTCTGAAGGTCTATGTCATACACCTTTAAAGAGCATCCTTTGAAAGATGTTTGTTCGTATTGGTTTGAGTAATAAATATAATACCAAACAAAAATGCAGGCACGCTTTAATACTTATATAGAATAAGTGAATCGTTTGATAGTATAAATAATGTATAATTTTCTAAGATATGCCAATTATAATTTCCTACCAAAATAAATAATATAGGAATTTAATTTTTTTCGGTGAAATGTTAGCTTAATTTAAGTGCGAATTAAATTTTTTCTCAAAAGTTATGCGGGTACTTTGTTAAATTACAACGCGCCTTCGAAATTTTGTATTTTAAGCTGTCAAATAAAAATAAATAATAACTAAAAAAATTTAAAATTCTAAAAAAAAAAATTTCAAATTCGAAATAAATTTATTTTGGTTAAAAATACAATTTAGTTTGATTTTGAGTGAAAGCGCGGGGATAGATATTTCTTTTTTTTAGTGAATAAAAGAAAATATTGCATTACTTTTTTTTCTCGCCGCCATGTTTTCATAAGGGAAGAAGGTTTCTTCAATACAGCTGTAAAATCATTTTGAGCTATATTTTTGATTGTTATAGAAATGCAATATTGATTACTGTTGATATCTAGCTCTTATATCACTTAAAGATTTGCTTTCTGTACTTTTGGAGCTAGTGTTAACAAGATGGCATTTTTCTGGTTTTATATTTTTTTAATGAAATAAAAAGGGTGTTTCAGAAATTGAAAGTTTCGGCAGGTAGATAATAAATAAAAAAGAATTATTTCTATGAACGAAGATTTTTATTTGAAGAATATTTTATTCCAAAAATGTATTTTAGGTCCTCGGTATATTTTTATTATACGTAATAAAATTTTCAAAGCGTATTTTTAGAAACGAAATTGTCATCAAATAAAGTTTTTATAACTCACCCGCCATTTGGAAAAAACAACCAATATGACGAGTCACGAGAACGACACATCATGCAGAATGAAATTAATTAATTTATTTTAAACTGGTTTAATTTTTTCTTTTGAAATAATTGTTTTCTTCGTATTCTAGTATGGAACACCCTATAACATGAGTGCTACAGAATTTTTTTTAGAGAGGTTTCATATACAGCTGTTATATAATTTTTTTTAAACTTGAAA
Organism: Epistrophe grossulariae; assembly: GCA_929447395.1. Taxonomy (NCBI): domain Eukaryota; kingdom Metazoa; phylum Arthropoda; class Insecta; order Diptera; family Syrphidae; genus Epistrophe; species Epistrophe grossulariae. Next base: position 85,504,959 of record OV839566.1, read on the forward strand.
ATGCGCATGCGCTTCACGAAGTATTTGTGTGCAAATATTAGTAATTCGGCTCTACAGCCGCTTTTTGTACAGCTCTGTAAATGCTAAATTTTTACATTTCAGAAGATAATGCGTTAGTATTTTGGGGATGTGTTGCTAGCAGCAGTATAACGTCTCTAATTGTCCGATATTGTCAGGTTGCTCGATAGTAGACGTGTAAAGTTTGTTATGGATAGGGTTACCAGCTCTAAAATCAGCAAAGCCTGACAGTAAAGAAAGAAAAGCCTGATTTTTGAGAAAAAAGCCTGACAAATAAAAACTCATTTTTTTCCTTTTTGAAACTTCATTTTTATAAAACAAATCAAAAAAACATAAAAAAAAACATTCATATAGATAACTTACCATGATTTGGATGCACCAATACGACGAGACGACGAGACAATAAATAGATTGAAAAAAAATACGTCATAAAATTAAAGTGTCATATCTTGCACAATAGGGTGATTCAAAATAACACCTTTCTCGAAATTCAACCGGGACCGGGTGAAATTATGAAGCTTAGATTGAAAACAAAAAATTCAAAATCGAACAGCATTTAGCGGTCGCTACCAGCGCTTTTTCAATAATTTAGCTTGAAAATCTTTGAAAATCGGAATTTTTCTCAAATGTTAAAAGCTGCATAACTTTTCGAGTTTTGGTGCTAAAAGCATGAAATTTTCAAGGATTTCATAATTTCGCCCGGTCCCGATTGAATTTTAAGAAAGTTGTTTTTTTGAATCACCCTATTGCACAACTCTTTGTCTCTTTCTAAAAAGTGACAACTAAATGAAAAAATTAATGTGTTGAGTGTTCACTGCGATTTACAAATATTTCGATTTGAAAGCATTCAGTAAACGTTTTTCTTCTAACGATTATATTTTGTGCGATAATTATAAAAAAGCCTGACACAGGACGAAACCTGGCCAAAGCCTGATTGGACATTAAAAGCCTGACGCGTCAGGCGAAATCCTGGCGGATGGTAAGCCTAAGTGCGAAGCTTAAATAGAATCCTACCAATTTAACCTTTCGTTGCCAAATCCCCACACTTTTTTTAATCTGTACTACAAATCCAGAATATTAACCATCACGACACAGACATAAGACAAATAAAAAACCCAAGAATTTTGAGTATTGCCGTATCCTTTTTTAGCACCTTCTATTTCAGTACTAATAACAAATGAATTGATTTAAAGTGTCCGAACGATTTTTATTTTATTTTGTTATTTTAGGTTAGGTACACCACATTTAGCAAGCAAGTGGTATTTCTTACGAAACCTTTTTTATTTTATCCATTTTAAACATACCTATTTTATGTATGTAAGAAAGGAAATCCTTAAAAAAATAAATCAGCATAATTTGAATGTTTATTAATTTGTTTATTGAATTATAATTTTTTTCAATTTTGATTCGGTAAAATACCGATTTGACATTAAAAACTCGAAAGCGGAATGGCGGTGCGGGAAGAACTCGCAGTTTACCGAATACCGCACAACCACCGACCCAAGTTCTGTTTGACCACAAAAAATCAAACAATCTGTCAAATATGACTAAATTAATTCATTAAAGCCCGTCTTTTTTCGCTTCAAAACAAAATATTTGAAGATTGAAAACAAACCATGAATATAGCAATTGAAATCGATAAATAACATACAAATAAATATAATTGTACTTAATACATATTTACGTGCTTCTATATAAAATAGAAACACCTACAAAACCTGACCTATAAAAAGCCATTGCATTTGTATAGTGCACAGCTGGATTTCCATGTATTAAATTTTAAAAGTTTTCTATTCACTAACCGGAGACTAAATTTGTTATTAGTATCTAATTTTTCTGTAATCTAGAGATTTTCGTTTAACTATTAAATAAATTTGATTATAAGTAAGGCCCATAGAGTTATTTATTACTTAAGTATTATACATTACTTACAAATACAATTGATTGTAGGTAGACTGAAGACATGACCTAGAGCTCAAATTGTATATAAGGTGACCGTTTATTTATGTTCGGGTCTTTATTTATTTTATCGCAATCAGTTAACATACGCAAAACAAAAAAGGTTTCAAAAGAAGGTACATATCGTCGCTTTTTAAGAAAATCGGCATAACTCAAAAAACGTGATTCTTCAGAAAATGAGTTTAAAGTTTTTGAGTCAAACGATTTTTCATAAATTGCGTATTCACAAAGGCCCGCACTGGTCAACTGATGAGTCCAAGTGAGATCGACGCGCCGGGACGAAACGACAATGTTTGTGGGACTTACAGGCCGTTAAAAGCTATTTTGAATAAATAATTCAACAAAGTCCATAAAAATAGTGCTAAGTCTTCTACTTGGCTTATGTATTTCAGTAGTATAGTATATAGAATTTGTATTATTAAAAGAAACCTTCAGATTTTTCATAATATTATTTTTATTTAATATTTTGATTTTTTTTTTAAACATTAGGTAAGCTACTTTTATATTTTATTTATTAAAATTCGACAAAATAAATTTAAAAATGTATAATGAGGGTGCAAAAATTAAAGATTCCCCAGATCCTCTCCAAATTATGTCATTTTTACGGAAAAAAATTATGATATTCACATTAGCTTTTTTTTTATTTTGGAGTTAGTTCATCACTGCGTTGGCAAAAGGAAATAATCTCTATAAAGATTAGAATCAAGAAATAAAATTCGATTTAGGGCCATTTTATTCACTATTGCTCAACTTGAGGAAAACTCTCCATGTTGGCCACATGTTGGCCAATTTAAGAGTTGACTTCAACGAAACGTAAGTTGAAATTTCTTTTTATTCACTAATTATTTTATCAACTCCTCAGTTGAAGATCTAAAGTTGGTCAACTTCCAGTCTGGAAAATTTTGTTTTAAAACATAAAATAAATTATAAAACTGTACTTACTTTATTGAGAAAACTGGCCCAATACAAGTTAGTTCTTTTTTCACCAAAATTTTACGATAAATCCTTGATACAACACGAATATATGCCACTTTTGCACATAAGAAGCACATCCGCTAACTTCGAACAAGTGGCATATATACTAAATTATGTCTGTGTTCATCATAAACAAAGCATGAATAAAAAAAATGTGACAATTATTGGAAAAAAGTTCATCTAGCGGGATTCCGAAGTGCAACAGTTATGCCAGTTTAACAATCTCAATTACATACTTCCAAAATGTTGCTTTAATGAATTCACTTTTTCTAATGTAATACACAATTTATGATTATTAATTCGCTAAATTATTTTCTATTTAGTATACATATACAAATATAATATGCTGTGACTATCATTAGGTAGGTTATATTAGGTTAAGCATTGAATTAGTATTTATTCATTGACTATTCATATACGAATATAAATCGACCAAGTACATCTCACTTGTTGACTATATGGGGTTGAGGTGAGAAGATTCCCATTAATTATATACTGAATGAACACAATGCGACGGAGCCACAGCCACAGCCGGAGTCGGAGCGGAAACATTTGTCAAAATATTAAATACACACAAAATCAATGCTACGAGCAGAATGGAATGCAACTGCAGACGCAGCTGCAGTCGTAGCCGCATTGGTTCGCGAACTTTGAACTTTTCACGTGCAGCACATTTGACCATTTAGCCGAATTTTGACCCCTTTTTTGCCTCATGCGACAGTGACACGACCTTTTAAAAAAGTTTCTTTCTGACCCCATCTCTAGAGAAATGCATGGAAAAGGTAAGTTCTCTTTTTTGTTGAAAAAATCTTCCCAACTAATTATTGGAATAAATACTTTCGTTCAACTAACAGCAATCAATAGTACTTATTCCACATCACAACGAAATCGAGTTGAAATGTGTTTGGTTCGACTCGATCGCATTCGCTTTCTTGTCGATTCCTAAAAAATTAACTTAATATAGTCGACTCTCCCTAAGTCGTACTCTCTCTAAGTCGAATTTCTCTCTAACTCGAACTTTTTCGCCATATTTTATCATTCCCTTCAATTTTCCATACAAAAACCATTCTCTAAGTCGAACTCCCTCTACGTCAAACTCTCTCTAACTCGAACACATTTTCTCGATATTTGGCATCTTTTTTCACCCCTTAATTCGAATTTTGTTTAAAACAAAATAAAAAAACATTACCTCTTCGAAATTAGTATTTGGGTATAGTATAACTACGAACCATCAAAACCTTAATACATATATATATATGTGTAGCATCGCGTGTACCATCATCGTCAGCTCTTTGCGTTTCTTCCTATTCATAACCCCATGGTACCTCTATATAAAAAGATCCAGTTTTTAAAAAGTTACAACGCAAAAACAAAAAAGGATTTCTTTGTGTTGTTGGTTGCTTTATATGCATATATTCACCTTTATTTATTAAATAAACCTTTTAAAATAAAAAAATGTTTCTTTCTATAACTCGAATTTTTCCAAAACTCTCTCTAACTCGAACAAATCTCGGTATCCCGTGAAAATTCCACTTTGGGAGAGTCGGCTGTATTTGTATTTTTAAAGAAATTCTAATGATAATGAATTAATTTATTTTTTGTTTTAACTTTAAAGAACAAGTTAATATTACATAGATCATTTTTTTGTAAATGGACTGAACACTGATCTCTTTTGTTTTAGCTTACCTAAAGTTAACTTGTTATTTACCACTTAATTGAACTTACTGAATTGCAATAAATCATAATAGATAAGTATGCAAATAGATGTAATTTAACAATTATTTGAATAAAAATGTATTTTACTTTATCAACTGAAAACTGATTTAGGGCCAGTTTATTCACAGTTAATTGTCTTTAATAAATGATTATTGCAACTGTCACATCATCAAATATGCATGTTAACCAAAATTTTTATTAATGAATCCAAAATTTGAGTTTTTAATCATGGAAATCGCTAATCAGCCGATTTTTATCGATTAGCACCATTTTATTAGATTATTTTAGAGTCATGGTGCAGATTTAACCCCCTGTGAACTGGTCCTTAAAAGGTGTGAAAAACTGATTTATTTTGCCTTGGCTATTTTTTTAAATATAAAACTAAAATAACTACAAAGCATATTTTATTTATACTGATTTCGTTGATTTTGCTATACTTATATTAAAATAATTTCAAAATGCGACTTTTTGACCCTTTTTTTGCGACTTTTTCAAATTTATCAGCGGCAACACTGCTTTTGACGTTTCAATTTTTATAAAGAAAAAAAAGCAGGAAAAAAATATTCAAATTTTTAGTGCTTATTGGTCTTGCGAAAAAAAAATATCAATCAAAAGAAAAATATTGGAAATAAAAAAAGTGAGTATTAAACTGTGGCTTTTTCTTTAAAATATACAAAAACCCAGCAAACATTTAAGTGAATGTTCACTTAACATTCAGCAAAAATGAAGAATATCATCCGATAAATATTCATTTTCAGTGAATGAAATCTGAACATTTTTCAAAAGCCTATCATTTTTACCACGTCGAAGTCAGCCGGCGAACTTTCGATTTTCGTAAAAAAAAAATGCCAGGCGATGTATCTCTAATTGCTCATCATATTTATGCAATTAATTAATTGCTCATTTCATTTGTTGTTTTTTAAAAAATATAAACAAATTGCACTTTGTATGGAAACTTCAAATGCCTATAACTCTGTGACCACGTAATATTTCATAATGGAAACAGGCTTAAATAATTGCTCATCTCGCAATTTAATTTGCTCAGCCAAAATTTTAACTTAAAAACCCCCCACTAATTAATAAATCAATAATTAAAATTTTAGTCGACGGGCTAGTAAGATTTTACAAGTAACTCTTATATAACTTTAAACCGCTAAATATCAGATAAGGTATAGCCCAATGGGAGAGCAGCCGGTTGAGTTGTCAATGGCCACAGGTTCAAATCCCGCAAATATAAAAATTTTTTTTTTTTTTTTTTTTGTAAATCACAACCAATACAATTTCGACATACATATTTCCATAAATAAAAATTAAAAAAATATCATGGTAACAAAAATTTTACGAATTAAGTGAAATTGCTTAAAGCATACCAAATTGCACCTACATACCCATACTAAAATCGCGATATCTTTTTAACCAGATGGAATTTTTAGCTGATTATAGTTTTAAACAATTGCTCAACTCCAAATTGAATTTGCTCAGGCAAAATTATAATTTGCTCACCCTTGGTTAACTAAAAAAATCGCCGATTAAGTGAAATTGCTTAAAACATACCAAATTGCACCTACATACCCATACTAAAATCGCGGTATCTTTTTAACCAGATGGAATTTTTAGCTGATTATAGTTTTAAACAATTGCTCAACTCAAAATTGAATTTGCTCAGGCAAAATTATAATTTGCTCACCCTTGGTTAACTAATAAACCTCATGAAAGCAACAATTTTGTCTATTCCCTTGACGTTGTGCCCTCTTCGTCCATAAGGAGTTTCACATTTTTAATATTGTTTTTATTTTAGCACATTGTTAGTAGGTATATGCCTGCGCTTAAACATTTCTAATGTTAAAAATGGACTCGTGAAAAGCCGGCATGTAGTTATTTAAACAATCCAAATTTTAAGATAAACATGCAAATAAATAGTGAACACAAATTAGATGTATTTTTTGTTCATATATCTGATCTAGATCATAGCATGAAAATAAAGGAAGCCAAAGATCACATCGACAATATAAGTGGCTGTTTACATAGGCATTTTACTGAAGGGCGCATCCAGTGAGACAGGTAGATTTTATGTGCGTAGAAACGAGAAGGATTTTGGGATGGAATTTACGCTTCTCGTTTCTACGCACACATAAATCTACCTGTCTCATTGGTTGCGTCTTTCAGTAAAATGCCTATGTAAACAGGCTATAATATTATTATACCCAACACTTACTGATTGCCCATCCCTAGTCTTAGTTTTTTTTCTTTGCACTATTACCGCCATTTGCAAATTATAATTGCTATCTACCCGTCAAGAAGAACTATTTTTTTAATGAAGTGATAAGGGTGTTTGTTTGATTTGGAAATCCAGGGATGGCATGGTGTAAGGTGACTTGCGATAAGTGAGAGTGAGGTTAGGAACTGAACTTCACGACTTTTGTAAGAAATTGTATGAGCTATATATCGCACTAAGGGGCAACTGCACTTCACGTGGCGCGGCTCTATGCGACAAAATTGATAATCTGAGCAACTTTGTCGCGACATGAAATTCCGTTCAGTTTCGTGTGAAAGTGCACGCGGTGTCGCTGAAACGCAGTTCCACCGAGTGCGCGGTTTTACCTACACATTTTTCACATTTAAAAATTAGGGGTATTCCCGATCCGATGCAACTGGTCTTGTATCATTGCAAAAATGCAAAAGTGTAGAATTGCTATACCCTAACCCCATTGTAAAAAAAACTTTGCACTTTTGCAATGATGCAAGACCAGTTTGCATCGGATCGAGAATACCCCTAATGGGGTTAGGGTATAGAAATTTTACACTTTTGCATTTTTTGCAATGATACAAGACCAGTTGCATCGGATCGGGAATACCCCTAATTTTTAAATGTGAAAAATGTGAAGGTAAAACCGCGCACTCGGTGGAACTGCGTTTCAGCGACACCGCGTGCACTTTCACACGAAACTGAACGGAATTTCATGTCGCGACAAAGTTGCTCAGATTATCAATTTTGTCGCATAGAGCCGCGCCACGTGAAGTGCAGTTGCCCCTTAGTGCGATATATAGCTCATACAATTTCTTACAAAAGTCGTGAAGTTCAGTTCCTAACCTCACTCTCACTTATCGCAAGTCACCTTACACCATGCCATCCCTGGATTTCCAAATCAAACAAACACCCTTATCACTTCATTAAAAAAATAGTTCTTCTTGACGGGTAGATAGCAATTATAATTTGCAAATGGCGGTAATAGTGCAAAGAAAAAAAACTAAGACTAGGGATGGGCAATCAGTAAGTGTTGGGTATAATAATATTATAGCCTGTTTACATAGGCATTTTACTGAAAGACGCAACCAATGAGACAGGTAGATTTATGTGTGCGTAGAAACGAGAAGCGTAAATTCCATCCCAAAATCCTTCTCGTTTCTACGCACATAAAATCTACCTGTCTCACTGGATGCGCCCTTCAGTAAAATGCCTATGTAAACAGCCACTTATATTGTCGATGTGATCTTTGGCTTCCTTTATTTTCATGCTATGATCTAGATCAGATATATGAACAAAAAATACATCTAATTTGTGTTCACTATTTATTTGCATGTTTATCTTAAAATTTGGATTGTTTAAATAACTACATGCCGGCTTTTCACGAGTCCATTTTTAACATTAGAAATGTTTAAGCGCAGGCATATACCTACTAACAATGTGCTAAAATCAAAACAATATTAAAAATGTGAAACTCCTTATGGACGAAGAGGGCACAACGTCAAGGGAATAGACAAAATTGTTGCTTTCATGAGGTTTATTAGTTAACCAAGGGTGAGCAAATTATAATTTTGCCTGAGCAAATTCAATTTTGAGTTGAGCAATTGTTTAAAACTATAATCAGCTAAAAATTCCATCTGGTTAAAAAGATATCGCGATTTTAGTATGGGTATGTAGGTGCAATTTGGTATGTTTGAAGCAATTTCACTTAATCGGCGATTTTTTTAGTTAACTAAGGGTGAGCAAATTATAATTTTGCCTGAGCAAATTCAATTTTGAGTTGAGCAATTGTTTAAAACTATAATCAGCTAAAAATTCCATCTGGTTAAAAAGATATCGCGATTTTAGTATGGGTATGTAGGTGCAATTTGGTATGTTTGAAGCAATTTCACTTAATCGGCGATTTTTTTAGTTAACCAAGGGTGAGCAAATTATAATTTTGCCTGAGCAAATTCAATTTTGAGTTGAGCAATTGTTTAAAACTATAATCAGCTAAAAATTCCATCTGGTTAAAAAGATATCGCGATTTTAGTATGGGTATGTAGGTGCAATTTGGTATGTTTGAAGCAATTTCACTTAATCGGCGATTTTTTTAGTTAACCAAGGGTGAGCAAATTATAATTTTGCCTGAGCAAATTCAATTTTGAGTTGAGCAATTGTTTAAAACTATAATCAGCTAAAAATTCCATCTGGTTAAAAAGATACCGCGATTTTAGTATGGGTATGTAGGTGCAATTTGGTATGTTTTAAGCAATTTCACTTAATCGGCGATTTTTTTAGTTAACCAAGGGTGAGCAAATTATAATTTTGCCTGAGCAAATTCAATTTGGAGTTGAGCAATTGTTTAAAACTATAATCAGCTAAAAATTCCATCTGGTTAAAAAGATATCGCGATTTTAGTATGGGTATGTAGGTGCAATTTGGTATGTTTTAAGCAATTTCACTTAATCGGCGATTTTTTTAGTTAACCAAGGGTGAGCAAATTATAATTTTGCCTGAGCAAATTCAATTTGGAGTTGAGCAATTGTTTAAAACTATAATCAGCTAAAAATTCCATCTGGTTAAAAAGATACCGCGATTTTAGTATGGGTATGTAGGTGCAATTTGGTATGTTTTAAGCAATTTCACTTAATCGGCGATTTTTTTAGTTAACCAAGGGTGAGCAAATTATAATTTTGCCTGAGCAAATTCAATTTGGAGTTGAGCAATTGTTTAAAACTATAATCAGCTAAAAATTCCATCTGGTTAAAAAGATATCGCGATTTTAGTATGGGTATGTAGGTGCAATTTGGTATGCTTTAAGCAATTTCACTTAATTCGTAAAATTTTTGTTACCATGATATTTTTTTAATTTTTATTTATGGAAATATGTATGTCGAAATTGTATTGGTTGTGATTTACAAAAAAAAAAAAAAAAAGAATTTTTATATTTGCGGGATTTGAACCTGTGGCCATTGACAACTCAACCGGCTGCTCTCCCATTGGGCTATACCTTATCTGATATTTAGCGGTTTAAAGTTATATAAGAGTTACTTGTAAAATCTTACTAGCCCGTCGACTAAAATTTTAATTATTGATTTATTAATTAGTGGGGGGTTTTTAAGTTAAAATTTTGGCTGAGCAAATTAAATTGCGAGATGAGCAATTATTTAAGCCTGTTTCCATTATGAAATATTACGTGGTCACAGAGTTATAGGCATTTGAAGTTACCATACAAAGTGCAATTTGTTTATATTTTTTAAAAAACAACAAATGAAATGAGCAATTAATTAATTGCATAAATATGATGAGCAATTAGAGATACATCGCCTGGCATTTTTTTTTTTACGAAAATCGAAAGTTCGCCGGCTGACTTCGACGTGGTATCATTTTTACGTTATGAAGGGTAGAGGGGGTTTGTTCGAAATTTTTTCAGGATAAAAATGATTGAGATTCGATTTTCCTTCATTGTAGGTGAATAAATGTGAACGTACACAAGTAATTCCTCAAACAAGTAAATTGGGTGGATTCGCTTTTATTCGTTCAACATGAAGAAAAGTGAATCTCCTTTTCATTTCGTTTCGAAAAACAATAACGGGACCTTGTCGCGCCCAAAATTGAGAAAAAAGTTACGCAAAGACAAAATTTGTCATTTCAATTCAGTTGTTTTACAGATTTGGTCGGTTTGGTTGCTACAAATAATAAAATAATAATAAAAAAATTAAGAGTGCAATTGTTTTAAAAGTGCTGCATTTTATATTAAAAGAGGTAAGTGGATATCTTTACTAATTTTTTTGAAGTGAATCTTGTAAAATGAAAAGATTAAGGGGAAATAATAGCGAGGCTAGGTTAGTTGTGGATTGTTTAATGGGCGAGAATATTCAGGCAGAGCAGCACCCTACCATAGATAACCCTACACCAAATATCTTCTCTGACTCTTTTGACTCTGAATTATGTGAAAACAGAATCCTCGATGCTTCCATCTCAAGCGAAAGTGAAGAAGATATTGAGAGCGATCCAATAGGTGAACCCATAACTTTGCAATTAGGTCGTTGGGCTTCAAAGCATCTTATTAGTACTTCTGCTATGAGCGAGCTTCTTAGCATTATTCGCACAAAGATTCCTGGGCTTCCAAAAGATGCAAGAACTTTGAAGCAGACACCAAAAAATATCGTCCCAGTGCCAATGGACAAAGGTGAATACATTCACTACGGGTTAAAAGATTGCCTAACCGACTTCTTATTCAAAACTAAAACAAAAAATAGGGATTTAGAGCTAGATTTTAACATAGATGGGTTGCCTGTTGCAAAGAGTTCAAGAAGCCAAGTATGGCCAATACTATGCAGCGTTGTAGGAACAAAAGAAGTTTTTTTGGTAGGAGTTTACGGAGGCAATTCTAAGCCAGCAAATTCAGACAATTTTCTGCTTCCATTTATAAATGAGGTTAAGGAAATTGTGCATAGTGGTTTCCAGTTTCAGGGCAAAACATTTAATATGAAAATTCGAGCCTTTATCTGTGATGCTCCTGCAAGATCTTTTATTCTGAAAATCAAAGGGCACACAGGCTTCTTCAGTTGCACCAAATGTACCCAAAAGGGCAAATATACTGAAAACAGATTGGTTTTCCCTTTAGAAAACAATTCGCTTCGCACTGAAACTTCTTTTCGGTTAAGAACCCAGCCTGAGCACCATCATCAAAATGAACCAACCACTCTCGAGCTTATAAAGGTAGATTGCGTAAAGCAATTCCCTTTAGATTACATGCACGTCGTGTGCTTGGGAGTTATGAAAACTATGCTTTGTCTTTGGATTAAAACCCGTAATCAAAAGTTTTCTTTAAAAAAGAAAGAGATAGATTTATTTTCAAATCAGTTAAATAATTTAAAAAAACAAATTCCTTCCGAATTTTGTAGGCACCCAAGAGACTTGAATGAAATTGATAGGTGGAAAGCCACGGAATTCCGTCAGTTTCTTCTGTATACTGGGCCAGTTGTGCTTAAACATGTTTTAGAACCTAGTTATTATAGCCACTTTATTAAGCTTAGTATTGCTTTAAGAATACTTTTGCATAACACCGACTGTGTTGAAAACAATGAGTGTGCCCAAAATCTTTTAAATAGCTTCGTAAGAGATATTCCTCAGCTTTACGCTGAAAAGTATTTGACATACAATTTTCACTGTTTGACCCATTTACCTTCCGAAGCTTTTTTGTATGGATCTCTTGAGAATGTTAATGCGTTTAAATACGAAAATTATTTGCACCACCTTAAAAAATTTGTAAAGAAAGGTAACAATATTGTAACTCAAGTTTACAATAGAATTGTAGAAAAAAGTATATTTGAGTCAGCCACAACTTCTGGAACCACACCAATTTTTAAAAAAATATTAGAGGATATGTCATTTCAGAGCGTAACATATGAAAATAAAACATTTTCATTAAAAAGCCCAAATAATTAATAAATTAATATAACCAACTCAAAAGAATTAACCCAGCAAACATTTCGCTTCAGAATAGTATCATAAAAGATTAGATATAAATGAAAAAAAAAACCTTCGATTCTGAATTCATTTCTGAATCGATTTGAATCCAAACTCCTGGGTAGCGATACTTCACTTATGAATCATTTAAATGATTGATAAATGATGAATAAATCCCGATAATAAGGGATTGTTAATGAATCCTTCTTATGAATTAAAAATGATTCAATTTATGTTCACTTCAAGTGAAAGTGAAAAGGGTATATACCTTCATTTTAATGAATCACATTCGTATCATCTAAATGATTCAAAAAAGACTCATAAATTGTGGTACAAAATGAATACATAAGCGTCTTGTGTGCATTCACTTATGTCCAGGATTTATGAATCATTTACGAATCATTTTAAAGATTCATATGTGAGGTATCGTTACCCAGGAGTTTGGACCCAAATCGATTTAGAAATGAATTCAGATTCGAAGGTTTTGTTCACTTATGTCAATCATTTATGATACAGTTCTGAATAAAAATGTTTGCTGGGAAGCTACACAACTCATTGTGGGCAGATTTTCCTGTGTTGTGCAATTGTGCATTCTACACACATACATGGTGGCGCAAAAGTTTTCTTCGGTGGCAAAAGTTGTCACCGGTTGCAAATGAATGGCTATTCTACTTCGTTTAAAAGTTTGGACCCGGTGGACAGCGGTTGAGTGGAAAAGAAGATGAGAAACACATACATATACTTTTTTCAAATCAAGAGACTTCTTTGTAAGAATGTTATCTACATTTGAATTTATATGCGGTTTCACTTTAAAAAAATATGTAACCGCGCAAATTATCACTTTCTTATCAAAAGTTTGTATGTTAAAGTCAAAATATAAAATGTTTTGTTTACCTACAACAAAATGCCCGATCGGATTATTGCTTGCAGTTACCACGAATATGGCTTAATGCTGCATTTTAGATTATAAGCTACCCGCCGTTTAAAATCACGTTTGTTTTGTACAACATGGCCCCTAAATGACTCAAATCGATTTAAAAGTCGCATCTTTAAAAAAGTTTTTAATATTCCGCTTACGTTAAAATCCAATCATTTTTGGTCTTAACACTGTATGACCCCAATTAAACATTTGTATACAAAAACACGCAGACTAAAATTTCATCTCTATGTAGCAAAGTACATATTATACACAACGCATAGCATAACCACATTTAAAATCATTAAAAATTCGTTTTCAGCTCGAGAGAAGTTAGGTTTGTATAATGATAGTTCTGTGACAATGCGGAAAACTTCCTCATCTCATTTTAATGACTGCTACTTGTGCATTACATTTATATTCACAATAGACGAAACATTATTATAAATATGCTACTCGTGATATCCATATAAAAATAGTGTTGGTAAAAAAAACTCCTCCATACATATTATAATATTATAGTATACATTGTTGTAAAGGGGTTAGCGGCTATTTCATCATAGACGAGTAGGTATACCTATAAAAAGGAAATAAGTAAATGCCTTAGAAAATAATTATCGTTGTAACTAATTTAAATTATGACCCTGTTAAATTATATAATTTTTGACAAATGTATTGTGTTTGTTCCCACTTCTATTTTTTGCACGTTTATTAATTTTATAAATGAATGTCCAAAAAGGTGAATTAAGTGGAGGCTGGTATTGTTTATCTTCATTTTTTTAATTAATTGCAATTTATAAAGTCTTCTGCTTGTAGTAGGTATAAGTATTTGTCCGCTAAATGGAACATTTAATAAGCTTCTGTGTCAGGAATCAGGTTGCTGACTGTGCCGAACCTTTTTTATTTTTAAATTCTTTTGTACAAAATTGTACTTAATTTTATTTTTATTTTAAAAATTGGTTCTGAGACTGAATATTATGGTAATAAACTTTTATTAAAATCACCAGCTTACTCCATCTATAGATATATGAATAGTTTTCTATGTTTAATACTACCATATGACCACCCAAGAAACATCGTTGGAGCTATTAGATGCAAAAATGTTCTTTTACAGCTCTTAGCTAGCAAAGTTGAAAGCTATTGCTCTGTAAAAGATTATTTCACAGCTTCTTTCATTTTATTTAAAAATTATGTTCTATAATTGAAGTTTGAGAACACTTTTAGCTCTATTAACTTTATAAAGCATTAAGATTTAAAAATATGCTCCATAACTAGGCTTACCATCCGTCAGGATTTCGCCTGACGCTTCAGGCTTTTAATGTCCAATCAGGCTTTGGCCAGGTTTCGTCCTTTGTCAGGCTTTTTTATAATTATCACAGAAAATATAATCGTTAGAAGAAAAAGTTTACTGAATGCTTGTAAATCACAGTGAACACTCAACACACTCATTTTTTTCATTTAGTTGTCGCTTTTAAAAAGAGGCAAAGAGTTGTGCAATAGGGCGATTCAAAAAAACACCTTCCTCGAAATTCAATCGGGACCGGGCGAAATGAAATCCCTGATAATTTCATGCCTTTAGCACCAAAACTCGAAAAGTTAATCAGCTTTTAACATTTGAGAAAAATTTCGATTTTCAAAGATTTTCAAACTAAATTTTTAAAAAAGCACTGGTAGAGACCGCTAAATGCTGTTCGATTTTGAATTTTTTTGGCTTAATTTTTTGTTTTCAATCTAAGATTCATAATTTCGCCTGGTCCCGGTTGAATGTCGAGAAAGGTGTTATTTTGAATCACCATATTGTGCAAAATATGACACTTCCTTTTATGACGTATTTTTGTGTGTACTTTTATTTGTGTCTGCTGAAGATTGCAGTTGCAATCTATCGTCTCGTCGTCTTCGCGCATCCAAATCAAGGTAAGTTATCTATGAATGTTTTCTTAAATTTTTTTTATAAAAATGAAGTTTCAAAAAGGAAAAAAATGTTTTTTTATTTGCCAGGCTTTTTTTTCAAAAATCAGGCTTTTCTTTCTTTACTGTCAGGCTTTGCTGATTTTAGAGCTGGTAACCTTGGTGGAATCGTGTAAGGCTAAACTCATACTGGAGCTGTGAGCAGAGCGGAGATGCGAGAAGTGAGCAGAGCGACGAAAACAAACAAATGTGTTCTTATGCGAGCTCTCATACTGAGGCCTCTAGCAACGAGGTATCAGTTCTCATAAGAAAGCATGTGTTTGTTTTTAACGCTCTACTCACCTCTCGCAACGCCGCTCTGCTCGCAGCTCCAGTATGAGTTTAGCCTAATGCTAAACTCATACTGGAGCTGCGAGCAGAGCGGCGATGCTAGAGGTGAGCGGAGCGTTAAAAACAAACACATGCTTTCTTATGAGAACTGATACCTCGTTGCTCGTTGCCTCAGTATGAGAGCTCTCATAAGAACACATTTGTTTGTTTTCGTCGCTCTGCTCACTTCTCTCATCTCCGCTCTGCTCGCAGCTCCAGTATGAGTTTAGCCTAAGGTGATTTTCGATAAGTGAGGAGAGTCACAATCAACCAAATTAGTCTGTGTAAGATGATATCACATTTGATATAGCTAAAGAGCTATGACATCAAAAATGTGATTGTCATTTTTCAACAAATTTGACGTCTCTGCCGCAGTACGACTAGAGTTACCAACAGCCTAAAAAATTATACAACTTTTCAGAGTTCTTTTTGGTTACCGTTCATACAAACAAAAATAAACATTCTTGTGACCAAAAATGTTTACAACATTGCGAAAGATGAAGAAAACATAAGAATTATATAGCAAAGACGTCATTTTCGTTCTAATTTTCGACAGCTCATTATAAACATTTGAAACATTCACTATATGGCAACCATGTTTTTGACAAATGCCTTTGGAAAGTATTCAATTGAATTGAATTGAGTTGAATCACCTTACCCAAACGGAAAACTAAATGACAATCACATATGACTATAGGTTAATATGACAATCATTTATCACGTTAGCTGATTCCACCCCTGGATTAATCAAGTTAATAATATGCTGGTTAATAATCTGTACAGTAACCAGCTTTCAACACAGCACCAAAGATTGGAAGTTTTAAAGAATTATACATTGGTGCCAAATAGTCCAGTGAAATGCAAATACAGGCCTTCGTACTGCTTTCCTTCTTCATAAACTTTCCGTGTAAGCGACCCCCTTACATTTTTGATTAGTTTAAGATCTGATAAAGCCCGCATCACACGGCGCTTGTTTTCCTGCTAGAAATGCTTGCTGGCTTTCGTGCTGGATTAGTTGCATGGTGTGGTGCTGGATGTTTTGCTGGTTTGAATTCTTTGGCTTCACTCGATGATTGTTTTGGAGCTGGATACGGTGATGGTTTTTTGACATTTCTTGACGTTTGCTTAATCAAGAGAACACAGTACACAATATTTTTCTAAACAAATTTTTACAAAAAATGCAGACATCTGATAGAACTAAATATACAAATTAAAGAAATCACATTTAATTTTGTTTAAAGTTGAAAAACTATTAGAAAATAAATAAAAACGAAATAGAAAAAATGACATTTGAAAATATACATGTACCTTTTGACGTCTGCTAAAATCCCGCAGCAAAACAAGCAAGAAAAATAGCACCGGTTCTAACTTTAAAATCTAGCAGCGCATCTGGGTGATTCTCTGCCAACTGTGATTCTTTGTGTCCAGGGCTTTATTTGTAACTTAATATAAAATTTTCTTATGAATTTCTGGTTTGAATTGTGGAAATAAATTTGTACTACAATTTACATTACATATTGTTTAAAAATTTGCTACCCTTTCCCCTTGGCATGTAAAAGTATACGCAAAATGTCAGTACCGTGGCGTGTCCCATCCTTGTTTTTCCAATTAAATCTACTATTTTCTATTAAAATACATCACTGAATAAAAATGTTGTCCTCAGAGAAGTTTGAGTACAATAGTTGCTTGATTAAATTTTGACAATATCAAGTCAAAATATTTGCTCTCGAATTAAATAATAACAATGGAATGGTGTCCCTGGATTTCATTTTATTTTTGAATTCGAAAGATTTCCAGCTGAACCGCCATTTTGTTTTTAGTTTGATGGCATTTGTGTGGTACCGTTTGAAAGAGGCACTATTTATTTATTGTTTACAAAAATCAATTTATTTTACTAACGTAATTTTGCTGTAAGAGTGAAGTGTTTTTATTCTAAAATCGTGTGTCACAAAATTACCTTTCAGTACCGTGGTAGTGTTATCCAAGCGTGTTATGAAATTTGTTGGGGTGAATTTAAAAATATTGTATTTCTTTCAAAGTCATATAAGTTAAAATTATAACGGATTTTATTTATCCTAGAAGCTTTGAGATATGAGGTTATATTAAAGCCCAAATGTCAGTACCGTGGTGCATTTATTTATAATGAACTTAAATTAAATGATTTCAAGCAATTTTGCTAAAAATCTTGTTATTTTTTTTATTAAGAATGGTACCAGTACTTCGGACAATAAATGTTGAGTTATAACCTAGCATAAAAATTAAGACTCCAACTTCAAAAAACAAATTTCAAAAACTAAAGAACATATAATTTTGAATAAAACATTGCCTTTCAAAGTTGAAAACGTCAAAACGTAAGAGGGAATTAAGAAACTCACCAAAAATATTGTCAAAATGAATAAATACGTTTAAAAATTCAAAACTAAAAAATCAGTGTCAGCATCATGCCTTCGAGATTTAGTACTTTTTACGATATTTTTTGTTCCTTAAAAGTTGTAGTAAAATGCTCTTACAGATTTAATACCATGTCTATTTAAAGACAAATAAAATAAAAAAATTTATTTTCAATGACTTTTAATTTTAGCAAAATTTTAATTTAAAAAATCACAGTTGGCAGAGAATCACCCATCTATCTAGAGCAGTGCCACCATTTTCCAGTTCAATAGCTAGCACGAAAGCCAGCAAGCATTTCTAGCAGGCTGGTGGTGCGGCCTTAATATACGGCGGCCAAGGCAGCAAATGTACATTTTGGCTTACAATAAATGATTTAACCACTTGAGCTGTGTGGAGTGGATAGCAGCGTTATGCTGTGGAAAAATCTATGAAGTTGGTTCAAAAAGATCTTTGATTTTCGCAAACAATGAATATAGCAACACTTTTTTTTCTAATCTTGACACTTTGAACTATTAACCCCCAATTTCACAGTGAAAAGTTTAAACTTAAGTTCAGCTGAACCTGATCTTGAGTTTAAATTTAAAGTTCAACTCGTCCGGTTTCACAGCGTAATCTGAACTTAAGTTCAATAGAACGTAGTTTAAAGAAATTGTATGAATAGGAGTTGGCAGCATTTTACGTCGTTCTTCTGTCATCTGACGTAATGTAAACAGTACGTAGTTTTTTTTTGCATCTTTTCCAAAATCTTTCCTTGTTTTCTCTTTCTGCCTTTGAAACAAAAAACACGCGAAACAGCAAATATTTTGTGTTGTTGACAATCGGGAAGTTTGTTTTGTTTACAAGTAGGTACACCCTTGGGCCTTGTGACCTGTGACTAGGAGATGAAAATTTATTAAAATGGAGAAAGTAATATCAAGAAAACGATATGTGCAAAGAAAAAAGAAGCAATAACTTTTCAAAAGCAGACATAGATTTGCTTACGGAATTGGTGATGAAAAATAAGCTCATTATTGAAAACAAAACAAAACTGGTAAAGTTCAAGTTAATTTGACCAAATACGAAAATTTAACCGTGCTTTCAGGTGGTTATAAACGTTGGGCTGAGGGTTAAACGGCAGAATACTGTCGTTCAATTTAAACTACAAAATTAACTCAGTTCAAGGTTTAAACAAAACTGTGAAACCGAATTAATTGTTGAACTGAAGTTTAAACCAAAAGTGAAGTTTAAACTTTCACTGTGAAACTGGGGGTAAGTCTATCGTACTCAGTGTTGCCGCTATGCGACTTTAGTCGCATTTTGACCCCTTTTTTGCCCCATGCGACCATGATACGACCTTTTCAAAAAGTGGATATTTTGACCTCTTTTTTTAATCTTGCGACTTTTCTGACCCCATCTCTAGAAAGATGTCTGAAAAAGATTAGTTCTATATGATGTATATATGTTAAAATAAACTTGTTGATCAGTTAAATTTTAATGCGATTAAAACTAATCCATTTCTTAAATATTCCCGACGTTTCGTTGGGTACTTTCCAACATTTTCAAGGAATTGCTTTATTGGACTATTTAGTTACATTTTTTTGTAAAAAGTCATTAAAAAATTTGAAATTTACAAATGTATTGAACTATTTTATAATTTAAGGCGCCAGTTATAGCTTTCATTGAAACTCATCATTGAAAATTTTAATTGTTAACTTTGAGGTACTTAAAAAGTGAAATCAGTGATTATTTTAATGCAAATAAAAAGCTGATAACTCAATTATAATTTCTAGTCAAAAAAATATTTCATTTTGGCCCAGCCTATCGCAGGAAATGAATTTCTTTATTTCAATGATTGAACTACCTTATCATTGATCATTGAAATCTTAGAAATCGTTTTAATGTGAAAGGTAGGGCCAAAATGAAATATTTTTTTGACTAGAAATAATAATCGAGTCATCAGCTTTTTATTGGCATCAAAATAATAACTAATATCGCTTCAAAACGCCTCAAAACTGAAAATTAAAATTTTCAATGATGAGTTTCAATGAAAGCTATAACTGGCCCCTAAGACGAAAAAAAAATAAATAAATATAAGGCACAGAACAGTCTTTTTTGTTGAAATAATCTTTCCAATCTTTCATTTTATTTTTTCGTTCCACGGTGTTTTTTACTTTTAATTTTATTTTAATAATTTGGCCGACGCGTTTCGTCATGCTAGGACATCTTCAGGACACTATTATAAATTTAAAATAAGAGTTGTACAAAACTCAAGTAAACAACATGAAGACAGAAGTAAAAAGAAAAACATAAAAATAATGAATTTTAACATTTAACGTTTAAAATTTTTTTTAAGTTTTTTTTTGACGAAAACAATTACTTCATTTAAAATGTTTTGTGTCTGTTTATTTCAAGAATCTCGTACGTGTCAAATACGCGTCCGTAAGATTAAAAGTGTAGGAGTTCTACATCATCGATAGAACAAACATGTCAGTAGTATGAGATGTTGTGAGAGGCCTGAAGATGGGTCCGTAGCATTGAATGTTCGATAAAACGTGTCTTTAAGGTCCTAGCTGTTTTACCAATATATATGAATATATGCCCTCGAATTCTTTGCTTTTAATTTTGTATACGCCACTTTTTTTTTAATGTTGTCCGTGCGTCCTTTGATTTTATTGTTACATAGGGATTTTCGCAGGGTATGATCACTAAAGAAGGCAAGTTTGATTTTTCTGAACTGATTGTTTTCATAAACTTTGTTTAAAACTTCACTTTGGAAGTTAATCTAAAAATTATTAGTATATTTTCTTCGTCAGTTACCTACAATCCGTCACATAGAATTATTTAATTTGAATGAGATAAAAGGAGATAATAATGCCTATAAGGGTTATGTTGTCAAACACTAGATAGGTTTACAATTTGGTTAATGAATTTTAAAATTTTGTATAAGAAATGATTTACACAATTTGGTTAACATTTTCCAAAGATTTTGCTGCGGATAATTAACCAAATTTTTTTGATAAACTTAATCAAACGTCATTGTGACTTTGAGAATTAGGCGTTTTCAGAAATACATATTATATTATATTATATATCTCAGAGAACTGAAAAAAAAAATCTTTAGTTGGCGATAAAAGTAATTTATACAACAACAAAAATAATAAGGATATCTACATTTTCTCACAGCAATGTTAATTTAAACAAATCCACATAATGGGAAAACATACCTATGTATATGGATTAACAAAAATAAACGCTTCTACTTATATTTATTATGCTTTCCGAATTGTCATCGAACTATTCCATTTTTAATTCTTCTTTCACCAAATTTCAGTTGAGTTGGGCTCGGGACCACTTTTACTACCGAAAATGAAGGAAAAGGAGATATCCACTATTAAAGGCGCGCCATGTGATTTCCTTGTATTTGCTCATTTTCATTCGATCAGTGCCGTGAGCCGGACAGTTCTAATAAATATTTTAAGCTTATTTTTTATTTCTCAGAGTGAAAGGTAGAACTTATCGACAACTCAACTAAACTAAACTGGACGGCCTAATGTCAAATTTTGCAATTATGTATTTTTATTTTGGCATTATTTTCGAGTTAAACACAAAAAAATGCTAAATTTTCTTATCGAGCTTGGAGGCGATATGTTTTCAAATAAAATTTCATGAAGATATTTACTACATATGTTGATACACAGCGCAGAATTGAATTTCGTAATAAAAATTCCTTGTGGAAACGGGATAGGATGTTTGCTGTCTGGAAGCGGCGGGGTTCAGATCATAACAGCAATGCGTTTTCACTTTTTTACTTGTTTTATATAATCCTTAACGATGTCTGAATTACCAACACCAACAATGGGAAAATTATTTCATCTTTGTTACTTCGTATCGTATATCTAAAAAAACATCACTATCGGCCTTCGTTTTTTACTCGACAAACGGATACATATGTAGGTATACTTATCGCACATTTTCCTTATGTTGACTTCGACTTTTTTCAATTTCATTTTTCTCAATATACTTAAACAATAAACATATATATACATACATACATATAGCATGGAGGTATATTTGAAATAAAACAAACTTTATTCGCCGCATTCTCTATTGTAAAATTGTCAGCCAATTCAAAATATGTACCTACTGTGCTTTAGGAATTGTGATTGAAAAGAAGAACGTTTGATTTGAGAAATGTTTCGTGGGATTTAGAAATCGGGATAGTCCAATGAAAAAAAAAAGAATATGTACCAGCATTAAGTCATAGACAATTGACTTTAGGCATATTGATTTGGTAAGATGTAATAAGGAATAATTGTTCTAATGAAACACTTATTTAAGCCATTTTTAGCACAAAAGACAATTAGGTATGTTACATCTTTTCAAACAAACATTTATGTTTTAATTGAATTCTGTGAAAAATTAAGGGTAAAAAAAAGGTAAACGAGCTAATATTGTTATAAATATTTTGATACGTGTATATTATAATATTACATAGGTAAATATGTAGGTATATTAGAAACAAAAAAAAATTGCAAAGTCAAAGAAATACGTTCTCCTTTTGGTGTTTTTTGTCGGGTGATTGGTGTACTTATATCTCGGTTTCCCATAACGAGATATCGTCTCGTCTTAAGCCCTACCCTTGAATGATATATACCTAATTACTTTTATACTTATAAAAAGAAGCATATATTATATTAGCTGGTAAGTAAGTCTTTGATCCAATAATACATAGATTTAGAATTTTTAAAATTACTATAATTAACCTGCTTAACATACCTTCTATACTTAATACAACTTTTTCGTATGTATATATAGCTGAATGGGCTTATATATGTATACATACATACCTAGTTACATTATAACCCTAAGATTTTATTAGCAGAGCAAATCTATTAACGTTATCTTAAATTTGCTTCGAACTGTTGACAGTTTATAAAATTAATAAATTAATTAAATACCTTTGTTATCCTTTTGTAATATCCTTTTGTAAAATCTAAGGGAAGGTCCGTAATTTAAAAACAACAACAGCAGAAGTGTATCCTTGTTTTAAATGCGTGCCTGCTAATTCAAGATTTTTCTTAAATGAAAATATCAACATGTCAAAGACTGTCATAAAAATGAAAACAATTTTCAAGTTTGCAGGTAAAATAAAAATTATGAACTGGGTTTTTTACTTCTGATGACGAAGTTATATTTTTCAGAATTTCTAAAGTCATTAAAGTTGTGGAGTTTAGTAGGTATCTAGACATTTCTATGTATGTACTTAATGTGTAATGTTTATATATGTATGTAGCATACAATACATAAAATATAAAAAATGTCTCTTTTAATAATATATATTTTTGTGTAAAAGAAATAATAAAGTTACCATTTTGTGTAAATGTTTGACTTGCCAGTGCTTGCCAGTAGAGTCACGTATTATTGAAATATGTATACTTTTATATTTTATTTTATTTTATTTTATTTTATTTTGTTTAGACATGGGGGATCAATTTGCTTTGAATATCGCGATTATGGCACAAAGAGACTTTTTCTATATACAAAAGAGGATATACATTTATTAAGCACAATTTTGGAAGCTTTTCGTGTATTGTATATCGTTGCATGAAATAAACCTCGAAATTTCGTCTTGTAAAATATGTATGAAAATCTTACACGGGGGATATGTTTTCGATGTTTCCAGAGTAAAGAACTGAAAGATAATTTGAAGTTTACTTCCTTTTTGTCCTTGATACGATTGTATTATATGTCCACAAAAAGATAATTACTTTTAAGAGATTTTTATGGACTATAAATAAGAGGAATTTATTGCAGAATCATTTCATCATGAATCTTAAAATAATATTTTAATGTTTTATATTTTATAATGTTTCAAACATTCGTCATGCAGAAACTTGCAGGTCCACATCCAGGCCAAACACAACAATATATCTTATTATATAACATCATTAAAATAATATTGTAGGTTAATCAAATAAAATATCGATTTAAAAAGAAAAATTGCATTTATGCTCATAAATTCCCACAGCTACCTTAATCAGTACAAAAAGGGCCGGCCCAAGCCAAACTTGCGCCCTGTGCAAGATTTGCATAAAGCGCCCCTTTTTTATATTTGCATACATACATATACATACATACACTGATACGCATGCATGAGACTTTTGAACATAACCTCAAGCAAAAGAAGAGATGAAAAATGCCCAATTCTTCATCTGACACGATAGATATGAGAATTTATGTGAAAAAAAAGTAATTAGTCCAGTCAATGAAGCGAAAAAAATAGCTAAATTCGGAAATAATCGCCTGAAATATGGATTTTGGTATATAGCTTCCTCATTGTGATCTTAAGAAATTGTCAAAAGTCCCCATCGATATGAGCGCCGCTAACAATTTTACGGGGGGTTGAAGGCCCTCCCAAAATAGTTTTTCAAGAATAACTCCCAAATGGTAAGTTGTGCAAAAAAAGAGTCAAAGACTAATTTGTAGCTTGGAATATTTCCTAAAAAATTGTAAAACATACTTTTTTCATACAAATAACGGTTTTTGAAATAAACTAATCAGAAGAGTTAAGGGTTTTACTTTTCTATGTAGAATGGCGATTTAATTCCAAAATTGTTCATTTTGTGATAAAAGCACCATTTTTTTGTTGTTGTTGGTACATTATATGGACATTATTTTAAGATATCGGTCCACTCTATTTGTCCACCCCTTTAGGTGGGAAGGGCAAATTAAAATTTTTTTTTTCTAAAATATAAAATGAATATAAAAACACAACGGCAACACTTACAATATTATGTTATAGCTAATCTTAAGGCTATAACTCAAAATTTAAAAAATAAAATTTGAAAAAAAAAATAATACCTAATAATTTTTTTTCAAAACTTTTCGTTATTAAGTACTAATTTGGGTTAGAATTTTTAATACTCTTAATATGTTTTAGTCGAACGCTAAAAACCAGATGGTCGTAAGTCTTTTAGTTTTTGAGAAAATTGAAAATTACCAAAATTATTATTATTTTTTTTTCACATTTTATTTTTAAAATTTTGAGTTTAAAAATCATTTATTCAAAAACTAAGCGCTAAAATAACTTTATTTAAAAACATGCATTAAGAATGAATATCTGGCTTTAAGATAAGCTATAACATAATATTGTTAGTGTTGCCGTTGTGTTTTTATATTCATTTTATATTATAGAAAACAAAATTTAATTTGCCCCTCCCACCAAAAGGGGAGGACAAATAGAGTGGACCGATATCTTAAAATAATGTCTATATAATGTACCAAAAACAACAAACAAAAATTATGCTTTTATCACAAAATGCACAATTTTGGGATTAAGTCGCCCAACTACATAGAAAAGTAAAACCCAAACTCTTCTGATTGGTTTATTTCAAAAATCGTTATTTGTATGAAAAAAGTATGTTCTACGTTTTTCTAGGAAATATTCCAAGCTACAAATTAGTCTTTCACACTTTTCTTGTATAACTTACCCTTTGGGAGTTATTCTTGAAAAACCATTTTGGGGGGCCTTCAACCCCCGTAAAATTGTTAGTGTTGCTCATATCGATGGGGACTTTTGAGAATTTCTTAAGAACACAATGAGGAAGCTATATACCAAAATCCAGCTTTCCGGCGATTTTTTCCGAGTCAAATGCTTCATTGACTGGACTATAATGTATCCTTTCATCAGTTAACGACTTTTATCATACATTCAGCTGAGCATTAATTCAAAAAATTCCCCCGTCAATGACAAGCCCATGTTAAATTCCTAAATGTATTCCGCGCAAAAGAAGCGGTTTCAGTTCTCAAGGAAAAAGCAGGCTATTCACCTATGAAATTTTAGAAATTTCCAACTGGGCAATGTTCTAATTTTTGAAAACATTTTATTGGCTGTTTTTTACCCCTTCTAGTCCACATGATACAGTATGAGTTTTTTTCTTTGTCATATTTTCCCATGATAATTTTGGGACTCAGTGTGTATCAAATAAAACTTGAACAGATGAGGTGACGTGGAGATTTTTTGCGTTGTTGAGATCTTTTATTTTTTTTTCTTCTATACGAACAGGGTGGAATATTTTGAGATTAGGTAGGCAAGATTGAACTTGCGTAGGTCTAGAGGGATCTTTAATTTTACGATACTTTGAGTTAAATTCTCCTTGAACGCAACAATGAAAGTGATGTTAGTTAGTGTTCAAGAAATAACTTAGCACAGTTGTGATGGATGAAAATTTGGGATTATTTGAAAAAGTTTTGAGGTAAAAATGCAAATGGCAGTACATATGTATTTGTTAGCGCAAGATCAGATTACATTTTCTTGCTCCTGGTAATGCGCCTCCAGAATTTTGCGCCCTGTGCATTTGCACATCTTGCACATATGGTTGGCCCGGCCCTGATTACAAATCATTTTGAGTAGAAAAACATTTTCAATATCTTTTTCCAAACCCATCATTCACGGAGCTAAACAGATAAAAAATAAATTAAGCCAACCAAACTTATACTGAGCAAGTATGCTCTTGAAAGAAGTTTATTTATAGGTTTGTTAACCAATAAATGTATATACTTACACATAAAGTGAGAGATAGATTCCACTCTTTTGATGAATAAACCTTTTTCAACAGTCATCAGTGAATAACCTGTACAATGTAAATACATATTTACTTGAAATGAAATTTTACACCCAAGCACATACATACATAGGTACACATACAAATATTCTATTTGCTAGATTTAATAGATATTGATGAAACTCAAATCATGACATTGCCGTAAAGCTAATGGCTATATATAACATTTTTCGGTAGAGCAAAGAATAATCTGCTACCCCCAATATTTTGTAAGGGAAATAGTATCAGCATTACGAATTTATTTACTATTTTTTCTTAAAATTGTTTGCGTGTAAAAATTTACTCAGCTAGCTCCACACTTTTAAGGACAGGAAGTCTATTATAATACTTTTTTATCGTGCTGGGTTTATTCTTTTAATCTGTGATAATTTTTGCCTTTGAGGCTCATTTGAATAAATAACATGTAAAAGCTATGTTGAATCAATAACTCAACAAGTCCAATTAAATTGTTCTAAGGTTCTTTTTGGTTAATTTATTTCAGTACCTAGTATATATGTAGAATTTGTAAATCGCATAATACTTACAGGGTAAAAAATGTTTGCCTTGACATAAACAAATATTATACCTACTGACGGACTGAAAAAAAAAACAAATTTACTTTTAAAAACAATTGTATTTGTCAGACTGCCGATCAATTGCAAAAATATTTAGACACAATTTCATAAAATATGAATGAATTTTTGCATCACATTTTTTCCCGCGATATATGTAGATATGTATAATGCAGAGTTGTATAGACTGCAGTGTTTTCGGTACTGCAGTTAATTGTATAAATCTATCTATCTATCTATCATTAAGTACTAATATTCTGAAGTGTAGTTCAAAAAAGCAGTTAATTGACTTGAAGCTAATTAACTGTAGTACTTTTTAACTGGTTTTAGTAAAAAGTTTTCATTATATCGCAAAGACTTTTGTAAGATTTTGATGTAGGTAGCTCCGGTGAAAGTTTGTCACAGAGTAGTGGAGTTCAATTGCTAGTTGACTTAAAAAACCTTGAAGGAGCCTTCTAAACGTTGTATACCCACCGATCCCAATTTGATGTCGAAGGGTCAGACATCTCTATGGTAAAACTGGCTTGTGTGGAGGTCATCGAATTGAATGAGTCTATACGTATACAACAATATATGTATAGACAAAACAATGAATATATAGGAAGATAGAGCCAACACAACCGCTAGTTATTCTCTTGCATTGAGCGCATTGTTGGGACTTCACAGAAGCCAAAGAGTGGTAGAAATAATGTCGAAAAAGTGGTAGAAAAGTGGTAGAAATTAAAAGCCATTATATTTGGCGAAAAATGTCTCGTCAGACCTAAAACGTTTTTTGGATTTAAATATTTTAATAATTTTAACTTATCGTTTGAAAAAGGGAAAGGTAAGTTGCAAAAAGTGTTAGAATTTATAGATTTTTAGGTGGTAGGTTTCATGAAAAGCAAAAAGTGGTAGAAATACCACTTAAGTTTTAATTTCATTTTGTTTTTATAAATTACTGCTGTGCTGTAGGTTTTTAATTCAATTTTTCGTTTATTTATTTTCAAGTAATTTAAAATAATTCATTTTTATTTTAAAAAATTTAAAAGTTTTAAATTATCATCTGTCAATAATTATTATTAAATGTAACAAAAGTTTTTCATGTAAGTTTTACTTCAAAATTTTAAAAGTGTTAATCTTAAGTTTCTCTAGATTGAATAAACTAACCCTGATGAAGTCAAGAAATTACGACAAAACGAAGGGAAAAAGTATAAAATAAAGTGTTTATTTGCATATAGAAGGAAGTGACCAAAAAAGCCCGATTTATAATAAACATTCATAGTTCAAATAATTGGTCAAATTATTATTATTAATTCAATAATCATTCGATTAAGCTTCATTTCAAGTCTTAACCTAAAAGCAGAAAAGACATCTGACCCGCTTTCATAATTTACAAAACAATTATATATGTTCAAAAACTATTCTAGAGATGTTTAAAAATAAGACTCTCAGAGAGAAAGACTCGTTTGTATAACAATTTGGTACGGAACAAATTTCAAAATGTTACCCAAAAGTTCGAAAAGTATGTCGATATTTTATAAAAATACTTAAATAAAATTTATTGATTTTTGTATAACTAGAAAACCTAATTTTCAGTAATTTAATATACTTTTTTCGTTGAAGGTTGCAAAAACGCACCGAGAAATTTTCCAGGAAATTATAAGCTTTTTTCAATGTTTTTTTTTCAATTTTCCTCTAAAGAGAACAAAAGTAGACAACTAATATTTTTCTAGCTTAAATACGATGGTAGAACTGATTTCCCCAGAAATGGTTCACAAAATGCGATTTTAACAATGAAGTGTGAGGTATTTTACTAGAACTATCTCCACCATTTGTGTAAGGGTATAATTCATAATATTTGTATCGTATATTGAAAACCTTAAATATGGTATCCATTTCATTTTAATTTGTCAGTAGTAAACAACAAAATCTCATCGATTCATAAATTCGAATGCCAGATATATGTATATGTAAGAGAGTTGATGCAAACCGTTGATTTCTGCGATTCAGTGAAACTTCATTCACATTACCATTCAGCAATATGTGAAAGTGTCGCTTCACTGAATTCAATTTTGATAAATCTAGGATTCCGTATTAATATTATCCCCAGTGGGTTATGTGAATCGCTATGTACCTAGTGTAAAGAGGGTTGGAATTTAAAATCAAACTAGCTTTCGGTTATAAATCAATCATATTTATTGTTGCAGTTGTGTTGCTTAAAGACTGGTCAGGTTTGTGCCGATTAGATTTCATAAAATCCTCCGCACAATATTGTCTTTTTAATCGGTCTCTACAAGATGAAACATTCCAGTACCTAGCTATTTATATGTAAAACTTTTAAACCTGGTACCTATACCCATTTTAAGATGATGTGGAATATGCATTCAATTAGATAACAGAATATTCCAAAGGGAATGCCCATTTTACTATGAAGCCTGGGCCAAAAGTGTACACATTTTGGTATCAAATATAAGGACACGTTTAGCGTAATTATATGGGCAAACTATTTTTAAAATCTTTCATGGGAAAGTCGAGATATTTGAGCTTAAAGTTGCGAATTGCAAATTTAAGACTTCAGTTTTTTTAGAAATAATTGTTCATAAACTGCATAAAATGATAATGATAGCAAATGAAAGGTATTTTACCATGTTAAATATATTTTGAGATAATATGTATTAATTTTTAACTTTTTGGAACGCCACGCCTATGTAGGTATAATAAATTCACAAAACTGAAAAGCTTATTTTATTACATTTAATTACATATAAAGTGTTCTTAATCAAATAGATTTTTTTATAAAATTGCCCCTCCCTCAAAAACAGGGGGAAGTACACTACTCCTCCTATACGATTTTTTTCTTGACTTGACTCATCCTACACGCCTTAGCCAAACTAATTTCTTCGTTTGTTTTTATTTATGTTGTTTTTTTTTTTTTAATTCTATAACTTTATTGGACTGAGCTAACAATATTTATTACTTTTTATTTTTTTTTATTTTTAGCATTGAAGTAAGGTTTTGATTAAAAGTCGTTATTATATCGATTTGCTACTTAAAATGTACATGTACTATAATATTATAGAAATAGAATATTACTGTAAATTATGCCAGACACGTGGGCACAAGATGAAAATTTGTTTTTTTGTGGGAGGTTTTTTTTAGGTGGACATAAAATGTAGAATACACCAGAAAACGTGTGACAAAAACGTTTCATTGATAACAGTGATTTTTTTTAAACCAACTGATGTAGGTACCACCACAAGTTTAAAATTTTTATTTATTAAAAACAATTTCGCAAATATGTACTTAAAATCAATAGATTTGATGGATAGAGCTTTTGTCAAACGATAATTTTCACTCTATAGCTAGTTTGACACGTGGACTCAGTAAGTAAGATATGATCCTCTTATAACTAAGTATGTCCCATTTGACTAAAGTTTATATTTTTTGTCTAAATGGATGTAGTATGACAGCGAAAATAAAAAGTGAGTTAAGTCACTCTCGTACGAAGTGGTGCCACCACACTCAACCTTGCAGTAAAATTAACAATTTAAAAACTATTCATCTGATATAAGAAAAAATTGAAAATCGTTGGAGCGGTTCTTTGAAAAAATATTTTTTTATATTTATATTTAAAATTTTGAAAAAAAATTGGTACGCCAATTTTTAGTATTTATTATTGCTGAGTAAAAAATTAATTTTTATAAAATATCATCCGCCAATTTCTTATTTTTGTCTTTTTGCTATTTATTTTAAGACCGCACGATTCTCTTTTCACCCGTAAAGTTTGACACATCTCGTTCAGCCCACTGATGTTATTTGCCATGAGACATATATCGTCGGCATAGTCTAAATGGCTAAGCCTTTCAAACGTTCTCCATTGAATACCCTGCCTCTCAGTTGTACAGCCGTCAAAACATCATCTATCGCCAGGAGAAAAAGAATTGGCGATAAAACATCCCCTTGTCTCACACCCTGACGCACTTCGAAAGAGTCGGATAGCTGCCCATTATGCAACACGAAACACCTTGCATTGTTGTAGGACTCCTTTATAATGGCAACAATTTTTGGCGGAATTCCTCTACCAAGAAGTGATCTCCATATACATTCTCGGTTAACTCGGTCAAAAGCCTTCTCAAAATCTACAAACATGAGGTTTAGCGGTGTTTGAAATTCTGCAGACTGCTCAAGAACAATGCGTAAGGTGTTGATATGGTCAACCCACGACCGACCGCTGCGGAAGCCAGCCTGATGCCTCTTGAGTGTAGTCTCAATTCTGGCCCTTATCCGTTCGAGGATTAAAGTTGCCATTAGCTTTGGAAAAACGGACAAAACGGTTATACCACTCCAATTGTTGCAGTTCTTGAGATCACCTTTTTTTGGCAACTTAACAATCACTCCATCCTTCCATTCCCTGGGATAGGTTTCGTTTTCCCAAACAGTTTGTATAAGCGGATGCAAGATACTAGCTGCTGTGGCGGGATCAGCTTTCAGGAATTCCGCTGGTACTCCGTCAAGCCCGGCTGCTTTGTTGTTTTTGAGGAGATTAATCGATGTTTCTATTTCCGCTACTGAAGGGGGTTCGATGTCAATACCCCTGCAGGATCTGCGCATCTCGTTAAGTTGGGGCACTTCAGCACTCTGTTCAACGGGATCTTCATTTAACAGGGCATAAAAGTGATCCTTCCACCTGCGAAGCTGATCTTCAATTGATACCAATAATATCCCATCCACATCCATTACAGGATGATTGTTGTTGCTTCTTCTTTGGCTATTTGGTACAATTCTCGGATATCTCCTCTTCTTGCAGCGTTTTTCGCTGAGATTTCTTGCTGCATTCTGCGATTGTCTTAATACAGCTACGGTTCTAAGTTTGAGACTCATGACAACCAAATGGTGGTCGCTTCCCACATCGGCATTTCTTATATTTCGGACATCACACATAGACTTCCTCCATCGCTGCTGAATCATGATGTGATCAATTTGATTTTCGGTTTGACCATCTGGGTGCACCCAGGTGATTTTGTTGCACGTCTTATGTTTAAATACAGTCCCACCAATTACAAGGCGATTTGCGTTACAAAAGTCCACAAGCATGTCACCATTTTCATTTCGTGACCTCAAGCCATTTTTTCCCATAACACGTTCCAGACCGTAATTGTCTGCACCGACTTGAGCGTTGAGGTCTCCCATGACGATTATGATGTCGGCTCTCGGAACACTGCTGTAAACCGAGTTAAGATGAATGTAGAACGCGGTTTTGTCTTCTTCATTTGTGGGGGCGTAACACTGAACGATTGTGATGTTGCGAATTTTTGAGCGGAACTTTGCAGTCATTATTCTTTCAGATATTGGTGCCCAAGAAATAAGACTGCGCCTAGCTACTTCGTTCAACATAATTCCAACACCATGCAGCCTTTGGCCACCCTCTCTTTCATCCTCTCCGGAATACAGCATTCTCGTTTGTCCAGTGTCAGATCTAAATTCAGCTCTTCCTCTCCACTTTGTTTCACTTATGCCCAGGATACTGATCTTAAGACGAAGCATTTCGCGCTCTAGCTGTTCGTATCTTCCTTCGCCATACAAGGATCGAACGTTCCATGCTCCGATTTTTGTACGTATACCATAGCCAAAAGTATCCATTGCATTTCTTGAAAGACTTCTACTATTTGTTGACGATTCATTTATTATTATGGCGCTGTTGCATGAAAGATGCCGCACCCCCAAATCCGATGTGCGGTTTACTGCAGCCGAAGCTGTAGAAGGATTCTCCATAAAATGGTTACCTCTTGGGGACTCGTTCCCAGTTGTTGTCATATTTCATGTAATAGCATATACCCTTCCACCATGGTGTTTTCCGAGATAAGATTAATAACATACATAAGCTCAGATTCGACAGGCACACCCACCCTTTGTATGGTCGAACACATAACCGATTGAGGCCGCCCACTATGGGAAAACAGACGCCTTTTGTAGCCGCCCACTCTGGAATACAGACGCTACTTGCTGCTACCGTTGGCCTTCTTAAAAAGCTCATCCGCCACCAGACTTCCATACCGTTGGCCGCAAACTGCAGTTCCTCCGCCTTTAGGGAGATTTTCTTCAACCCAGGGACAAGTCAGTGCCCCGTCCAGCAAAGCTGGGTTGGCTGCTTATTCCGGCAGCTGTTCGGTCCCCTTGTGCGTTAGCGTTACCCACTCTCTACCGCGAGGAGGTGCACATAGGGATTTTCCTTTCATTGAGCCTAGGGCCACCGAAGTAGCGTCAGAGAGAAAGAACTAATAGAGAGAGTCAAATTTCCTCATCTCCGTCCCTTCGAAACCTTTTGTTTACATTTTTTATAACGTGTTGAATTCTTATCGGTGTGTACATGTTTTCACCTCGGGCAGTGCAAAACAACAAAAAAGGTGGTGAGTATGCACATCTTCTTGCATATGTATTTGTCCCCACATTTTTTTTATATGGAGTTAATAATTATACATATGCAAGATGGTGCGCAAGTCGAAACATCGTAGCTTGTAGGCTAAAAGAGAGCCACCGTCGAATTTGACTCTCTCTATTAGTTCCTTCTCTCTGGTAGCGTTACCTAGAGCTCTCCAGTACTTTTAGAGAGCTATTTTAATTTATTATTTATACTATTGGTATATTTTTGTATGAGTGACTCAAATAAGTGTTACATCCAATAACTGCTGTATTAAAAATTATTATTCCTATGTACGTGTGGTTTGTTAAATTGTGGTTCAACATTCAGATTCAATTGAATATTATGGATTCTTGGAAATAAATTTGCATGATTTTATTATTCTAAAAGATACACACATTCATGTAGATAAGATTTAATTAATTGGATATAATAAAAACATAACAAATAAATCATATTTAAAGTGAAATCTGTTTGTGTTTTATTTATTTCACTCTAAAATTAAAAAAAAAATATTTTGCTGCTCAACAGCTGTTTTGGAAGTACAGTAGAATCTCAAAAAGATGAACAGATATAAAATAGGGAACGTTCATCTTTTCAATTTGTTCATCTTTTCGAGCATCAACATTTGATTGAGGAACAAGAGATGGTTATAAATAAAAACATTAAAAATGAACCACTGTTCAGGAGGAACAATTGCAAAGAAAAAGAACAATATAATGTTTGGAATAAAGTTTTCATCTTTTCAAGTACAAAATTTCATCCTGTTCATCTTTTTGAGCACTCAAAAGTGGAAATATTTCGTTCATCTTTCCGAGCTGTTCATCTTTCCGAGATTCTACTGTACCATTGTTTGGTTGGACTTGTTTGATTTAGGCAATTTTGGTCTGGTTCCGGAGAGTGAATTTTCTCTGGTTTTTGTACCTGTAATGCCGACTTCTCACTTGTCTTATTTTGTGTGTTAGGAAAAACAACACAAGATCCGACTTTTACGGGTAGATGACTGTTTTAATTTGCAAAATGGCGCCAGTAGTGTAAAGAAACAGATTCGAGTAGATACAAATAAAACACACAAATGGAAAAAAGAGATACGTATATAACAACGTTGTCACTGGGATCGTTGTTTTATCTCTTCATATTACAGTTTTGAGTGAAGTGTTCAAAGGCAGAGGCATTTCATTCCGTTTTGTGAATTTTTCAATAGGAAAAGAAAAAAAAAAATTAAATGTGTGTGTTTTTTGGGACTTTTACCTAACTACAATGCATACATTTTTCGATAGTTTTCTTCAATAATGATTTTTGTTCGAAATGTCAAACAAAATCTAGTTTATGTGTGGTGTGAACGGATTTCGTGATCTTGTTGCCGAAATCCGAGATTTTGTGAAAACCATATAATGGTGGATCTACATTCATCTTCATGCGAGTACTGCAAAAAAAATGATGTAAGATTAACATTTACATTTGTTGAATATAGAGAAAGGACCAACATGTTCATCTTCGAAAATTGAAACATCTCGTATGAGTTTTGTTCCATTTTGCAACGTTTCTTGACCAATTTAATCGATGCAAGAGTTACAAATTGTATAGGCACTGAATTTGATCTGGGAAAATAAAATACAAATAGTAATAATAACAATAGTAATAAAATTTAATTATTTTTCACATCCCGATTGCAAATATAAAGTCATTCTTCGAATTACTTGACAAAGTTCAATATGCTTGAAGAAAGGTTTTTGTAAACTAGCATTCTGTCAAAGTCGTAGACGGTTGTTTCATATTTCATTGAAATCAAAAAGAAAACATCGACATTAGTAAAAACTTTCATTAGCAAAGCTATTTATTTCAATTGTTGTTAGTACCTAATTGAAACCATAAAAACAGGGACATTTTTAGTTCCCTATTATCTGCGAAGAATCTGCGCGGTGTTATTTTAAGGAAACAGAACTTTTATTCTCTCATATCTCAACGCCCAAGGTTTGAAGCATGGACGTATATATATGGACTGCTAGTCTAATGTCAGTTTCATACAACAATTGTCAAAAAAATGTCGCCAAAATAAGAGAGCGATGCTAGTTCTTCCCACGCCACTTCAGGAAAAAAAATTTACTTCTGACATAGAAGCTCGCGACATCTGTTTTTAAAATTTCAAAAAGTCGTATTTAGCGATAAACCAAACCTTACATTATTAAATTTCCTGCATAGAAATGTGCGACACCTACGGTATTTTGCCTCTTATTTTTTTAGTGTTGGTTTGGAGGTTGGATATTCAAAATGAAACAATTCACATTTACCAAAAATAATAAAATTGGCCGCGTTCGAATGATAGGGCGATAGGGTATCTAATGTGAAATTCCTTTCAACAAAAAAATCGATTTTTTTCTAAACAATTCGAATTTTTTTTGTCAAAACAAATCTTGCTTTTTGTTTTTGAATCTTGCTAATTTAGCAAGATTCAAGAAAGATTTAAACAGATTTGCAAACACACTAGCAAGATTTGAAATTTCTAAAATGTAAAATTGAATGTCGAGGTGTTTTAAGAAAACAAATTAGGGGTATTCCCGATCCGATGCAAACTGGTCTTGCATCATTGCAAAAGTGTAAAGTTTTTTTTTTACAAGACCAGTTGCTTCGGATCGGGAATATCCCTATTGTGTTTTTGGTTGCAACGAATTTTCGGTGAATTTTATATTAAATATTTATGCTTTGTTTTTCAATTAAGGGCCAATTTCACAGTGCACACTTAACAAAATAAGTGGCACTTAATTTTCCCATTTTGGCACTTAAGCCGCAGTTTTACTACCTGAGTAAGTGGAACTTAAGTGGCCAACATCGGAAACTTAAGTGTCACTTATTCCGATAAGTTTACACTGTGAAATTGGGAATTAGTTTTCCATATTCGGCACTTAAGTGACACTTACTTCACTGTGAAACTGGCCCTAATTATAATAATTAATTTCCAAATTGAATATTTTTTTGACGTTTTACTTAAAAATTGCTGCTGTCAA
This sequence comes from Epistrophe grossulariae, assembly GCA_929447395.1. NCBI lineage: Eukaryota > Metazoa > Arthropoda > Insecta > Diptera > Syrphidae > Epistrophe > Epistrophe grossulariae. The sequence continues at coordinate 85,541,469 of OV839566.1, forward strand.
GGGCCACACACACAATCAACGACAGAAAAAATTCGATTTTTTTTAGAAAAAAAAATAGATTCTTTAGTTGAAAGGAATTCAATATGTTTTGCATCGGATATGTTTTCAAACGACCAAAACCGCATTGGATAGTTTTGTCTGGTATATATTTGTTTTGTATTTTATATATATTTTATATTTTATTTTGTTCGGTAAAAATCAAAATCTATGTAAAAACAAAACCACAAACTAGAAATCCCGCGCGTTCTTTTAGCCATTGCACAGAAAGTGAGTGACTAGACGCTGAAAATCAGCTGACACGTATATCAGATGTTAGCTGTTTTTTTTCTCAAAAATCCGAAAAATTTTAAGATACCTTTCAGATTTATTTTGGAAAACAGCTGGTTTGTTTATCAGGTTTTTTTCTTATAGGATTACAACAACAACAACCAATCCTGATTGCTTTTAAATTTTACTCGAACGGCTAATAACAACACGTTGTTGTCAATGAAAAAAACACGTTATTATTATTTTTCTCGTCCTCGTTGCGACAGATTCGCATTGGATCCTTTAAGGGTCCCCCACACCAACGCGAATTTTCGGTGGCGACGACGAAAACAACAATAATAACATATGATTGTCAACGAAAACAACAAGTTGTTATTATTGTTTTTGTCTTGGGGGGGGGGGGGGGGATCCTTTAAAGAACACGCGGAACTTCTAGATTGTGGTTATTTTTATATGGATTTCGATTTTTACCGAACAAAATAAAATATATATAAAATACAAAACAAATATAAAAAAAAGACAAATCTATCAAATCTGGTTTTCGTTCGATGCAAAACGATCTTATATACCCTATCGGCCTATCTTTCGAACGCGGCCAATTGTATTATTTTTGGTGAATTGTTTCATTTTGAATATCCAACCCCCAAACCCACACTGAGAGGTTTCATTTTTTTCCGCTAGTTGCAGTGAGAAGGGCTAGTGTTGCCGAGGCTAAAATGGAACCAACCAGAGATTGGCAACGAGCAGTCCATATATAATACGTCCATGGTTTGAAGCTACATTACGTTTTGCAAATTCCTAAGGTCGCGCTTTATGACACATGATATCGTAAAATATCGTAAAGTCGGTGAAAAGCCTGTCAAAAGCACGACCGTCCGAAGCGTGGTTGTGGTTTGGCCAACTTTAGGATTGTTTTTGTCATTCTGCTGTTCTCATTCTGCCTTCGGGGGATCTCCTGCTCACATGCCGCTATACACTGGATCCAACTAATAAGAGCTTATTTTTATTAATTATCTATTAAAAATAATGCAATGGAATACATTTTTTTTTAAACTATGTCTTACTTACTTCGTATATATTAAATTTCTGGAATATCCAAAACATCACAACTTTACACTTGCTTTGTTAATTCTTTTCCGTATTTTATTTGTTCACTTTCAACTTAAATTAGTGCGACGAGCTGCAACTTTATAGCACAACTTCACTTAAAAGAATGAACAAGTTATCACTTCGAGAACAGTTAAAAATTAAAATTAAAAAATGAAGAAAATTCTTCAAATGGATTTATTTCTTCAATTTGAAGAAAAAAATATTCCAATCAAAGAAAATTATTCAAAGCGAAACAAACAAATGATTATAAAAATTCTTCGAATTAAAAAAATTTCATCAATTTGAATAAAATACTCAACAGTATTTAAAAAAATTTATTCAATTTGAAGAAAATACAATGAGAAATCCGTTAGACTGTACAGATGCTTCGTTTTGTTGATAATTGATAAATTGATAGTTGATAAATATTGTCAATGTGAAGAAAACTAAGTAATTGCTTTGTTTAATATGACAAAATTTCATTCGTTTTGAATACTAAATCGTACATTATTTGAAGAAACCTAATTTATTTTGAATGTTCTTCAATATGGAGAAAAATACTATAAAATTGTTTATTTGAATAATTGAGAAAATTTTACAAAAAGTTTTCGTCCATATCACTTACGAGATAAGGCTCAGCCAACGATTTCAAATTGTAAAAATGATAAATTTTCGTTCGTTTGAATAAAATAGGTAGCTACTAAATCGTGGAGCAATTGATGAAACCTAATTCATTTTGAATATTCAGTCTTTAATATGAAGAAGAATATACTATGAAAAATTGTTGATTTGAAAAATTTATTCTTCAAAAATTAACAAAATATTTTCGTCAATATCACCTACGCAATTTGGTTCTGTGTTCATATAAACAAATTACCCATTTGTTTGTATTGTTTTGTTTGTAATTTAATTTATTTTCCGCGAATAGATGTGCAATACGTACGAACACGATGAAGGTTGGCAAGAATGATATTTTGTTATTACCTATATGTGTGTTGTTTTACACATATGTACCTTCCAAAAATACGAAGACCAGCTGGTAAAAAAACCACATGCGGGGAAAATATAAATGTTGTTATCTTCGTACTGAATACATATATTTGGTATTTTTAACATTAGAAATGTTAACATTAGAAAAGTTTAAGCGGAGGCATACCTATTACCTACTAACAATGTGAAAAAATCAACAGAATTTCAAAAAAGTGTAACGCCGAGTAGAGAAAGAGGGCGAAATGTCGGGGGAATAGACAAAATTATTGCGTTCATGCTATGTTCTCCACTTCTTACTGGTCTGACTCTGAGGAAACAAAATACGAAGAAGATGATAAAACGCACACCAAAAAAAGGAGAAGTGTTCGTAGGCAGGGTTGGCCACTGCATTTTTCACATTTGCTACGTAGTTTATGTAGTTAAACGTAGTTAAATGTAGTTAATGAAACAAATTGTAGCAAACTTAGTTTCAAACATCAAATGATCTGTCAGTTGTAACTTTGATGCTTGAATTTTGAGTTAAAATGTTCAAATTTTTATTGAAATTTTATTATTTCTCTAAATTTACTTTGTATGTATATGAAAACGTAACAATTTGTAGAAAATAAGACGTGCAGTTTATTAAATTTACTACGCAAATTTAATTATTGTATTTGATTTTTAAGTTTTTAAAAAAATCTTTATTTTAAGACGACTTATTCGTCTGAGTTATAATTTGAAACTACTATTACTACTGAACTAATACAATATGATCGCTTAACTTATATAGGGTTCTTATGTTATTCTTTCGATGGCGTGTCTGCTATCTGAGTGGTCTGTTCTTATCTTATTCCCACGATATGGTGTGTCTGCTATCTGGGTGGTCTATGGATGATTGAATATAATATCATCTTTTGTTTGTGTGTTTATATCTTCGTCTGCATTTCTATCTGGGATTTGTTGCAATGTAAGGCTTTTTTCGTCTGCGCTTTTATCTGGGGTTTTTTGCAATGTGAGGTTTTTGTCGTCTGCATTTTTATCTTGGATTTGTTGTGATTTGATGAGGCCTTTGTTATATATAACTCCTCCCCTCCTTGAATCGTCCATCTGGTGGAATTCGACCGATGGTAGATTCACCGCTATTGAATTATTTGATCTTTTGTTCTTATTTTTTAAATACATATATAATACTATTATTATTGTAGTTACATTTATTAGAGTCGTAATACTAAATGTTAATTGTTGAGGAGATACTTCTATATATTTTAAAATTTTAATATTTTCAATTGGTTTATAATCTATAATTTCAATATCTTTATCATTTTCATAGTTAAAATTTAGTGTAGGGACTATTAAGTCTCCTTTGTATTCTCTCCTATTAAAAGACTTATTGTCTAAATATATTTTACATTCTTTGAATTTTATAAGATAATTACCTTCTAAGCTGTAATTATTTTTATTACAATTTTGGGTTAGATTTATGTGTTTTACATTTTTTAGGATTAAATATTCTCCTAATTCTTTTACAATTGTTTCGTTTAAAAATTTAATTTTACATGAATTCGGGTCATTTTCCAAAATAATATCATTAATACATTCATCATTTATTTTAGTTAAATTTTTTGTTTCTACACTTGGGTAGTATAGATTATTCCTTAGTCTATAAATTTCGTTAGTTAATAAGTTGATTGTTTTGTTTTTTATTGGAAAATCTTGTAAGTAATATTTATTATAAGACTCTTTTGAAAATTGGGGTATAGAAATTATTATTAATATATTTTCGTCGTATATAGCCAAATGCATTTTTAAATGTTCCAAAGTTTCAAACGTTAAATTGTATTCCTGAATTTCTTCCAACGTGAGGATATCGTGAGTTAAAACACCCGTGCGTGCGTTAAGCACTACGTCTTCAATGAGTTCGAAATTATGTCTTACTTCTCTTACTTGATCTTTAAATTCTAGTTCTATTCTTAGGTCGTTTATATCATTTTTTCGGTTTTTAAGTGCATTTATTGTGGTCGTACCTTTATTAACTATTTCTGTCAATTTCTTAAACTGTCCGTCAAATCGTTCATTAATTTTTACTTGAGCATTGTTATTATTTATTAATTGTTTATTATTTATTTCGTATTCTTTTAATTTGTTTTCGATTTCTTCGCGGTCATCGTTGTCCATTGTTCCGTAGAGGAACTTCATTCCTGAACCTATAAAGTTAATTACTCCTCTTTTCACGATCTTGTGAGGGATTAATCTATTTATTTTATTTTCTAATTTTGTAAGATCGCTAAGTTGTTTGTAAGTCTTATTAGGGATTGATTTATATTGGGATTTTAGTTCGTTTATTATTTCTTCGTATTTAGTTAAATTGATTATGTGTAAAATGTTGCAGTAATCTTCAATTAAATGTACTGGAGTTGATTCGATTAAAACAAATTCTTTATGTATTTCATACACTTGTAAGTCTTGGGTTTTAACCAGTATTGACTGCCATAGAGTCAGTATCAATATTAGGGCTTGGGTTGTCATTTTTATTATTAATAGAGTTTAAAGGGATATTAATAGGTTTAGTAAATTTTTTCTTTTTCCTGAATTGGTCTTTGTGTAGTATTTGTTTGTTAATGCGAGGCTGTATAGTCACTTTGTTTAAGTCTGTTTTTATCACTTTCACTTTAATGTGTTTCGTTTTTAATTTGTCAATTCCAATGGGGTTACAATTTGTAAATTCTGGATTTATTTCACAATCATTTCTTCCTTTATTAATTTTAAGAGTATTTCTAGTTTTAACTTTTTCTATCCTTTCATAAACCTTTGTCGGGTTCACTTTACCGAAGTGTATATCATTTGGTTTTTCTAAAGTAGTCAAGTGAATCGTCCGATTGTAAACTTCAACCGATCGCGCTAAATTGTCAACTAAATTATTTTTTTCTCTTTCAAAAAGTCTAAGGTTCTCGTTTAGAGTACTGTGGAATCGTTCGATATCTGAGTTTCCGGTATGGCGATAAGGAGTAGTGGTGTGAGTAATTACTTCGTTGTCTGTGAGATATTTGGTTATTGTGGGAGAACCGAATGTTGTATCGTTGTCTATAGTTAAGAATTTTGGTTTAGTCATATAGCTAAAAATTTTGATCATTGCGTTAAGAACATCCAATTGGTTTTTTGATTCTGTTTTTTCTACTGCTACAAATTTTGAAAATTTGTCTATACAAGTTAAAATGGTTTTATTTTTCTTTACGATATATAAATCCATATGGTAGTGTATGTGTGGACCTTTAGGTGTAGGTGTTTTTTCGTAAGGGAGTTTGATTGGGTTTCTTTCAATTTTAAAGTTGCAAATTTCGCAATTGTTTATTATTTTATTAATTAATTCTCTCAGATTTGGCATATAGTATTTTCTTATTATTTCTAGATAGGTTTTTTCTATACCTATGTGGTTATGTGATTTGTGTATTTTAATTATTTCGTCTTCCGTTCTTGGGGGATATAAATTTATTAAATTTGTCATTGTTCTTAATAGTTTTTGTCCGTTATGATGCTTTTTCCAATAGTTCTGGAATTTTAAGAAGAGTTCGTCTTCTGTCTCGTATCTTTTTAAAGCTATATCATCGTTATCGAAAAATATAGAATTTGTAATGTTTGTGTCGCATTCTGAAATTATGAATTCAAAGTCTTTGTCTGTAAATTCTTTTCGCGTGATAATAATAAGTCTTTTTCCTTTGTATGGGAAAGTAATTTTTTCTGAATTAATGTCTGTCTTTTTTATTATGATTTGTCTCTTGAACATATTTAAGGGTTTATCAGTTATTGGAATTAAATCTGTGCTATCAGATTCTACTGAATGTTGGGTGGATACTAAGTCTTCTTTTAATGCATTTATTTCACTTATTTTAATTCTTGATAAGGCATCTGCCACTTTGTTTTCTTTTCCTTGGATATATTCAATATTGAAATCGAATTCTTCCAATTTTATTTTCCATCGTTGGAGTTTCGAATTTGGTTCTTTTAAATTATGGAGCCATACGAGAGGTCTATGGTCCGTTAGTATTTTAAATTTCCTACCGTAAAGGTAATGACGAAATTGTTTGGTTGCCCAGACAATTGCAAGTAACTCCTTCTCTATCGTAGAGTAGTTGCATTCATGTTTATTAAGTGTGCGTGAAGCAAAAGAAAGTGGTCCATGAGACTGGCTTAATACAGCACCAATAGCAAAATTGCTAGCGTCTGTTGTTAATAGAAATTCTTTATTAAAATCTGGATGTTTATTTATCAAGGTATCTGTCATTATTTCTTTTAGTTTGTCGAATGCTTCGATATATTTTTCATTATTTAGATCAATTTTAGTATCTTTTTTCAAATAGAGGGTCATTGGTTTGATAATTTTTGCATAGTCTTGAATGAATTTACGGTAATACCCTGTCAGTCCGAGAAATGACTGTATCTCTTTTACGGTTTTGGGTATAGGAAAATCTTTGATAGTCTGTATTTTTGATGGGTTCGGTTTTATGCCTTCTGGCGTGATGATATGTCCTAAAAATTCTGATTCTTTTTTCAGAAAATCGCATTTATTTAACGAAACTTTTAAATTAACTTTACGAAGTCTTTCGAATATCATTTTTAAATGGAGAATGTGTTCTTGAAGTGAAGTACTGAAGATTATGATATCATCGAGATATACATAACAAATTTTACCTATGAAGTCTCTTAATACTTCGTTCATCATGCGTTGGAACGTAGCGGGTGCATTTTTCAACCCGAAAGGCATACGTATCCATTCATAATGACCTGATAATGTCGAAAATGCTGTTTTTTCTCGATCTTCCGGATTAATTTCTATTTGATAGAATCCTTTCGTTAAATCTAATGTAGAGAAATAATTAGCTCTACCCATTTTGTCCAATATATCTTCGATCAGAGGAATAGGGAATTTATCTTCTTTGGTAACTTGATTTAATTTACGATAATCAATTACAATACGCCATTCTTTGTTTCCCATTTTGTCCGCTTTTTTGGGAACGACCCAAATAGGGGCATTATAAGGTGAAGTAGAATGTTTTATTATTCCTTGGTCTAAAAGTTCTTGAACTTGTCTATTAACCTCGTTTTTATGTACTTCAGGATATCTATATATCCTTGTAAATATTGGAGAAGTGTCGTTAAGTGGAAGTTTATGTTTCACGTGTGAAGTGAAAGATAGATCATCTCCTTTATGAAAGAAAACATCTGAATAGTCTTTAAGGGTTCTAAATAAATTATCTTTTTCTTCCGTATTCATGTGGTTCGTATTTTTTTCCTCAAATTCATCAAATATTGAGTCGTATGGTTTTAAGTCGTTTAGGTGATGAATTTCCACAGCATATTCTTGTTCATCGGTTTCATCAAAAAAAATAGGAATTTTTGTGTTGTTTAATTCGAGAGTTTTTGTTTTATAATCAATTTTAGAATTATTCGTCATTAAGATATTATTTCCTATTAATCCGTTATAATGTTCGCTAAAGCTCATAATTTGGAATGTGCAATCTTCTTTAACTGGTAGTGCGAATTTGTCTTTAGGAAATGTTGCCTCTTCTGTCACGATGACTGGATTTCCTACTGTATTAATTTGTAAAGGGGTAATTCTTTTGATAATATATTTTGGGGGTGAATCTTTTTTATTTATAATACTATTTGTTGCTCCAGTATCTATGAGCATTCTTATACATTTCCCGTTTTTTTCTAACTTGAGATAGGGAAGTCCTGATCTGTTTCCGAGGCTTGTACCCGAAAATTTGTGTCAGGTTCTTGGTTGCTATTTATTTTTTCTAATCCCGCAGGATCATTCCTTTCGTTGCTATAGTATTCGGTACTATTATTTCTTCTTGAATAATTCATCTGTCTAGGCGCTATTCGCCGAAGTTGACTACTTCCTGGATCTACATCCATAGGTTGTGGTCTTTGATTATTATTATTATTATTATTATTGTTATTATAGTTTCTACTATTATTAAAGTTATTTTGGGGTCTGAAATTATTGTTATTTTGATTATTATTATTAAAGTGGTTGAATGGAGGTTTAAAAGTTTGTTGCTGTCTGAAATTGTTATAACCAAAGTTGTTCCTAAATTGTCCGTGATTTTGGTAATTTGATCTAGGTGTTTGTTGTTGTTGTTGTTGGGGGTAATATATTTTTGGTTCGAAATTTTTATGTTGGGTGTGTTGATTATTTTGAGATTTATGAGGTTTTTCTTCAAAAGGACTTGAATTGACAAATCCTGCATGTGTGAGTTCGTAGAGAGCGTGTTGTAAACTTGTTGGTTTAAGGGCGTAGAGGATTGTCCTCATGTTTGTCGGTAATTTTTCTTTAAAAATATTTAAGGCAGTAAGGTTATTATTCTCTACCTCGTGTGATTTGTTTTCTTGTACGCTTTTCTGATTTAAGTCGCACAAGGTTTTTTGAATGTTATTATAAAATGTTAATACGTCACCTTTAAAGCTGGTTTGACGTAAATCTTCATATATTTGAAAGGAGTTTTTAAATCCTCCGAAATTGTTAATAAGCATTTGTTTAATGTCTTGCCATTTTTGTAAATGAGCATGAATCTCAATACAGCGTTTAGCTTTGCCAATAAATTTTGACTTTAGAATGTTAATACACATTCTTTGAGATTGTGTATTATATTCTAGTAATGTGGGGATTATGTCATCTACGTTCGTTAAGAATGTGTAGAGATCTTCGGAACGACCATCGAATGTAGGAAGCTTTTCGATGTACTTTAACGGGTCTAACGTTAAATTTTTCTTGGGTGTTTCGTCTACTTGCCCAGGTTGATTATTATTTAGATTCATGTTTGTGGAAATTGGTTTACAATTTAACTCTTGAAATTTAATTTATAAAAAAAAGATATTACTCTTAAGATTTTTTTTTTTCTTTAAATATTCTTATAAAATTCTTATTGTTATTTTATTCTCAAAATATTCTTATTACTCTTAAGATTTTTTTTTCTTTAAATATTCTTATAAAATTCTTATTGTTATTTTATTCTTAAAATATTCTTACATAATTCTTGGTTTCTTCTGTTCTACAGTTGTTGATTTTCTCTGGATGATGGATTTTTGTTTAGTTGGTTTCTCCTCAATTTTGTTGAATGGATCTGAAGTGCTCCTCGAAATCGGCTGTTGCCTCGTCGTCTACCCAGTTTTGTTCCCTGTTTTGCTCCCTGTGTAATTCTTTTCCTTGTGGGGCTTCTGCTCCTTTCGGCAAATTTATAATATTTTCTGGTAGCATTTAGTCAATTATATTTTTTAATTTATTTTTATTGTCATATATTTTTTTTTTTTTTTTTTTTTTTCTATATTCAGTTCTCCTCTATGAAGCTTCGTAGCATGGTTATATTCATTAACATGAGCTACTAACTGATTTAAAAATTTTGTTTTTTTTTTTTTTTTTTTTTTTTTTTTTTTTTATATTCACTGAATTAGTTTTGGAAGTCTTTATTTTCGCTAAGGACTTCTTCACTTTTTCACTGAGTTGCAGTTGCAATAGTTTTAAATGTTTTCCGATCGATTTTTGTATCGTATTCACTTTTTTTAACTATCGCTTTACCGTTATTTTAAGTCGTTATTTCGAAAAAATTTTTCTCTTTTTCGCAGAGCTAATTTCGAAGATAATTTCACTTTGTAAAAACGGGGTAATGGTTCTTAAAGGATACAAAAAATATATTTGTATCCTACCGACTGCGCCAATTTAATTATTGTATTTGATTTTTAAGTTTTTAAAAAAATCTTTATTTTAAGACGACTTATTCGTCTGAGTTATAATTTGAAACTACTATTACTACTGAACTAATACAATATGATCGCTTAACTTATATAGGGTTCTTATGTTATTCTTTCGATGGCGTGTCTGCTATCTGAGTGGTCTGTTCTTATCTTATTCCCACGATATGGTGTGTCTGCTATCTGGGTGGTCTATGGATGATTGAATATAATATCATCTTTTGTTTGTGTGTTTATATCTTCGTCTGCATTTCTATCTGGGATTTGTTGCAATGTAAGGCTTTTTTCGTCTGCGCTTTTATCTGGGGTTTTTTGCAATGTGAGGTTTTTGTCGTCTGCATTTTTATCTTGGATTTGTTGTGATTTGATGAGGCCTTTGTTATATATAACTCGCATAGTTAATGACGTAGAAAATGTAGTGTAGTTAATTCGGCCAACCCTGTTCGTAGGTTTTCCAGATTTGTATGTGAAGAAGAGCAAATTTAAAAAAGAATTTATTCAAAGTTTTAAAATACATAAATGCTTTTTTCATTTCTAATGTACCTCAACTATACTGGAATGGCAAATCGGGTAAATTTTTTACTGTTTGTCAACATCTATCAAGAAGAACTTCGCCCAGATGGCAGTACGAACCAAAATACAAGTTTAATACTTTCAATATTCTTAGATGGGCAATAAATTTTCTAGGAAGGCGCGGCGGCCAACCACTTTTAAAGTGTCTATTGATTGATTGATTTTAATCAAATAATATTTGAAATTTAAGAAATACATAAAACATATTGAAACCACAGCCAATAATGACCTGACCATGAAAGTGTCACCGATTGCAAAAAAAAAAACAAACCTTTTTTGTAAGAATCGATAAAACATAAGCGCAAAATTGGTAGTTCGCGTAGTTAATTCTGTGTATATATAGGTATAGCACTGAAAGTTATAGTTCAATTCTCTAAATCTTTAAATATTTTCTCAACCGAAGCACATGTAACATAGAATATTTAATCGTGGGGGAGAGTACGTATGATAAATTTGGCGCCAATTGATAGCGGTTTTTTGTAGAGGGGTCAAAAAAAGCATTTTTTACTACGGGAGGGGGGTCTATGCAGCCCCATTTAGGAGGTAGGGGCAATTTAAAAAAAAAAGACTTAACATGAAAAAAAAGTTCTACAAAAAAAAAAATATAAAATAAAAGAAGTCCTGTCTTGGCTCAAAGAAAACGTGATATTAACCACAGATATCCGTATTTTCTCGGATAGCCAAGCAGCCATTAGAGAAAAAATGTTGTATAGAAATCATGGACAAAACTTAATAAAATATTGATTTGTTTGGAAACTTAAGAAACTTTTTTAATGCGCAAACCATTACTCACACTAACACACTCTAGTACAACATAAAATGAATTAATTCTATGGGCCTTAAGATTTAATAGAAATTATTTAATTGCGGTCAGGAGGATATAAAGATGATATAACAAGGGGATATAAAAGGATTTGATGATAATAAAAAGTAGTATGATATAAATATTCGTTTGATTGCTTTTATACAGTTAAGCCCATTTGGAAAAGGTTTTTTCCTTGCAAAACTATACCGATAAAATTATAATAATAAATAAAATGCTTGCAATTGGAAAGTGGTAATTAAAAAATAAAAATGACAAGACTGTTACTCGAAATGTTCATGCATAAATTTTCAAGTATTTGTCTAGTTTATAGGCAGGGCATTAGAAGGGACCAACAATTTTCCAACGAATCCGAAAACTTAAGTTGGGAGACACTTTTTCATGACAAAAGAAACTCTTGGAGGAACTATCACTTCCTCTAAAGAGGCAGAAGTCATAAAAATACGCAGAAATAAAATAATCTGGGTTGCTCAAGGTATGCTTTTTAATTTTAGTTCTTATTGACCAAATGTCAGTAATTACTACTAATTATTTTTTTAGAATAACTTAATACTTTAGAAATTCCAGCAATACACCATTCATTAATAACAATTATGTACCGTGTTTTGATAAGGTGCGGCGCTAACTTGATATCAATTAAGCAAAGTATGGTAAAAACAGAACTACGTAGCTAGAAAACATTGAACAACAAATTCGAAATTATCACAACTAATTACATCAAATTATCCACCCAATCAATTTTCTATAGGCGAATGCTTATTTATAAACATTTTTAAAAACACATATTAACAAATCAGATATATTTGATTAAATAGTATTAGTAACTATGTATGTTCACGTTTTCTGATTGCGAGGGTATGTTATTTTTTTACAATCTTCCCAATTTTCGTACTCAAAAATACACAATTTTCTGTGCATTCATTCGAGAAACATCAATTCGTTTCCTGTTCCTGTTTCTACAATAAACGGCAGTCTTCCCCTCTTCTTGTAAAAGGCGACCACATACATAATTTATATTGTTAAGACATTATAAAACGAAGCAAAAAATTTCATTTCACGCTGAGGTACACATATATAAAAAGCCATTTTTTCTCCCCACAGAACAATTTTCGGTTCTTAAGTGCAATTGATATAGAAACCGTATATACATACATAATACAATATACATTCATGTTTAATAGTACATTCATCAAACATGTCTCACAAAAAAAAAAAATAAAATAAAAAACATTACTTAAGGCCTGAGCTCACTGCTAAAATTATTAAGGAGACATGTCCTCTATTGTACAGTGTTGTCCGACGAAATAAATTCAAAACTGACATGCAGTTGACTGTACAATGTACATTGCACAATGAATTAATTTTGAGTCAGCTTTTCAGTACGTATCTACCTAGTACCTATACTATATGGTGGATGATGGGTTTACTTATGTATGTGCTACTGTAAAGTTCCGAAATGTGGAAATTCTTTAATACACCGCTGTAAAACTTAGAACCTTCAGCAACATTGGTAAAACTCCAAAATGTTTTCATTTTCGTTTTGGTTTGCATTTTTGGTATTCCATGGAACATTTTCGAATGTCGATTAATTTGTATCTATAAAGGTATTGTTGTTTTTTATTTGGTACATAACTAAATTGTTCAATGTAGATATATATGCGGTGAAAAACCAGCCTGTAGTCAAAACAGGCAATTGCTTAGGGCGAAAAAATCCGTACAATTAATTTTGGAAATACACACGTATCACTCTTTTTACCTTGCACAGCGATTGTTGCAGCGAAATGTTCTTATAAAGTACAATGCTATTTTTCTGCTTTTCAAGATCTGTACAACTTTTTTTTCGGAATCACCGAAATGCTTCACCATTCTTCAAAAACATGCTGAATATTCTAAGGGAATTGCTTTAAAAGAATTTATTCTATACCAGGTAAGAATGTAAAGCAGAACAAAAGCGACTACGTATCTCAAAGAAAATTTTATCAAAAATGTATGATGCTTTAATTGAAATTACAGAAAGTTCTATAAATTCGAAAAAAAATCCAAGTTTTAAAACAACTCAACTTAGTAAATGCGCATACAAATTGAAGTTAGTATTCTCATCAGCAGTGATTTGGAACGAGTTTGTATGCAAAATAAATATCCTTTGAAAAATTTTTAAATGAAAATCAATGGACTTTGTAACCTGTTTGTATTATTAAGATAAATTAAAGTACCTACTTTCAGACAAACCGTTTAAGGAATGTTTATTTGAAGCACTATACGAGAACGCTGTAAACATTGCTACGAAAATGAACACTCAAGTGGATTTCATTGTATCCGATTTCAAGAACCTTCGTAGCCGCCCCACCATTATCAATCTGAACAATCGCTTGAAACAATCGATCCTTAATTGAAATTTAAAGCGTTAACGTTATCGATGTTTGAGTTTCTTTGCGATATTTAAAAAAAGCTAAATTCTATGGTAAGATTTATTTGTAATAATAACGAAGTATATTTTTATTTATTTTTTCGTTCAAATTTCATTGTTGTTAGATTTTAGCTTTAACAATATATTTTAATAAAAAAAAAACTATACTTACATATGGATAACGTAATGAAATCACTAGTTCATACCAAACGTAATTCTTTAGACATTTCAAATGAATCTCAATGTTCATAGAAACTTAAAAAAAGTTTCTTTACAATCAGGCAAAAGCCCCAAAACGTTTTCACACAATTAATTTTACTTTCCTTTTCCCGTTTGAAAAACCTATAAAACGTAATGAAATCCCATGCAAATCCTGAATAAACTGCACTCATTAACATAATTAACTCTCTTATTATACCTGTTAGTACATAATATTAAAAATTTAAATTGAATTATGCAATTTTTGCAACAATTAAAAGTCTGTTTCTTGCCTTGGATTTTCCAAACAATATTGTAAAATATATAGGATTAATGACCAGTTTGTTCACATGTAAAATCTGAACAATGAATTTTAGAGCTTATAACTAAATGGAAATCAAACTTTGGTTCAAGGAATCCATAATTTAAGTTGTTAACCATGGAAATCGCTAAACAGCCAAAATCGGCTGTACATTCGATGATTTATCTGTTGCAATAATCCTTGATTAAAGATGCTGTGAACAAACTGGCCCTAAGTGTAGGTACATTTTGTACATCAATTGCGTACATTTTTTATGAACCTATAATTAATTTTTCATATGAATTTACTTGATACAAAAAAAAAAAAGCAAAAACAATTACCATAATTCTCTTATTAGTTGTGTTTTTCTTCTTCATATTTAAAAAAATATATATTAACTTGAATGGCTGTTACAGAATCTTGAAAAAGTTCATAAAAGAGAGTTTAAATTCCATGTTTTATTCCTTTTTCCTCCTTGATGAAAATAAAAACGCTAGAAAAGACAATGGCTTAATTTGAAATAGTTGTTTCTTATTTCAGAATTTGTATCTTCAGCAGATCAAATTGATTGACAAAATATGTCATAATTTTCCATAACAACTTAAAAATTCTCCTATGTTGCCGTACATTGAGAAATGAAAATTTTTGGGTGAAAATGATTGAAGAACGGATTTTCACATTTCATAAAAAATATTATTTAAAAATAAAAATTAAAATACAAAATTGTTTGTTTCTTTTATTAATTTTATTAAACTTATGAACTTATGATACTGTAACGTTTTACACTTATTTACTTGGTTTAAAACTTCCACTTATTTATTTCGTAAATAAAACACTTTACTTTCTTACAACCAAACAATTTATTATTCAACACTCAAATATACCGAAACTAATTTCCGAGAACAATTTACTTATCTGTTATTACAACCAACTTTACTCTTTCATTATTAAAAACAAACTGTGTCCTCTGTCCGCCAGACAGGCGCTCTTATACTTATAACAAAGGTTCCCGAAACTACTTGAACATTCCTCAGAAGAAGTTTTCAGATGTTTGGAGCTTTGAACTACTTGAACATTCCATAGAAGAAGCTTTTCGATGTGTTGAGCTTTGGTATTCGATTTCGAATTCAAATTCGAAAAGCTCTCCCAAAGCTCACCTCATAGATATCAGTGGTAGCGTTCAGTACAGATTTGTGGTTTACATAAATTTCCAAGGGATGGCACTTCATAAAAGACGTTACATTATAATTCAAAAGGAGTTGAGTAATTTAATCGTTACAATACTATCATATTTCGCCCGAGGATGGAGTAAACACTCCGAAACGATTCACAAAGTTTTAAAAATAAAATAAAAATAAAGTTCTGAAAATAAGTTTAATAAAATTAATAAAAATGAAAACAATCTTGTATTTTAATTTCTATTGTTAGATAATATTTTTTATAAATTATAATATAACTTGGAGACAACAAAGCCAAAAAATGCATTCACATTTCCCATTCATATTCTGATAATCACTTCTAGTTGTGAATTTCTTTTATATGAAAATTTCATTTACACTCGAACTGAGTACTAGGGTTAAATAAAAGATATTATTTTAAATAACTTTAAAACACTTATTTTATTTATTTATTTACTTAAATGCATTTCGGAAGCTATGCTTCCACCGTCAGTAAGCTTTATATATAAATGGAAGCATAGCTTCCGAAATGCATTTAAGTAAATAAAAAAATAAAATAAGTGTTTTTAAGTTATTTAAATAATATTTTTTATTTATTTCATGAAAAAACACGTTAAAAACTCCAATATCAAATCAATTTACTAGGGTTAACAAATGTGGAAGGATGGAACCGAAATAACTATACCGGAAACTTCACTTCCGTTTTGCAATTCGGATTTGTATCCTAATTTGAGAAACGTAATTGAAGTTCTTTGTGTGCTACCAGTTACGTCAGGATGTTCGTTCTCCACTTTGAGACGGTTAAAAACGTGACTAAGGACCACAACAACTACCATAACGTATTAACTTTGTTGAATTTACACAAAGAAGCTGTCGATGTTACCCCTGAAGATATGATGATGAAGATTTTTCTTAGTGATACATTAAAAAAAACTTCTACCAAAATTAAAATTAAATTAACAATTTGCCTAGGGCGGGAAAATTTCAAGGTTCGACACCGGATATATGCAATACAAGTTAGCTATAAGCTCTGTTCTTCTTACACACAAACAAGACAAAATCAACAATGCACGTGTCACAGTAAAATCCCAAAGTGTGGAAATATTTTCTTGAATTTAACTTTAAAACTTTGAATTTTTCAGCAACATGAGTTAAAGTCCGAAATGTTTTGTTTTCATAATTTATTATGGACTATTGTCAAGAGTTCACTGGTGGCTATAGGAGTAGGCCCCTTCGCGGGTTCCAAGGATTTGAATTTCTTGTTTGCGTAGTATATATACGGTATGCCCCGCATATCGCATACGTGCGGGAAAAACACAGCTTACAGTTAAATTACATTACATGTGTACATGGAACAGTATTTTTTTTTTGTAAAAAATATAGATGTGTCCTAAATAAAAACAACAGTACCTTTACCATAGGTACAAACTAATCGACATTGGAAAATATTCCATGATATACAAATAATAAAAACCAGGACGAAAATGTCCCCTGTTCACTATTATATGTTAGGATAGGTATACATATACCAAAAATTATTAATTTTTATATTCTTTTATTTTTGTTTTGAGTGATATTGTTTTAAAGAAATAAATTCTTTCGATAGTAATTACTTCTTTTTGATGATTTACCAACCCAAAAAAATAAAAAATTAAAGGTATAGGTACATATAGGACATAGGTAGTTATTATTATTTGAAATTTTCAAAGGGTAAACAATAACGTCGAGTAAGAAAACCAAATGTTTTGCATATATATTAAAAGGATCTGCAGAAAAGAACAATCGTACACCTAAAATTAAATAAAAAACATACAAACGTAAGCTCTTACTTCTATATTAGTGTTTATTTGTAGTAACTACATAGCTATACTTCATCCAACAAAAATAGGCAGTACACGTCTTATGGAAGAGCTTTTTCAAAATCAGTAGCGTGCCATATTTTTACACCATACTAAATTGAAAGAACTCCTCCATAAAAAAGTGTGTGCCCGCCCCTGAATTTTCGATTGTATCTGACGCAGACTCAACGTCCTTCTGAGCGCACATCTGAGTGCACACTGATTTACTGAATTGCTGTTGCCTATGAGGCTATGGCTGCTGCTGCTATTCAACCCCCATTAAATATTGATGTGCATTCAGAGTTACCCGTGTCTAGTTGGTTGGCTTTTTTTTCCTTGGGTTTCTTTTGAGTAGCTTTTGACTTTCGAGCTTTAAAAAAAGTTTTTAATAATGAGTGTTATCGTGGAGTTTTTTCGTCTTTTGCATTTCTTTTAATGTGTTAAAGTTACAAAAGCTAAGCTGTAAGAACATTATCCGCGTAGATTTTCGTTAATGTGAAATAAATTGTATTTTTAAAAGGTAAAATGTGTTTTAATTTTTATAAATAAAACAATTAAATGAATATTTCTATCTAAAAAAAAAAGGACGGTAACCCTACATAATATTCTTTCATATTTGAGTCAATTTAAAATAAACACTACGGCAACCCTGTGAGAGCTTTAATGAAGGACAGATTTATACAATCCACTTTAGCCGGAATGCGAGGCAAACGTCCTATCTTGCCCACACTGCCTATTTTTGTTGGATGAAGTATAGTCCAAAAATTAGGTCAGCAACGTCTAGAAACGTGACCTCGAATTAGCTGTATAAAGGTATAATGAAGATAATTATATCCTGTTTATTTTGCTTGGTATATTATGACATTCATTATGCCCTACAGTTGGAATAATATTGTTTGAAGGTACTAGGCCTTTGTCCATTTGTGCAATCCAATTCACAAGTCCTATCAAGTGATTTCGCTATGGAATTTTCCGCGCATTTTTCATATGTATAAGAATAATAAAAGGAAAAATAATTATCTTAGACCCACAAAGTGATAATGTGTCACTGTTGACAACATACTAGTAAATTCATTAATTTTAAATTTTCATCTGGAAATTGGCCCCAATTGACCTTATCCACATGTCGAATTCTTCACAGAATTAAGCAGAAAAAAAAGCTGATTATTCATTAGTGAATGTTTTGAAATTGTGTACTGCAAAAATTACAAAGTAAGAAAAAAATCACAAAAAAAATAATTAATTGAATATTCATTAAACAATGAAAAGTTAAATTTACTCATCCAATTGACTTTTCTGTATACAAGAATACCTATACATTTAAAGGATGCAGGGGAAAACATTTCTTTCATTTATATTTTATGGATTTCAAAAAATGTAATTAATTTTTTGAAAATAGCGCAATTCTATGAAAACGATTGATTCATGTTTTCTAAAAGTTTTTTTGCTAAAAATCCTGTTTTTCATTGTAAAGCTCTTAGATAATAGTTTGTTGAAATGCACAATGAGGAAAAACTTGTCAGAATAATCTACTTATTGTTAATCCTAATTAGATGAGTTTGCTTAAAGTTTAATCGAGATTTTAATTGAGCTGTACAACATTTGCCGTGAATTTACTCGGTTTTAACCCCCGTGAGTGATTTCACACTGAAATGGTTTTTTTTATCGAACCCCGTTACAGGTCAATTAATATGTGGATTTTTGACCCACCTTGGTGGGCCAGAAGTCCACAGGAAATTCTTGGGGACTTCTGGTCCATTTGTTGTGTGATTTCAAAAATATACAGTTTAATCAGTTTTAAGGGTTCCATAGGAAAAATACACGTTCTCTTGGATAACCAGTAGATATATCAAGTGGGTTTAAATGATTTTAACTCCCTTTTTGGGTCCTCTGAACCACTCACGCAATTCCATTGCAGTACCTTGGGTGGCCCGCTTCACGAGTTCCAAGGATTTTAACTTCTTTTTTGGGGGGCTTTGAACCGGTCGGCGCTCACGCAACTCCTTGGTCCGCTTAGGGTATGTTTAGTCACCAGGCAGGCGCCAGCCGCCAATGTCAAAAGTATTCTTAATAAACAGTTCCTTGGGAAATTTTAAAAAAATTTCACAAAATATTTGAGGGCTTATGACCACTTCTATTCTAAAATTATTGTGTACTTTTGGCTGTGGACTTATGACCCTGCGCCCGCCGGTACAAATACTTATTTTTTTCCAATTCCACAAATAATTTGCAAAGATCCAAGAGCCAACAGAAAGATATGAACATTTACTCTTTAAGTTTAATTGAAATACCAAAGCAAATATCTATCAATCTTAAAACAGGTGATTTCAATCTTAACGATGAAGTGCTATTGCTGACAATACAAAAACTAAACAAATTATAGAACTCGTTTACAAATAATTTTGATACAAAATCTCACGCACTTAATATTCATAATGGGAAAACGTGAAAAATCATTATTTTTCAATTACCTTCACGCAACACACAAATATGTCTTTCTGATGTGATCTGCATACTAAAGGGCTCACGTAGATAACAGGAAATCACAATATTTCCCATAAAAAAAAAAAAAAAAAAAAAAAAAAAAAAAAACAAATTAAGGAAAGTAAAGCACTTGTATTCCATAATGTCTTCAAACAAAATTAACATATACCTACCCTTTTTTGTGTCTGTCACATTCAAGCACAATTTTTAGCACAAGGATAAAAGAATAATGAGGCCTGAACCTTACCATCCGGTTCCTTAGATCGATGGCAATGATGCCGCTGTGCCTCGGAATACATTGCAAATATGATAATAAGCAAAATGAGGGCCTCGGGACAAATCTATACAATAAACGAACTAATGTGTGCAGGGACAATTTTTATTATT
Source organism: Epistrophe grossulariae (assembly GCA_929447395.1). Classification (NCBI taxonomy): domain Eukaryota; kingdom Metazoa; phylum Arthropoda; class Insecta; order Diptera; family Syrphidae; genus Epistrophe; species Epistrophe grossulariae. The sequence continues at coordinate 85,561,732 of OV839566.1, forward strand.
TATTTCTATGTGTATATAAATATGGAATTATGTAAAAAAGGATAATTTTTTGATTTTTAACTTCATCATTATACCCTTGGTAGACAGATATCTAAAAATAAATAGAATTTAATAAAGTTTGTTATCGTAGGTATAGGTATATTTTATTTAAAATTGATAAACGACAAAAAACAATTTGACGTCTCCTCGTTTTTACTTGCTGTATAGGTTCTATAGGGTGAGTCATAGTTGTAATATGCCATTTTACCCACATGTGAGTGTAATATTCCACTTCTGAAGGGGTAAAATGACAGCAAACATTTGGTATGTCCATGGTTTATTTTTTTTTTAATTAATTTATTTATTTATTTATTAAGCTATCGCTGTATAGTAAGATTTCTCTTGTTTATAATACAGGTTTTGATAAGTATGTACATATATAATGATTAAGAGATATAAAAAACAGAAAAAATAAGTAGTTGTAGTAAAAAGTTAATAAAAACTATATTAATTTTAGCGTTTTTAAATATGTCAATTAAAAAGACGGATTTGAAAAATAAAAAGAAGCTAAGGTTAAAAATTGAGATCTTTGTTCGAAAGTTGATCTGATAGAAACTGGAAGTTGATTCCATAACCTGACAGCGTAAATGAAAAATTGGCGTTGTGACGGTAAGCATTTGTATCTTATTGGTTTTACTAAACAGATATTCCGGATTTTTTTGCCGAATAATGTTATAGAGCATAATTACTGATTTTAACTTTAAAAACTTTTCAAGTGTGCATCCAAGCAAATGACTTGAGTATGCAGAAACATGGTCGAAACGACGGAGGTTAAAAACATACCTAGCACAGGAGTTAAAAGCAACTCTAAGTTTTCTAATGGAGTTAGCATCAAGATTTCCGAAGAGCTCACATCCGTGGCTGATAATTAATAGGAACAATAAGAGATTTGACTAATTTAAGTTTTACTTCCAAAGGAAGACAACTTTTACTTACAGAGAGACCCCTTAATGAACCATAGATCTTTGAAACAACGCTGTTTATATGATCATCCCATGACAGACGGCTGTTAAACAGAATTCCAAAATTTTTTACGCTTGAAACCATTTCAATACATGAATTGTTTAGAAAGATAGGAGGAAACTCATCCGGATCTATTTGACGTCTGCAGAATGTAATAACTTTAGTCTTTGTTGGATTTATCACCAAATTATTTTGAAAAGACCATGCAACAACTAGTTTTAAGTCATTCATTTTTGAAAAGGCCTCTTCAATTTTTTTTAATGGGAATCTAATATACAGTTGAACATCATCAGTATATATGTGGTAAGAACAGTGGTTTAAAGCAGTAGGGAGATCATTTATAAATAAAGAGAACAACAGAGGACCCAGAATCGAGCCTTGGGGAACTCCTGCTTTAGTGAAAAGAAATTATGAAATCTTAGCGTTAGTTGATACAGCTTGGGACCGATTGGAAAGATAGGAATAAAGCAGATTGTTAACAGAGTTTGAAAAATTAAATAGGTAGGTACGCAGTCAAATGCCTTGGAAAAATCCAGCAGTGTCATAGAAGTCATTTGATCCTCATCAAATGCATCGCGAATGTCATCTGAAACTTTAAGTAGTGCTGTAATGCAGCTATGACCTTGACGGAAACCTGACTGTAGAGGTGATAATAATTTCTTACTTTTGATGTACTTTTTAATATCCTTGCTGACAATAACTTCAAAAACCTTTGAGAGAAAAGGAAGAATTGCAATTGGTCTGAACTCAGTGCTTGTTCCCTTTTTAAGAATTGGTATTATCTTCGATCTTTTCCATTGAATGGGAAAGGTTGATGACATGATAATCGTGTTGAAAATATGAACAATGTAGTGAATAATAAGTGGAAGAAGAATTTTAAGAAAATCTGGGTGAATGTTGTCGAGACCTACACACTTAGATTTAATTGAAAATATTGCATCTCCAACTAAATACATGTCAACATTATTAAGAGAGTAACCATCTTCATAGCTATTTTCTGTCAGAACAAAACAAGTGTTAGAACTCTGACTCGAAGCAATAAATTTAGAGTTCAACTCATCAACATCTATGTCTCCCTGTGCAACTTGATTTTTTTACAGGCACCCATATCTTTTATTTGTTTCCAAAAAAATTTAGAAGACTTATCTGAAGAAAATGTATGTGTGTAATAATTTAATTTTGCTACATTAACCATGTTGACCACATTATTCCTGGCCCCTTTAAAATCACCAAACATATCTAAGCATCCAAATCTCTTCCAACATAGATACAATTCATTCCTTAAACGGATAGCATTAATTATAGCATCGTTCATCCAAGGTGATTCGCTGGTTCTAAACTTACGAGACCTGAGGGGGGTTTAATTGTACCTTCCCTATCTATACATACAACTTTAGCCAAACATATTCAAGATGCTCTTTCCGTCTTTCTTTTATATATTTACGAGGCATTCTCGTTTTTGCAAGAAATTAAAATCAAAAGGGGGTAAAATGATGGTGAGTCAACGTCAAAAAATAACAAAAATATCCCTGAACGAAAATTAACGGAACATATCACATCTAGACACGAACAAGCATTATATAAAAAACGAATCTTCCCTTTTTTTAGAAGAAACCTTACATTGTATCGAAAAACCGGAAAATAAACGTCACACTGAATTAAAAAAAAAAACACTTGGACACTGTGAGATCGCCGGGAAGAAACGCCAATTTTGGTAGGAGCTAACGGCCTTGTTGCCAATTTGTTCAAAGCGATAGGGGATAGGGGACCTGATGGTACCTCAGACCAGAATATGAAGATTTTAATAACTTTGAGTCTCATACATAAATCTAGCAATCTAGATGATGCGAATGTTCAGTAAGCCCGTAAACATTTAAAATCGTTTCATGAAAAAATTGACACATCGGGTTTAACATAATATGTATAAGTACTAAATATCATGTTATAGGTACATATATATATTAATTTCTGGCAATGAAATACATAAATGAAAAATAAAAAAAAACTATAAGGTATGTGTGTGTATCTTATAAAATAGCATTCTTGGGAGTGTTTGAACCTGAATACCAACTCCCCCTTAAATCCGCCACTGCTGGTACACATTGGTATCGAAAAACATAATGAAAAACTAAACCAAAGGAAATAACACACAGTACGTGGTATATATATATTTATTTGGCTATTTCATCAATGCTCCCTGGAATCCATATATGATATACACCATGCAGTGGAATTCGATACAGACTGTGAGTTATTTCTAAGAATGAAGGTATTCTGGTAGAAATAACAGACATTTCATTCTAAATTCCATCAAGAAACCTAAATTTCTCATCTATTGTTTGCAAAGACATCTTGTTGGTATTGTGGTCTTATACGCGGTATAGGTATCGTCGAGAGTAAAATAAAAAAAATATACAAGAATCGATTTAGCATTTCTTCTATATACAATATACCTATACTTACGGCCACAGTGGAAAAAACGGCTTGATTCCACTCAGAATTGTTTCCAAGAAAAACGAAAATATAAGTTTACTTATAGGTATCTACTAATTACACTGGTTAAATTGGAAGACAAATTAATTAAATAAACAAAACGTTTTGTTAAGCAAGCAAAATGTGCACCTATATTATACAAAATAAATTAATTTTAACTGAATGAATTTTGAATACATAATAGAAACATTGTAAACAAATTGGACTTGTCATTTTTCCGCGTTGGACCTTGCATGTAGGTATATTTATTGTTTTATTCGTGCAATCAAATACAGCGGGTCGAATGTAGAAAATTACTTTTTTTTCCATCAAACTGGTTATTTAAAATTAACAGAAAGAAAATAACAAAATGATACATTATTTTTCTAAAATGTCTCTCCTAACTGGACAAAACTTTTTATTGGAGGCAAATATAATACGACTTTCTATACCCAAAAATGTTTTATTGTTTTTATGAAAATGTTGAATTATCCCTTCAAAATTTACAATTTAAAAATATTTTTTAAAACTTTATTACCAGGTTTTAACCTGGTTTGCTGTAAAGGTTCTTTATAGGATAGTCCAAAACGACACCACAACAGAAAAATATTCGAAGAGAAAAAAAAAGAAAGAAAGAAATAAAAAAAAATTAGATTAACTAAAATCCACCCACTGCCACGCCCACTTTTATTATTGCTTGGTTTCTCATAATCGGCAATAATATTTTAATGAATTTTTCGAGTATTTTCTTCTCAATAAGAAAAAAAATGTAAAGAAAGATTTAGTGAAATCCGCCCACTTTTTTGTTTTTAGTTTATCGGAAACGGCTCCGCCAATTTGGATGAAATTTTCAGAGAGCGTTCTCTTTAATAGGTAGGAACCAGACTTCAAAAGAAATAAGTAAAACCCGCCTACTGCCACGCCCACTTTTATTAGTTTTTGGTTTCTCGAAAACGGTTCTAACGATTTGTATGAAATTTTCAGTTTATTTTTATGAAAAAGAAAAAAATTGAAAATTGGATTTAGTAAAATCCGCCCACTGGCACGAACACTTTTCATAATCCTTAGTTTATTAATGTCATATATTTTATTATTTCTTAGTTTCTCGGAAACAATTCAAACGATTTAAATGAATTTCTAAGAGTTTATTCTTATGACACAAAATTAAAAATTGTTTTATTAAACTCCACTCACTGCCACGCCCACTTTTATTATTGCTGGTCTCGGTAACGGCCCTAGATATTTGGGTGCAATATTCAGAGTTTTTTCTTATGAACGAGAAAAATATTTAAAAACTAGATTCAGTCAAATCCGCCCACTGCCACACACACTTTTCATATACTCCTTAGTTTAGTAATGTCTCTATTTTTCGGAAACGACTCAAACGATTTGAATGAAAGTTTTAGAGTTCATTCTTATGAGTGAGAAAAGTTGAAAAAAAAAATAAAATTCGCCCACAGCTCCGCCCAATGAAAAACTACCACACCCACTTTTATTTCTTCTTTGTTTCTCAGGAATAACTTCAAATAATTTGAATGAGATTTTCAGTGTATACGAAAAAAAAAATTTAAAAATGGAATTAAGTAGAACCCCCATACAATTACCCCCACTTTCGGAAACGACTTTAGCGATTTGAATTAAATTTGCAGTTTGTTCCGATTAATGAGAAAAAATGTTTGAATTTGGCGTTAATTAAATCCGCCAATGCCACGCCCACTTTTATAATATATTGGAATCTCGGAAAAGGCTTCAGCGATTTAGATAAAATGATCAATAAGTGTACTGATGAACATCATTACTCAACTGCAACCAAAAAGCGTTGTTTAATATTATATATAAAATTATTATATTATTATAATTTAACATTATGGATACTAAGGTCATTGTTAAATTTCGAACGGTACACCCCCCCCCCCCTAATTTTTTCTAAATATTAAAAAAAAAAATGTTTGCAAATTTTTATTTTAAGACCTTGCAAGGATTTTTTTAAAATTTAAATAGCATTTGAATATTGTTCTAATAAGCAGGAAGATGGTTTAAGAAGTTTTTAATATTTAAATTCCCGACAATTACATAGTATAGCTACCAGAAGACCAGTGCGAAAATTTCGCACATTCAATAAGGTTCTGCAATTAAATTTTCAAATAGAATGTTAATAAATAAATTCTTTATTGATATAAACATATTAGTTTTACAAAACTTCTTTGCAAACAATTGGTATTTGTTATAAGAATGAAATCAGAAGTGACAAAAAAATATGTTTCTACCACACTCATTCAAGGTGCAGCGAAAAAAATGTTTCTCCCCCACTTACTCAATGTGCCAGCGAAAAAAGAGGATTTTAAATAAAAGAAGTATAACAAAATATATGTTTCTCCCCCACTCACTCAAGGTGCATCGAAAAAAAGAGAATTTTAAATTACAGAAGTAATACATATTTTTATCTTTCACTCATTCAATGGGTTAAAAGTGAGACATTCTTTATGTCAAAATATTCATTTATTGAATTATTTGAAATTGCCGAAATTTATAGAAAATAGTGTGGTGTAACATAAAGTTTTTGTGCAATATCATCGCATGTGTGAATTCCTATTCAGTGATACCTAATTTAGTAGATTTGACTATTTTATAAATGAGAAAAAAGGAGTTTGACAACAGAAATAATATATATGATTACTGATTTTGGTGACACCTTATTGAACGCATTTATAAAGTGAACAAATTTAATGGATGGCATAATATGTTGTTTTCACTAACTACCATCTTCTCTCATACATATTTCAATTTTCTCGAATAGGAAAAGCCGAGCGAAGTTCGGCCTCCCAGGTACTGGCCCATTAACAATGCTGATCTACAATAGTCAGAAAATGTTTATGTTATTTTTTTTTATATAAACTACATTTTTATTCACAAATTGTATGCCCACTAATCTAAATGCGATATTTACAAAACATGGCCAGTTTTCTTTTTTAATTCTCTGAGATTTCTATATATATCATATTTCTGAACACGCCTTATAGCCAAACCACAACCACGCGTCAGGTAGCTCTGACTTTGACATATTGAATAGAAACAATGGGCTCTTATGAAGCAATCTGAAATGTTACCTCACGCTTCGTGTTTGCTTTAGATCGTAAATATCGTAAGCTGGAGCGCGACGCCCGAATAGATCTATTTTCTATTTTGGTGGCGCTTTGACAGTTCAGCTCACAACAATCATTTTATTTTGTGGTAATTCAATTTATTTCGGATGTGAAAGTTTCTATTAAAATAAAAATACTTAAATATCTTATTTAAAGAAAATTATTCGAATATTTTTGTGTGAGTGACTCAAATAAGTGTTACATCCAACACATTAATAATAATAATTAATTATTTTTCACATCTCGATTGCAAATATAAAGTCATTCTTCGAATTCCTTGTCAAAGTTCATTATGCTTGAAGAAAGGTTTTTGTAAACTAGCATTGTGTCAATGTCGTAATACGGTTGTTTCATATTTCATTGAAATCAAAAAAAAAAACATCGACATTAGTAAATACTTTCATTGGCAAAGCTATTTATTTCAATTGTTGTTAGTACCTAATTGAAACCATAAAAACAGGAACATGTTTGGTTCCCTATTATCTGCGAAGAATCTGCGCAGTGTTATTTTAAGGAAACAGATCTTTTATTCTCTAATATCTCAACGCCCGAGGTTTGAAGCTACATTACGTTCTGCAAATCATGATATCGTAAAATATCGTAAAGTCGGTGAAAAGCCTGTCAAAAGCCCGACCGTCCGAAGCGTGGTTGTGGTTTGGCCATTATTCTAAAAGTCACGATGACGTTTGGTTAAATTTATCAAAAAAATTTGGTTAATTTTCCGCAGGAAAATCCTTGTGAAATTTTAACCAAATTAAGTAAATCATTTCTCATACAAAATTTGACAGTTTATTAACCAAATTATAAACTCATCTAGTGTTTTACAACATTTCACGAATACCCTTAATAATTAAAAGAAAATCTCCAGATTAAAAAAAATCACATACTGTAGTCTGTAACCCCCCCATTTTGTGGCTGGAGAGTTAAAAGAGTATTTGCCATATCTATAGAGAAATAAGTTCCACAAAAAAAATGTACCTCAGTTTTGTAGAAAATTTAATTCTATATATAATTTTACTTTTCAAACTTTTACCAAAAATTAAAATTATAGCTAAAAATATACAAACGTTTTGTCATTTAATCAATCAAAAAAAGTTAAATGATATACCAAAAACTAGAACGGCAAAATGATATCCGCACCGCCAGCCCACTTTCTAGTTTTTAATGTCAAAATCGGTAGTTTATCAAATATAAATTGAAGAAAAGTTGAAAAAATTAAATGCTACCAATTAAAAATTTAATAAACTTTAAAATTATGTATCGATTCATATTTTCAAGGAATTCTTTACAAAAGCTAGAATTTTTCTTAAAATAAAGGCCTCAATAAATTTTCCATATCGTTAATATCAATTAACTTTATTTGCATTAAAATGGTTCAGGGTACACCAGAGTAAGTCTTTTCTTAAATTCTCGGTAAAAAAATGCCCGAGAATCATTTTCTAAAGTACTAACAATTATTAATTTTACTTAAAAATACCCGTATAACGACAGTTGTCATATAATTCCTGATCAAATTTGGTCTTTATAGCAGATGAATTGTGCTTCCATTCCCATTATTCCCATAAATATAAATGCAAATAAATATCTGAAGGTATCTACGAGTACGCTATAAGTTTATCGTTACTTGTATCTGCAGTTTGATTTAACTCATAATTTCAATTGCGATGCAATGAAGGACAAAGGTAGTGTGCTAATGGTGCTGACAATTTGCCAATCTTTAATTATTCTGGTATGGGTTTTGTTTTGGCATTATGTTTCATATTTGGTTAAGGATATTTTGAAAGTCGTATAGGTCATCGAGCAGAATATTAATTTATAAATCGTATACAATTATAAAATTACCGATGGAATGTACAGTTGTGTTTTTCTGTTCAGTATAGCCACAAATATTTTTATTTCAGACACAAAAATAGAACACTACTGAAAAAGGTATAGTATTTAATTAAATCGAAAAAGTTGGGACTGTTGTATTTTCCTTATTATTTAATTTGTAATCTAGATACATTTTAATATAACCATTTAAAAAAAACTTAAAATTTAAATAGCTGCTAAATACTAGACTTAACTTTTTAAGGCCCAGGGACATAAAGCCCAAATTTAATTTGGGCCTTAAGTCCCACTCAAGTGGGACGTAAGCCCCAAATAAAAATTTTGGGGGTTATGTCCCACTAAATAAAAACTATACCAAATGATAAAAACAAACTTTGCATACACCCAACCTCGCACCTTCCCCAAATCATAAAGTGTGCCAAGCAGGGGGGGCAGCAGGCCCCCCATACATACCTCACTATTTATCTGCCGTAATTCTGGGTGCTTGCACTGCACTAATTTTATTTCAAATAAAACAACAACAAATTATTATTATTTTCTTATGTCCCATTGTTACCTCACTCAAGTGGGACATAAGCTCCAAAAATAAAATTTGGGCTTTATGTCCCTGGGCCTTATGTCCCTGCACCGTAAGGTGATATCACATTTGATAGCTAAAGAGCTATCACAGCAAAAATGTGATTTTCATTTTCCAACAAAATTGACTTATCTGCCGCAGTACGACTAGAATTACCACCAGCCTACAAAAATTTAACAGCTTTTTCTTTTTTTTAACCATTCATATACAAACAAAAATAAACATTCCGGAAAATGAAGAAAATATAAGAATTTTATTGCAAAGACGTCATTTTCGTTCCAATTTTTCGATAGCATATTACAAACTTTTGAAACATCCACAATGGCAACCATGTTTTTGACAAATGTGATTGGAAAGTATTACCCAGACGGAAAACTCAATGGGCCTTAACAATAACAAAATTTAGAGACAACTTTAATATTTAAGTAAAATGGACCACAATGGTATATAATGAAACAGAAACCAAAATGATTGAAAAAATTAACGATTGAAGAGAACGGACCATTGAACTGAACGACATATGAACTATTGAATCTTTTAAAATGAACACAGCTCTAGATATGTTCTATACAGGATGAACGGTATTAGGAGCACCAAAAAGCTAGATCGAGTAGGTTGGGTTAAGAGAAGAAAAAAATCGTGTAGGAGGGGCGTCTATTTCCCCCCGTTTAGGCGGGAGGGGCAATTTTCTAAAAAAAAATTACTTAAAACTAAAAAAATTATTTAAAAACAACCATAAAACTTACAATGCCATGCTATACCTTTTTGGAAAGCCAGAAATCTTTTCTTTAATTTTCGTTTTAAATTAAGTTGTGTCAGTGAATATGTTTTTGAAAAATTAAGAAACACTTATTACTAATCAAAATATAGCAATAAGCAGGGTCACCATTGTTTGGCAAAATTCATGTGGCATTTCTTTGTTTCGCTTTAATCGTTAAATATTTGGTTTAATTCGCAATCCACAATTGGCAATTTACGTTTGGTTTTGTATTCATTATTCTTTTCAATCATTACGCAAATAACATTTGGCGTTTTTACATTTCCCTTTTTTTTAAATATTTTCAATCATTTCGCAAAATTCATTCAATTTTTTTTTGTTATGCCATTTATTAATTGACCAAGTGTTTTATTCGCGGAATAACGTTTCGCCGTTTCATTATTTCGCAAAATTTCAACAAGCCGTTTTATCATTTCGCTGATAGATAATTTCGCCGTTTATAGTTGTTTGGTCGATTGTACATTCAATCTGTTGCTAAATTCACTGTGCTTAGTTATATTTTTTTAGTCATTTGGTAATTTTTGAAGTGGTAATTTCGGACTTTGCATAAACCCAACCTCGCACCTACCGCAATTCCTATAGTGTGTCAAACAGGCAGCATGCCCCCCATACATACCTCATTGTTTACACGCCGTAATGCTGGGTGCTAGTACTGTATTTATGTAAGCAAGCAAAAAAATAAAAATCTCATATACAAAATAGTTTTAAAAATGTTCAATTTTCTAGAAGACATATATTAAATCGACATTAAGACATGTAATTTAATCGAGGCCAAAAAATTGCAAAACAATTGATTGCCAAATAAAAAAAAGCGAAATAATAAAATGCCACATACAAACAAAAGCGTAATAACAAAATGCCAAATAAAAAATTGCCGAACTTCAAAAAGCCAATCAAACAAAAAACTAAATGAAAATTGCGAAATGAAACATGCGGAAGGATGATGAAGTAATTTAAAAGACAAAACGTAATTTGCAAGACGTAGAATGCTAAGCAACAAAATGCGGAATTATTGGATTAAAGTGTTTAATGATGCTGGAATAAAATTGAACTTTTTTTCTCAAAGTATTAACTAGAATGTGAAACATAAGTCTGTTATCGAAAAACTGAAAATTATATCTTGGGTAAGAAATGTTGAAATGGCTCGAATGGTACAATTTCATGATGAATATTGTTGTCTTGAATACTCGGTAAACAATCTATATTTTAATAAGGAATAGGTACCGGGCTAAAGTCATATCATTAATTTTCAAGGGAACAGGAGGGCTTCTTGATACAAACGCTCGTGCTTTTAAAGAAAATATCTACAAATGGAATTTGTACAATATGTAACATGGAAGAAGCTGAAAATACTTTCCACCTTGTCGCAATATGCCCTATTTACAAAAAAAATTGAATGACCCAAACTACTCGATTCTTAATTTGTATTTGGAAGAAGTTTTGAAATATAGAAATTTAATTATTAATGAATTCTATTAATTATAAAACTCTTACTGAAATGAATAATAATACAGTAAAACCCGGATAAGTCCTCAGCATAAATACCTCGTTTTGAGAGGTACTTATGCGGGTTAGGCAGTTATAAAAAACCCCCTTAAGTGCATATAAGCACTTATCTCTATATTTACAGAAATACAAACAAAATTTACAATAAAAAAAATTAAAGGCCAGTTTGTTCACAGTGGATTAAATCTGAACAATGACTTTCACAGCTTCTAACTAAATGGCGCTAATCAACCAAAATCGGCTGATTAGTGATTTCCATGATTAACAACTTAAATTATCGATTCCTTGAAAAAAAATTTGATTACCTTGCAAATTCGATGATTTACCAGTTGCAATAATCCTTGATTAAAGATGATCAGCTGTGAACAATCTGATTTTAATCGTTTTCGTTTATTGTTTTGGTTCTTCCAGCTTTGTTTTGTTTTATGCTAATCGATTAATAGTAGAAACATCGCATTTTAATTGTTTACCAATTTCCTTTCTTGATTTTGTTTTGTTTTTTTGAGGATTTGTAGTTTTTTGTTTAATTGAAAGTGAAGTCAGTTTTTCAGGCATTTTACCTTAACAACAAAACAAAATTACTTTGACAATTTAAATTTTGAAAGTGACAGTTACCCACTTAGTCTCCCCATTGTAGTAGATTAATTTTTTATATTTGAATTTAAAAGCATGAAACACAACGAAGGACTGAAAAGAAGCTTTTGTCTTTTTCTGCTGATTTAAAATGTGTACTTAAAAGAATTTTGTTCAGGTAAATTTCAATAAAAGCATACAAAATAAAAGGCAATTAAGCGGGGAAGGTAGTTATGCGAAGGTACTTATTAGATGAGTTTTATATGAAAAAACTCTCAAAATTCTGGTTCTCAAAAAAAGGTACTTATGCGGGTTAGGCACTTATGCGATAGGCACTTATCCGGGTTTTATTGTAATAAAAAAAAAAACAATAAAAAAAAAGTGTGAGTGCCGGGACTCACGGTTAAGATGTGTAAACATCAACATTCGTCCGAATGCCTCATAGACCGAGACCCTACATCAAATTTAGGGTGCGGATGATAGCAAAAATTTACTGGTGTTTTTATATAGATCTTAACTTTTCATAAGCAAATTTGAAAATCGGTAATGATGCATGGAAAATGCGCTTTTTAGTTTACCGACAAAGGCCCCAAGTAAAAAGTTAAGATCTATCTAAACATATCAGTGAATTTTTGCGATCACTCACACCCACAAACAGCAGTGGGCTCTTAGCCAATCATTAAAATTATATTTAAAAATTATTTTCCAGTCAATGACCTTATTTCGTCTAATTTGCCGAAAAATGCAGCCTTCTATGTTAAAACCCTGCAGCCATGATGAAAGCGCAGTCCATGTACTATATGGTCTAAGCAACCAACCATATTTCAACCCAAACTAAACTCGACTTTTTGATTTCGTATATAAACACTCATTGTTTAGTTACTGAACATCACTGATCTCTATATACACTGAATAGTGTATTCATACAAAATTTTTGAGGCAAAAGTATAGTCGTGGCCGGTACCTTCATATAACAGTATAACAGCGGCGCCAGCGGTATGGACGCTACTGGACCTGGATTTTCTTTTATTTTTTTTCAATATTTACAGCCGCAATGCTTGTCGGCATCAACTGACGTCAAATAAATGCTTAATTACGGCAAATATCTTCCATTTCTTTTTTTTCGTTCGTATGGAGCGAGATATGAGGTCGTGGCCGGTACCCTTTAAAAAATTGGCTCACAAAAACTGTTATACACTATAGGCTATTCACTATCCAGTGTATTATAGAGATCAGTGCTGAGCGTACATAGCGTTGAACGCACTCAATTTTCGTGAAGCTCAGAACAGAGATTATGGATAATTCATAAGTCTGCTATCACACGATGAATCTTGTTGCATGCACCTTCTTCGAATTCTTCTTTGTTATTTCGTCCGCTTTTTCAAGCGCTATTACACGTTGAAACCAAAGTCATGAATCTAATTTGACAGTTCTCTTTATTTTTCATTTTCGTGTTGGGCTGTGCTCAAGCAATAAAAAACTTTTTCTGTTCTTATTTTTGTTTTCATTATTAGATAGATATATTGAAGAAAGAAAGGTTTGTGTGCCTTTAAATGAATATCAGTCAAGAAAAGCAATAATTTATTTTATTTATGTTGTTTTTAAAGATGAATTTCTCATTTCTGGAAAGCCTATAAGGCCATCAATAACAGTGCGTTGCATCGAAATTTACTCTTTGAACAACAAAACCATATGAAGCAGAATAGTAAAAAACGGACAAGAGAAAAGAGAAACGTCAAATAGTTGCATCGAAAATTTTACTCACGCGACACCGGTCACTTTTTTTCCGTCTCATCTTTTCGATTTTTTTTCTCTTTTGCACTTACGTAGTTCAAAAAGTCGCATGCGTCTAGATGCATCGTGTAATAGCAAACAAATCTCTGGCTCAGAATCAAAATCACGACCACGGCTACAAGATAAGAATCCTTGCGTTCGGTAAACTATCAGATAAGCTATCCACGCATCCAAAAATTTTCAGATACGTTGAGTTGTTTTTGCATCAGCAAAAGATTACAACAACACAAACCTATCCGGATAGCTTTGGATTGATCCCCGAACGTGACCAATCACGACTACAAGATACGTAACGTTTTTTTTCACCATAAATAGAAAAACCGATCTGGTCTCAAAGCAGTCATGTAATTGAAAAAAAGTACTGCAAAGAATACAAAATACAGATAACTCTAAAGAAGCGTCAAAAAGAGTCTCGTAAAACTTGGCCCACGACTCACAGGGCAACTGGTCTTCCGTCTTATCTTTTTTCTCTTTCGCACTCATTATGTTCGAATAGAGTCAGACGCAAAGAATCATCGTGTAATAGGGGCTTAATATATCCTCTAAGCAGCCAACCCACAGATCTCTATAATACACTGGATAGTGAATAGCCTATAGTGTATAACAGTTTTTGTGAGGCAAGTTTTTTAAAGGGTACCGGCCACGACCTCATATCTCGCTCTTTACAAACGAAGAAAGAGATTGAAGATATTTGCCGAAATTGAGCATTTATTTGATATCAGTTGATGCCAACAAGCATTGCGGCTGTAAACATTGAAAAAAATAAAAGAAAATGCAGGTCCAGTAGCTTCCATTCCGCTGGCGCCGCTGTTATACTGTTATATGAAGGTACCGGCCACGACTATATTTTTGCCTCAAAAATGTTGTATGAATACACTATCCAGTGTATATAGAGATCAGTGAGCCAACCAAATTTCAACCCGAACTGAACTCGACCTATCGATTTCAAATACTCAGCGTTTAGTTACTGAACGTACATATTGTTGAACGCACTCAATTTTCGTGAAGCTCAGAATCACGATCACGATTACAACGTTACGTTACGTTTTCTTTTCACCCTACCGCCAGTATAGATGTTTACACATCAAAAGTACAGAGACGTCAAAACAAGTCGACAGAAGAAGTCCAACGTGAAAACCGTCAATGAAATTTAATCGACAACCGAAAGCTCTTAAATGGTGGTTTTTATCTAGTGGCAACGTAGTCAACCTATAATGGGATTTGACACTTACTGGTTGAACAGATAAAGGATGAATTCCAAAATTAAGTTCGAACTGTCAACCAACTTCCAACACAAAAGAACTTCCAAAATATGGGAGATGAGTTCCAAAATGAAGTTCGAACATTTGAAAAGATATCTATACTAACTAACTATCTATATTTTGACGTACATGTAAAATTTATCTAGTCCCAAACTGACAGCGGAATCCTCTAAAATGACAGTTTTCATATTGGACTATCCTCCGCTGACATATTTTGACTTTTTTGTATAAACCTTCCCATTTCGTGGTGAGAAATACTTGGCCAAGAAAGGCATCTCTTTTTCGCTTTGAATTGGGAGATGCGGTTCTTGGTCACCTCTTTCTCGCCATGAATTTCATTGACGGTGTTCACATTGGACTACTTCCGGCAACTTGTTTTGACGTCTTCTATAAAGAGATGGCAAAGAAAGACATCTTCCACTTCATGGTAGGAAAGAGATGCCTTTCTTGGCCACCTCTTTCTCGACATGAAGTGGGAGTGAGCAAAAGTACAGAGACGTCAAAAGAAAGCAGCGGAAGTAGTCCAATGTGAACACCGTCAATGAAATTTAATCTAGTCCCAACTGACATTAGAAAGTTCTAAAATTATGTTTTCAATCTATTGGCACCGTAGCGAACCTCTAATGGGATTTGACACTTATTTTCTAATCCGAACGAACCTGCAATGACAGTGTTGACATGAGACAGCCTCAATTGAAATTTTTTGACGTCTTTGTATACCTTTCTCATTCCTACTTCGTTGCGAGAAAGAGGTCAAGAAAGGCATCTCATTCTCACCATGAAGTGGAAATGTCTTTCTTGGCCATCGCTTTATCGCCATGAGATGGGAGTGAGAAAAAGTACAGACATCTCAAAACAAGTCGACGGAAGTAGTACAATGTGAACACCGTCATTGAAATTCATTTTTTGACGTCTTTGTATACCTTTCTCATTCCTACTTCGTTGCGAGAAAGAGTTGGTCAAAAAAGGCGTCTCTTTCTCACCATGAAGTGGAAATGTCATGAATTTCATTGACGGTGTTCACATTGGACTACTTCCGGCAACTTGTTTTGACGTCTCTTTATTCTTTCTCACTCCCACTTCATGGCGAAAAAGAGATGGCAAAGAAAGACATCTCCCACTTCATGGTGAAAAAGAGATGCCTTTCCTGTCCACCTCTTTCTCGGCATGAAGTGGTAGTGAGTAAAAGTACAGAGACGTCAAAAGAAAACAGCGGAAGTAGTCCAATGTTAACACCGTCAATGAAATTTAATTTAGTCCCAACTAACAGCAGAAAGTTCTAAAATTATTGTGTTTTCAATCTAGTGGCACCGTAGCCCTCTAATGGGATTTGACACTTATTTTCTAATCTGAACGAACCTGCAATGAAAATGTTGACATTAGACTGACTCAACTGAAATTTTTTGACGTCTTTGTATACCTTTCTCATTCCTTCTTCGTTGCGAGGAAGAGTTGGTCAAGAAAGGCATCTCTTTCTCACCATGGAGTGGAAATGTTATGAATTTTATTGACGGTGTTCACATTGGACTACTTCCGGCAACTTGTTTTGACGTCTCTGTATTTTTGAGGCAAAAATATAGTCGTGGCCACTGATCTCTATATACACTGGATAGTGTATTCATACAAAATTTTTGAGGCAAAAATATTGTCGTGGCCGGTACCCTCATATAACAGTATAACAGCGGCGCCAGCGGAATGGACGCTACTGGACCTGCATTTTCTTATATTTTTTTCAATATTTACAGCCGCAATGCTTGTTGACATCAACTGATATCAAATAAATGCTCAATTTCGGCAAATATCTTCAATCATTTTCTTCGTTTGTATAAAGCGAGATATGAGGTCGTGGCCGGTACCCTTTAAAAAACTTGCCTCACAAAAACTGTTATACACTATAGGCTATTCACTATCCAGTGTATTATAGAGATCAGTGGTCGTGGCCGGTACCTTCATATAACAGTATAACAGCGGTGCCAGCGGTATGGACGCTACTGGACCTGGATTTTCTTTTACTTTTTTTTTCAATATTTACAGCCGCAATGCTTGTCGGCATCAACTGACATCAAATAAATGCTCAATTACGGCAAATATCTTCCATCTCTTTTTTTTCGTTGGTATGGAGCGAGATATGAGGTCGTGGCTGGTACCCTTTCAAAAATTGGCTCACAAAAACTGTTATACACTATAGGCTATTCACTATCCGGTGTATAGCGTACGTAGCGTTGAACGCATTCAATTTTCGTGAAGCTCAGAACAGAGATTATGGATAATTCATAAGTCTGCTATTACATGATGAATCTAGTTGCATGCACCTTCTTCGAATTCTTCTTTGTTATTTCGTCCGCTGTTTCAAGCGCTATTACACGTTGAAACCAAAGTCATGAATCTAATTTGACAGTTCTCTTTATTTTTCATTTTCGTGTTGGGCTGTGCTCAAGCAATAAAAAACTTTTTCTGTTCTTATTTTTGTTTTCATTATTAGATAGATATATTGAAGAAAGAAAGGTTTGTGTGCCTTTAAATGAATATCAGTCAAGAAAAGCAATAATTTATTTTATTTATGTTTTTTTTTAAAGATGAATTTCTCATTTCTGGAAAGCCTATAAGGCCATCAATAACAGTGCGTTGCATCGAAATTTACTCTTTGAACAACAAAACCATATGAAGCAGAATAGTAAAAAACGGACAAGAGAAAAGAGAAACGTCAAATAGTTGCATCGAAAATTTTACTCACGCGACACCGGTCACTTTTTTTCCGTCTCATCTTTTCGATTTTTTTTCTCTTTTGCACTTACGTAGTTCGAAAAGTCGCATGCGTCTAGATGCATCGTGTAATAGCAGACTAATCTCTGGCTCAGAATCAAAATCACGACCACGGCTACAAGATAAGAATCCCGACTACGAGATGAGTGGGCGTAAATTTAAATTTTTTTTTTAAATTATGCGTTTTCTAAGTTTACGTAAAGTTTTTCAAAAAATTCAAAATTTACACTGAGCCATCTTTGGCGTCTACTTTTAGGTACATACATTCATACAATGTATGTTATGTATGTTCCGTGAAATAGGCCCCTGGACCCATGTTCTGTAACTCGACGATAATTTTTCGCGTCGAGAAACGCCGTTTCTCGCGCGAAAAGTTATCGCTGAGTTACAGAACATGGGTCCTGGTCTCAAAGCAGTCATGTAATTGAAAAAAAGTAATGCAAAGAATACAAAATACGGATAAAGGTAGCTGCAAACAAACGCGATAGCGGTGGCGATCACTATAAAATTGTGGATGCCATACACATAAATCAAAGGAAAGGCACACATCTACACGATTGAAGTGTGCTTTGATTTTTATATGAGGCATCCCACATTTTTATCGTGATCGCCACCGCCATCGCGGTGGTTTGCGCGTAGCCTAATGCGAAAGAAGCGTTAAAAAGAGTCTCGTAAAACTTGGCCCACGACTCACAGGACAACTGGTCTTCCATCTTATCATTTTTCTCTTTCGCACTCATTATGTTCGAATAGAGTCAGACGCAAAGAATCATCGTGTAATAGTGGCTTAATATATCCTCTAAGCAGCCAACCAAATTTCAACCCAAACTGAACTCGACCTTTCGATTTCGTATATAAATACTCCACGTTTAGTTACTGAACGCACATATTGTTGAACGCACTCAATTTTCGTAAAGCTCAGAATCACGATCACGACCACGATCACGATTACAACGTTACGTTACGTTTTCTTTTTACCCTACCGCCAGTATAGATGTTTACACATCAAAATTTACCCGATTTGCCATTCCAGCATAGTTGAGGTACATTATTAGAAATGAAAAAAGCATTTATGTATTTTAAAACTTTGAATAAAGCAAGCGGTATTTTTTTTTAAATTTGCTGTTCTTCGCATGCAAATCTGGAAAGCCTACGAACAGGGATGGCCGAATTAACTACACTACATTTTCTACATCATTAACTACGCGTAGTTAATTTAATAAACTACACGTTTTTTTTACTACAAATTGTTACGTTTTCATATACATACATACATAGTAAGTTTAGAGAAATAATAACATTGCAATAAAAATTTGAACATTTTAACTCAAAATTCAACCTTAAAAGTTACAACTGACAGATCATTTGATATTTGAATTTAAGTTTTTTACAATTTTTTTCATTAACTACATTTACCTATACGTTTAACTGCATAAACTAAGTAGCAAATGTAAAAAATGTAGTGGCCATCCCTGCCTACGAACACTTCTACTTTTTTAGGTGTCCGTTTTATCATCTTCTTCGTATTCTGTTTCCTCAGACCAGTAAGAACAGCACGAACGCAATAATTTTGTCTATTCCCCTGACGTTTCGCCCACTTTCTCTACTCGGCGTTACACTTTTTTGAAATTCTGTTGATTTTTTGACATTGTTAGTAGGTATGCCTCGGGCCTCCGCTTAAACAATTCTAATGTTAAAATACAATTTTATAAATATTCAAAAATTTGTTAATCGCCTTCGCCAATGTGACAGGCAACAAACATAGTTAATATCATATTATTTTATAAATAATGTAATATATCTTGCTATTGGCCATACAAATTCAATACAAAGTCTATACAACAAATAATTATTTATGATATATTACGTCACTATCCAATTTTTTGATAAAATAAAATAGGTATGTTATTATTATATGAGCCTTTCTAATAAAAAAATGAACTTCGTTAATATCTCACGAATAGCTTGGTTTATTCAATTTAAACATCGACAAGCCTGTACTGGAAGACCATTTAGTTAAAAACAGACAACTTAAGGAAAGACCAAATGAGAAAGCAAAACGGGATAGCCTTGATGATTTTTTAAGGAACTTTAACTGGTTATTATACTTCTTCGATAACGACGTAGGATCCAGAACAGATATACATAATACCAAATTTCTGTTCTGAATTAAAAATTTCTTTCCGAAAAAAAGTATCCAACCGAAGATCAGGGTTGGATTTGAGTGCGATTAAAAGGTTCTTAGGTTCGAAGAAGCAAGTTTCCAATCTTATAAAGAAACGCCCTTGTCAGAAATTCAAAACTAATTTGCATACTGCTTAGGTTAGAGATATATTCAAAATAATTTTTTAAATCACTCGCAACTGTGGCTATCATTTATAAATAACCCCTGCGCGTACCTACGTATGTATACCTATATTATAAGAAATAGTTCACCGGGCATGATTTTAAACTCTCTGGAATAAGCCCTCCTCTCATAGGAGGCCAATAACATTATCCACAAGACTTTTCAATTAAAGGTCAAAGTAACAACTTAAGTATTTTCGGATCCATATTTGAATACTGCGAAATCTATAAAAGTATATTCTTTTAGGTATGGTTTATATGATATTCGAAGGTCTTTAGATTAAATGAGCCATGACAGACATTAAAATTATTTCTTCGTCATTTTTCCTTGTAAATATTTGTCCGAAATAACCCATATTTAAAATATGGTTCGCCCTCCCTTAAGGCCACATGTTTATGTTTCATCTGTTGGATGTTCAGTAGTGTTACAAATCAACCAACATAGTATGCAAAACTTCAAAACAATCACGATATATTTCTATGGCTTATGATCCTAATTCTTTCGATTTCATATGGGATATTGATATTGGATATACAAATAGGTATTGCTACTAGTATTAATGCTCGAGCCAGATGTAAAGCAATAGAGATAAAAGGTTCTCGAATGAAGCGTGCCATTTATATTAAAGTATAATATTGAGTATTCTCCATGAAGAGGGAAAGAACAAAGGGATTTATTGATTAACTTTAAAGTATCGCCGACCATAGCTTTTAAAAAAGGGATTTCTGCTTTGACTGAGAAAAGCAAACAATTTCGTAAAGAATTTAATTCGATTAGGTTTTTAATTTTTGAGGGAATCAATTTAATTTGTTTATCAAATAAATTCGATCATATTAAATACATACCTACAAAAGGGTCAGAATTTAGCATTTTTTATAATATTATCCTTTATTTTTATTATCCTTAAATTTTCAGATATAAATTGAAAAAAAGTAACAAACGCATTGATAGAATTATTTTCCATATGGTGTCCGTTAAATGAATTCTTCTTCTCGTTTATAATTCCTTCGAAGTATCATGACAAATATAAGATTCTCTTCCATACAAAATTGCACTAACATTAAAATGTTTCGATTATCATTTAATGGATAATTTATCGAGTTCAAGGGGAAAAATAAAACCAAATTATACAAAATTTAATTTTGCAATTTGGGATTAGGGATGTTGGTATATTTTCCGCTTTTCTTATATTTATTATATGACTTCTTCGCTTTCTAGTTTATTTTATGGGATTCATATAAAATTTCTAATATAGATAATTCAATTTTGCTAAGTACCTATAGTGGAAAACAGTCGGTTCTTCAACTTGCTGATTTGTAACAACTGAATTAAAAATATCAAAGAAACCGAAGGACGATCAAGAGTAATCCCCTTTGCATATCCCTGCATTTTACGACTTCCTTTTCCTGGCCTGTATATTCAAGATTAATAACAAGGTCAATAATAATGGCATAATCGGTGAATTCAACATACATATATAGTTTAAGCTGTTGGTAAAAAAAAATAATAAGTTGGTATTATAGCTGAGTGAGAAATCCATGAAAAAACCACTAATCAATCATGGCTAACGACCTAAATTTTACCAACCTATGCCAATCCATGCCTCAGCTGGTGATGATGTTCCGTATCTGTGTATATTTTCACGTGTATTTAATGTTAAAGGTGTATTTAGGCAATAAACGTGTAATTACATACAATAATAGGCGTGTTTTGTTGACTTTCTTAATGTTCACATTAGGAACTGTTCAAAAAAACTCTTAAGCTTTCCAGTTTCATTAAGACATTTTGCATTTGAATGTTGGCACTATTTGCTTGGGTACTAGCTGTTACTTCAAATGTCAAAAACTCATTTAAAAACATAATTAAAATGGACGAAATTCAAGAGCAAGTAAGTTTAATTAAAAAATAGAACAGTTTCACTTGTATTACTCATTAAAATTAACATTTAATAGATTTTGATGTCATAGGTGAGTTCGAGCAAAGATAATTTTTATGAAACTATCTTCGAATCCTGAAAGTTATGGGGAAGAAATTAAAATTAAAAGAAAATCTATCAATTTCTTGGATATGGAGATGAGGAATTTAAATCCCACTTTAGGTTGAAGCGTTTAACTGTGGAATATATAATATGTAAGTTGTCGTAATCGTAAATAGCATTTATAGTCATATTATATCTACTTGTCTATTCATTTTCTTAGCAAATTATTCCGAATCTGGCTTTTCTCCCAAATTACTTCGACATGGTGGTGGACAAACAAAAATGGGTTGCAGTAAAGAAATCCTAATGTTTATTTGGTATTTGAGCAACACCGTTACATTCAGGCAATTGGGCAACTTATTTGGCGTGTCTAAATCTTCTGCTTGAACAGCTGTCGGTAGAGTTAGTAAGTGGTTTGTTTCAATTGGCAAACAACATATAAAATGGCCTCAAGGAGATATGGTCAAAACAATCGCCAAAAAGTTTGAAGCAAAAAACAAAATACCTGGTGTGTTGGGAGCTATTGATTGCACTCACATAACCATAAACTCACCAAATCTCAATAAGCATTGCTACTACGACAGAAAAAAAAACTTCAGCATTGTGTTGCAAGCAGTTGTGGACGCCGATAAAAAATGTAGGTATTGATATTTTTTGCGGTGAGCCTGGGTCTATTCATGACAGTCGCATTTTAAAAAGATCAGTACTCTACCGAAAAGCACAAGAAAATTACAGATACCTATTTCCATATAATACCTTTTTGATTGGTGACTCGGCATACACAAACTCGGGTTGGTTAATTTCACCTTTCAAGGACAATGGGAGACTGACTGAAATTCAACAAAAATTTAACAAACGGCATTCATCAACTCGAATAACCGTGGAAAACACTTCGCTTTATTAAAATGCTGATTTCGAAGAATTTTAAAATTCACTGTGCAGAGAACGATACGAGGAGTGATGAACCGTAGTGACAAGTGCGTGCATACTTCATAATATATACTTTGGATGATGATTTTTTTTGAAATTGAAGAGATATCACATCAAAACGATAATATTGCTGATTACGAAGATACAGATATCAACCGAAGACAAGTTTTGTTTAATCACCTTCGTGAAAAACGAATTATTTAATAAAATTTTGTATGTAACCGATTTAAAAAATAAAAAGCAAGTGGATAGAAACGCAAACGCGTAAAAAAGTTTCTGTCATTTTCATTTAAGAGGATTTCTATTACTTTTAAGAAATTTCTTGAAATTGGTAGATATACCACCGCTCTCGTTGGAAAACTATTAGCTTCACAAGGATTGTTGAAATCGCTCCTAATTTCATTTTAAGTCCCCTAGTGTTTCTGAAAACCATTTTCGAATCAAACAATTCAAACAAATTTCGATATAAAAGTAATTTCGACATTTTCTTTAAAACTGAAAAATGCCGGAAATTACTTTTATATACAAATTTTTTGGAATCCTTATTCGATTTGAAAAAGACTCAGAACCGTTCCAATATTTCAAATGAAGCAAGAATTTTGGATATGGCATCGTTATATAACTACCAATTTCAGAAAATTTCTATTACTTTTAAGAAATTTCTTGAAATTGGTAGATAAACAACGATGTAATTTCCATACTACTTGCTTCAATTTGGATTATTGGAACGGTTTTGAGTTTAAATTGAAGTCTTCTAAGTGATTATGAAAACCATTTTCGAATCAAACAAAGATTTCGAAAAATTTCCATATAAAAGTAATTTCCGGCATTTTTTTTAGTTTTAAAGCAAATTCCGAAATTACTTTTATATAGAAATTTTTTGAAATCTTCGTTCGACTTGAAAATGGTTTTCAGAAACACTTAGGGGACTTAAAATGAATCTTAGAACCATTCCAACCATCCTTATAACCCTAATAGTTTTGAAACGACAGTGAGGTATATCTACCAATTTCAAGAAATTTCTTAAAAGTAATAAAATGAAACTAAGAAATATTTCAACCATCCTTGTGAAGTTAGTATTTTGGAAATGACAGCATTGTATAACTACCAATTTTAAGAAATTTCTTAAAAATAAAATAAACTTTCTGAAATTGGTAGATATATAATGCTGTCATTTCCAAACTAATTGCCTTATTTAGTTTATTGGAACGGTTCTGAATTTGAAATCAAGTCCTCTTAGTGGTTATTAAAGCTTTTTCAAATTAATCCAGAGGTGTGTTTGTGTATGCAAAAAAATACGCAGTCGATTGTATAGTGCGTAGACCAGGCTTTTTTTTAAACTTACCATACAATATTTTTAAACTCTGTGTATTTTGTAAATAAAAAAAACATTCTTTTGTGTTATTCATTTTTATTTACTTTTTCAAATATTTTTTTTATTAAAGCCAATTTTTCATTTTCAATTGCTTCCATTTTTTTAAACCTTAAATCTTTTTTGATTGCTTCCTGCTTTTTAATTTTTAATTTTTCCTCCAATTACCTGGAGTTGTTCATTTTTACTTTTTTTGCTTGTGGTTCTGGAGTTTGGTCATTAGTTGAAGACGTTGATGGCGATGGAGTGTTTTCGAGATCGGGAAATTCAGATGTGTATGACGGGCGGTATTGCTGTTGCTGTTGATGTTGATGTTGATGTTGCTACATGATAACTGGCTTCATCATTGGCGTAGGTAGGAATTTTGTCTAGGGGGGGCAGTCAGCCAGTTGATATACCACCGCAAGTTTTAAATTTTATTTTTAATAATATTTATAAAAAAACTTTCAAAAATATTAACTTTAAATAGAAAATCATTAGGTTTTATAGATAGAGCTTTTGTCAAAACCATAAGTGTTGTAATAAATGAGTTAGTTCTCTCTCATACGAAGTGACACCACACTATACTCTGCTAAATCAAAAATGTTGTTTTCTAAAAAAGTTGATATTTACAAAAGAATTGGTATATTTCAAAATTTATTGCATACACTAAATCAAGATTTACAAAATAACCAAATTTTACAAAAAAAGACTTTGTTTCTGAGTTTTTGTTTTTTAATTAAGTTTTAATTTTACATGTTCTTGGCTGAACTGGTTCAGGACTTTTTCGGAAGTGATTTTATTTTTAACTATTTCATTTTCAATATTAAGTAGTGATACATTAGAGAAACGATTTTGGAGCATTGTTGTTCTCGCCGCATTGCTGAGAAACTCCTTTCACAGCTGGCGGAGCTCACTGGAAGAGCTAACGCTGCCTGAAGAAGTTTGTAAAAGTTTGGAAACATCTCTTTTGAAACATTTTGTTTTAAATTTTCGATGCTTGTTTCACAATTTTTCAGTTGAAAAATATTTTTTAATATCAAAGCTTCAGCACTCAGTGCTTACACAATCAACTTTAAAAACATCTTTATAGTTATTAATAAAATCTTCTGCAGTAGGTAATCCTGTTTAATTTCAGGAAAGCGTCTACAGCCTTTGCTAATGGTAGGTTTTCAAAACGGCGCGGCGTTTAAAGTTGACAATTATGTTATCCATTACCTAAGTAGTATGCTGCAGTAAGAGCTGAAAAAATAGATGAGCGTGGTGGATATGACATTTTGGGACTAGTACCCTTCAAGCACAGTACACAAATCAAAGGTATTATATTGCGCAGGTTGTCAAAGTTGGAAGTGTCAGAAAATTAAAAATGGCTGTTCCAGTGCCCACAGGAACTCAGCACGCGTCATTAGAAACAACAACAAAATATTGAAATTAGACAAGTAAAGGGACACTGGATCCACCATTTTACCACCATAATACCTCAATTTTGATAGATGCGCAGAACTGAACAAAAATGAAAACGCTAATGATATTACCTTTAAAATGTGTACTGTGCCCTTCAAGCAAACGAGTCCGCTTTGGATCCGCGCACGTAGTAAACAACGTATGGATGACTCCGTACACGGATCCAAACATGGATCCGCAAAACTGCGTTTGTCGGTTCAAATTAGTATGGAAATTAGAATCACCACGGACTCATTTTGTGCATGTATTGTAAGAGAGAGAGCTTCCCATTTCACCATACTCAGCGAGAACCGAAACAAAATGGAATCCAGAACGGATCCAAAAAAATGAACGAACGAGACAGGCGTTTTGTGGTTGAAGAATATTATGCAATTTATTTTCTTCTATCGTTTGTATATAAATGAAACATCACGATGTATTTTGTTATTAATAATTAAATAATTAACTTTTGATTTTAAATTGATTTTCTTTCTCGAGGGAATTTTTATTAAACTGTTGCGCTGGGCATGAACGTGAACACATTGAAAAAAGTTAATTGTTTTTGTTGTCTTCTCCTTTGTTTTCAGTCCATAAAAAAATACTTACCATTAGGGTAATGCATACATTCTCTCTTTCCCAGTAAAAAAAAGTTCTCTCGAATTTCGTTCTTTTTTTTGCATACATATACAAAAAATGTGCTAATGTGTGTATGACACTCCGTTTTGAAATGATCCAAGAAAGACCGAAAAAGTTGGGTCAGTGAATTTGCTTGAGGAGTAAGTATACCTTTCTTAACGCATACTCCTGCAAACCCTAAATGACAACCCATATTTCCTATCTATAACTTATAATATCTGGTTTATATGCAATAACGAAGGTAGTTGTAGGTATTGTGTTTGCAATTAGTTTTCACGTATTACATATACATACGTACGAACATAGTGATACGTTGTTATTATTTTTGCGTTTTTTTACACTACCTTGAGAAAAATACGACGACCAGCTGGTAAAAAACCTTAATGTAGGAAAAATATAAATTTTGTTGTCTTTATAATGAATGACAAGTTAGTACTGTCGATTTTCTAGGGTGGGCAATACGATTTCTAGGGTGGGCGCCAACCACCTTTGCCCACCCTTAACTACGCGCATGGGCTTCATCCGTGTCTATTCTTACCCTATCCGAAAGGTGTTCATACTCTTGTAGGTGAACTGTGTAGTCGTACCAATCGGCCGTCACTATTGATGGAGCAGGCGATAGCGCTGGTGTTACTGTCGTTTCTGGTATTGTTGAAGGCTTTAAAAAAAAAGATGTTAGAACAATTTTTTAAACAAGTTACATATGTTTTTACTTACCATTCGTATTTCATCGGCTCCAAAATTGATGGTGTGATTATTGAAAATTATGGGTTCTTTCCCGAAAATTTCCTCCATTTCATCCAGAAATGGTGCGACGCACGGTGCAGCTCCCGTTTGGCTGTTGTTAACTTTTGCTGCCAAATACGCCGCGCCCTTATAAGCGTTGTCATTTTTGTTTCTAGATGTTTTTTTTTTGTTGTTTCCGGACACTGAAATCAAAAATTGGACCAATTGGACTTTCTCCTTGCTGGACAAATGAATTCAGGTCGCCTAGCATCGGAATGCCTTAGTTTCTTTTTGGTCCCATCCCTTTCTAGTGGCTGAAATAGAAAAGATAAATATTAATTTTATCCAAATGAGATTAATTACATATGTTTCATTCTTTAATTTTTAAATTTGAATTGTTTTTATAAGATGAAGTTATATATTTACCTCTATTATTTCTGTATTTTCTTTTTTCTCGATCCATCTCAAATAACTGTAGTTGGTTGCCGGGATGTGTTCATTAAAAATGGTTACTTACTAAAACCAATATTATTCTGCTCGAAGGTGTTATATATGTCTTAGCAATTTGTAGAGGATAATTTTCATAAAATAATTTTATTTGCATCATCGAAAATGTATTTTGTTGTTGTTTAGTAAAATAATTCGCTGTCAAATTTTAAATCTTCATACAAAAGTTATTTTTTCAAAATATTTTCAAAACTACCATACTCACCGAACATATTTTCCTGGAAAACATGCAAAGATACCAACATAACAAGCAAATTCATTGGAAAGTTAATGTTCACATTAGAGTTACTGAAGTTTGAATGTGCTGTTAACTTGTTGTTTTTGCATTTGCATGTTAAAAGTTGGCTTAATGTGAAAAATTTCTTAATGTTCACATTAGAAAGTCAACAAAACACGCCTTTGTGGTTCAAAAGACGCTGAAAAATAGATACTATGCCGTAACTAGTTGTTTGGAAAATAATTTATTCTTGTTGTAATATAATATTAAGTATCTTAAAATCGCTTCACCTCAGTTACAAAAAAATTTACGCTTTTATAATAAACGTCTATTTAGAATCTACACATGGCACATGCATACGTGCTGAATTTTTTTTTTAATTAACGTGTAGGTACACGTGACACGAATACTCGTGTAATTAGATATACCTACACGCTTTAAATCGAAATCACTAGTTCATGTATATGGAGTTAAATAATATGTGCTTCGTCATGGATGTCATAATTTGAAGGCATATCTAAGAACGCTAACTTCATTGGCTTACTATCCACACTTGGAACCGTCTCAACCGTTCTTCAATAAAGACAGCTTGTTTACATGAAACTCAAATCACAAATTTTGTTTCCAAAATCGAAATATGTAAGACATTAAATTCAATCCCCAGTTTAATTTTTGACAGAAATAAGTATTTTTTTTGGATTTCTTAAATAAATATACTTAAAACTTTGTCGATATTATATTTTCTTCAAAATATATGCAATATATACAATGGATTTGGAAGACATTTAATCGACGTGTGAAATGGTTTACCTATTCCAAGTGTCAAATGTTTGACAGTAGTTCTTTTGTTTTCATTGATTTATTTCAATGGATTCATTTTAAATGGACTTTATAAGGGCCCACAATAGATAGTAAAAGTAAGGATAATTAAGTTAAAATTCAATTTGGGAATTGACAAGCAAGTCATAAGAATTTTGTAATTATTTAATTATGAATTATATTTTCATTTGATGTTTTATTTCCTTTAAACTTCTCTATTTGAATTTTTAATTTACTGAATAAGAGCACATTAAATTGCTCTATATGACTTTCGCTCATTGAGATATCAATTGAGACATATCTACATATTATATTTTTGTTTAGATATTAGGGCCAATAGTGAATTGTGGCATAAAGTGTCCACGCTACAAAAACTGACTTATTTTTTAGTTGACACATAAAGTATTTTTTGAATTCAAATTAACTTTTGGGGTTTATGTATTTGTCGTCTATAAAAATATTGCATTTTTCTATGGAAATATTTATATCAGCTTCTGGATTCATATTCTTGTTCGATAATTCTTGAATAGTGAAGTATAGAATCCCGAAAACACGGTACTAATACCGTTTTTAATTTCTACTTTTTTTGTATTTTCCCTATTTCACAAAATGTCTGGACCCTAGACCTTAGCTTATTTGTTGACGTTTTAAACTTCCTGCTTAACCTTTCTCCATTAAAACTGTCAACTGACAATACTATGCATGAAAACATATACATATTTTAATTTATACATCATCGGGCATACTTGCAGGAAGTTCAAGAATAAAATAAAATTCTCGGACAACAGTTATTTATGATTATTTAATTCAGAAATAAATCACTTGATATTTGCACAATCCTGTAACAATTGAACTTGAACCTCTTTGAGTATATAGATATATAAAACTGAAAACATTTGTGGATCAAAAATGTCACGATACTGAAAGTTTTATTTTTCATGCTATATAATGTCAAATTATAAACCAGTTTTGAAATGATATCATAATATTACGTATGTAGATACGTATTAAACCTTTATATTTACCCACTTATAATTGCAAATGCAACCAGGAATTGATGAACAAAATAAAATTAATTTATTAATAAACCATTGAACATAAAATTCACAGCTAGCAGAGAATCATCCATATCAAAGGGCACGGTGCCCAGCCAAGTTCTGGCACTACACCCTTTTTACAGGAACAAACTCAGGCGATTTTCGACCCCCCTCTAACTTCAGTATCAATAAAGTTAGGAACTTCAAATTCGAAATATTTGGTTGCCTAGCCAAGCACAAGCACCACACCAACTTTTATCTTCTTAGCTTAGGTGTTTACCGAGATATAAGACGTCAAAAATCGCGAAAACCATAACTGACTGACTCACTCACTCACTCACTGACAGATCATCAAAATTATGGAGCACTTCCCGACACCGCAGAATCTTGTTATTTCGCACAACGGTAGGTCTTGTGGTGCATACAAAGGAAAAAATCGAAAATTTGAGGTTTCCAATTCAGGGGGCGTGGTATCCGCCCACTTTCCCGGAATTATTATAAATTATATGGAACACTTTCGATTGCTGTAGAATGGTGAAATTTGGCAGAGCGGTAGGGCTTTAAGTTTATACGAAAGAAAAAATTCAATATTTGAGGTTTTCCATTCAGGGGGCGTGGTATCCACCCACTTTCCCGGAATTATTATAAATTATATGGAACACTTCCGATTGCTGTAGAATGGTGAAATTTGGCAGAACGGTATGGGCTTTAAGTTTATACAAAAGAAAAATTTTAATATTTGGGGTTTTCCATTCAGGGGGCGTTGAACCGATTGTTGTAAAATGATGAAATTTGGTAGAGCGATAGGGCTTAAAATACATACAAAGAAAAAAATAAAATATTTGGAGTTGTCCACTCAGGGGGCGTGGTATCCGCCCATTTTCTCAGAATAGTTATCAAGGAGCATTTTCAATTGCTGTAGAATGATTAAATTGGGTACAGCGGTTGGGCTTGAGGTGCATAAAAAGAAACAGATTTAATATTTTAGGTTTTTCATTCAAGGGGCGTGGTATCCGCCTACTTTCTCAAAACTTCGGCCAGTTAAATGGAGCACTTCCGATTGCTGTAGAATGAGGAAATTTGGTAGAGCGGTAGGGCTTAAAGTGCATACAAAGAAAAAAATAGAATACTCGAGGTTTTCAATTCAGGGGGCGTGGTATCCGCCCAGTTTCACAGAATGTTTATCAATTATATAAACCACTTCTGATTGTTGTAGAATTATATTAGTAGGTATCTTACGAGGTATAAGGTATTCCCTGACAAAAAATAAAAATCTTTGCAAAAAGGAGTGAGATCACAACAAAAAACATAAATGTTAAAAAAACAGCCAAGTTCTTCTATATAAAAATCTGTATATAAAACAACTCAGCCGTGAAAAGTAGTGCGATCTTAAAGTATGCCAAGTTCTAACTTTATGAAGGTTTAATATCAAATATTTTAAGAAGAGTAATATTGAAACAACACCAAGTTACGAGAGAAATTTATTATTTAATGATTACTCACTAAAATTTGGGGTTTACTTGGCAAGTTTTATTTTAATTACTCACAATTCAAAACGTTTTGAAAACTTGACAATGTGAACCTCAAATTTTAGTGAGTAATCATTAGCCTAGTTCCTTTACTTTGAAACTCTGTGATTTTCTCTACAAAACTGCGAATTTCTACACCAAAGTCTGTCAAAGTTCATATAAAAAAATAAAATGACGTAGAAATTCACACAAATGCAAAGAGTTTCAATGTAAAGGAACACACCTATTAAATAAAAATTTCTCTCATAACTTGGTGTTGTTTCAATATTATTCTTCTTAAAATATTTGATATTAAACCTTCATAAAGTTAGAACTTGGCATACTTTAAGATTTCACTACTTTTCACGGCTGAGTTGTTAAATATACAGACTTTTATATATATATATAGAAGAACTTGGCTGTTTTTTTAACATTTATGTTTTTTGTTGTGATACATATTACATAATATTCTCACAGCCTCTTTTACATTTTTTTTCAAGTTAAAAAGAAAAATATATTCTGTACCTTAAGATTTAAGGAACGAAAATAATACATTTTGAAAAGAAGGATGGTTTGCATCTTTAGAACAGAATATAATATATGTATGTACATTGTACATGTGTACATGATGTATGTATAATTAATTAATTAAATTATAATTAAAAATTCCAAATAACTAGAAAACTAAATTCATATAATTTTAATAATCCGTTATATTGTTCTTTTACTTACAGATAGTAAAGTTTTGAGATAACCTGCACTGAGATTTTTCTATAGGCAATACAATGCAAATAAAAAGGAATGTTTACATAAAACGACACAAAATACTTTAGGAGTACGTAATTCAAACTTCAAATTACATTGCAGTAGAATAATAGACACAATTGGCATATGTACATGAAAAACTCGCTTCATAAGAATCCTTGGCAAACTCACTTATGCAACTGGAAATGGAAAATCTTTCAATTTTTTTCATTCAGTTTGTTTTTATAAATGTCATTTTATCTGATGGAAAATCTTTACAAAATTCAGTTTTACATGACTCAAACACAACATTTGACAATGCAAACTTTAATCTTACCAACGCAGTCCCAACAGTGATAGGAGAATGGAATGAGGCTGCAACAACAAATTTTCTCACCTATTCTGAGTTACAGCCCGAAAAAACAATGTTTTCGCTAACGGAAAACTCTCTAAAGAAGAATCAAATTTTTTACGATGAACAAGATAGTTTCAGAGATACTGAAACGAGTTCATCGACGACTCCGAGTTATGTGAGTCCCTCTTCTTCACATGAAAGTGATAGCAAATTCCAATCAACAATGATTAAATTAGAAAATACCATAGAAACACTGCAAGCTCCAATTACTCCAAACCCATACACGAATGTGTATACTACGAAAATTTCAATTAATTCAGACAACATATCAGAAGATGATTTTGCAAGAATATATTCTTTTCAAGAGACCAATGCCAGTGCAGAAAATCTTTCACAAGATTCACTTTTTCAAAATAATTTAGGTAACATAAATGTTGGAAGGGCAATTTTGTCATTTCCAAACAAAAAAATCGAAAACATCATGTCGCCTACAGTAAAATCATCTACTTCGACACCGGTTACAATATCGACTTTTAATGTCAGCAATACAACAACATCGTGGCCAGTGAAGCATGCTTCGGTTGTGGAAGGCGATGTTGTACTGGGGGGCCTAATGATGGTGCATTCAAGAGGAGATAGAATAACATGTGGACAAATTATGCCACAGGGTGGTATTCAAGCTCTGGAGGCGATGCTTTATACATTAGACCAAATAAATGAAAATCAGTTGTTGCCGAATATAACATTGGGTGCACACATACTGGATGATTGCGATAAGGATACTTATGGGTTAGAAATGGCAGTAGATTTTATAAAAGGTAAGTTAACTTTTAAAAATATATTTTTCAAATTATTTATTTTCAAACGAAATCACTCTTAACCTATATGTATTAATCTTTATGCTATGGGATCCGAAACCTCTGAGCCGATTGAGTTCAAATTTTCAGGAAAACTTTGGTATTAACCCGAGAGTGAAATTTTGTCTAAAATTTGTCCATGCCAAAAACTGCATTTAGAGTGAGTGTATTTTCTTTTGTTAGATGAAACTATAAAGATTGCTGCATCGAAATAAAAATCGTTTAGGGGAGAATTTGGGGATATATTGAGAAGATTTTTTAAAACTTTAAAAAGCATTGTGTAGGGCGTGAATGTTGATGTATTATTTCCGGTTCATCGAAATTGTACAGTGCAGTAAACTTGCCACATATTTAAAACTATGAAATAGATATTTGCAGACTGAAGCTTCCATACAAAAACCACCGGTTCCCAAGTTATACAGTGTATTTATTTATTTGGTTATTATTATTATAAATTTTTTTTATTCGCCATCAAAGTATTATAGTTATACTATATTTTATATTAATTGTTTAAAGCTATTATAATTTCTTTGTTTTACAAAAAAAAAAACTTATATCGTATATTAAAAAAAAAAGAAAACCAATCACGTTTAGAGTTCCAAAATCCCGATATAATACTGTCTTTTTTTAAGCCTACAATTTTTCATCTCCGAATTGTAAAGGTCTAAAGTTTTGTTATATATTTGTCAGTTATCACCGCATAAAATTTTATTAGATATAAAAAAAAATATAAAAAACTTCACGTTTGTAATTTTAGCCATTTTTCACAAAAGTTGTTTATAAGTACAACTTTTGTGGCGGGGATTCTCTCTTAAACAAAAAAAGAAAGAATTTAAATTTACTAATTTTTGATAAAACAAAAAATATAAAAAATGTCTATTCTCACATTCGCTATTAATGTACAGTTTTCCTTCGGGAACGGGTTTTCTATTTAAGTAATGATTGCTTGAGATGAAAACACTTTTTCTGAAAATGTTGAAATAAATTAAATTGGAATGTAATGAAAGCTTTTAGTAGGTATACCTAAACAGATTCATTATTCTGAATTCTGTAAATTATAAAAGAAAAATTGCACTTTTTTTCATTATCAAAACAATTTTCCTTTTATAATTTACAGAATTTTGGAATACAGAATTTTGAAATACAGAATTATGGTTTTAAAGAACTTTTAAAACAGAATTTTGGAAAACAGAATTTTAGATTCACAGAATTTTAAAATACAGGAATTTGGAAACTGATTTTTGGCACTCACAGAATAATGACCCCAACCTTTTTCCCTCATCTATAATATCATCAGAATCAATTTCTTAACTCGATTAAATATGTAAAAGAATATGTTTTAAATATATATTGAACTTAGTTGTAAATCTAATCTAATTATGTAAAAAAAATGGCAGCTGTAAATTGTGTTGTCAAGCGATTGTACATTAATAACTTGGCTGAGTCTATTTTTTTTTTTTTAATCTTAATGAGTTCGGTACAACCAACTCTTCAATGGTTTTTTTTAAAACTGTAAAAACAAGAAATAGGAAAGATAATATAGTTTCTGAAAAAGCCAAATTGATCAATCTGAAAAGTGCCTGCCAAATTCACAGACACGAGTGCTTTCTTCACCAATTCACAAATATTCAAAGAATCATTATAGAGTTTGGATGGATGCTTTTTATATGTAATAATACTCGTATACTTCAGAAAAAATTGTTGGAAAAGCTGTCATATTTGTTCATATTATTTTATGGATAGTTATTAGTTAGTTTGAACTATGAAGTATGTATGTTATATTTTATATGGATATGTAGCTTCATTTTGTCCTAAGAAACGCTCTGTAAAGGACATTACTAGTAAATGCATCTAAACAGAATTAAATATGATTTTTGGGAATAATTTTCATAGAGACGAATACACGATAAACTGCATTATTTGATTTAGGTTTAAGAAATTATTTGAAAAAATCGATGAGTGGAAGTAAATCCATTTTCAGTTTTTCACTTAAAAAAGGTGAAAACTGAAAGAGAATCTACTTTGGTCTGCATTTTTTGCTTAAAATCAAACTGCAATAATGCAGCTTGCTAGTATATTCAGTACAGAAACAGGATCTCTGTAGGTTGAAGCATATGGAAATGGGATCACAAAGTGTTCAGAACTTTTTCAAGTTTTTCGAGAAAAATTGAAAAACCGGAAGAAAATATGAACTTTTTTTGCGGCTGTGTCCAACCGAAATGCTTTATAACGGGTGATTTTTTAGCTGGTTTGGTTTTGGCAACACTGGTTTTGACAGCTGACGTGTGTTTAGTACCTTGTGTCACTGTCAAACAGCTTCAGTTTGGTTTGCAATTTAACCATGGATCGTCTTACAAATGAACAACGCTTGCAAATTATTGAATTTTACTATCAAAATTCGTGCTCTGTTCGAAATGTTCATCGCGCGCTGCTTCCATTTTATGGTCGGCATTCTCGACCTTCTGAGCAGTCTATTCGGAAGATTGTGACCAAATTTCGCACCAAATTTACTTTGTTGGACATTAAACCACCAACACGTTTACGTACTGTGCGTAGTGAAGAAAATATTGCGGCCGTATCAGCTAGTGTGACAGAAGACCGCGAAATGTCGATTCGGCGCCGTTCCCAGCAGTTAGGCCTTTGTTACAGCACTACGTGGAAAATTTTGCGGAAGGATTTGGGCGTAAAGCCTTTTAAGATACAGCTGGTGCAAGAACTAAAGCCAGCCGACCGACACAGCACGCGAAACAATGGCGCAATTGCGAGGCGAGTTTGGTGAACAGTTAATTTCACGTTTCGGGCCGGTCAATTGGCCGCCTAGATCGTGCGATTTGACACCATTAGACTATTTTTTGTGGGGGTATGTTAAGGCTAATGTCTATAGGGACAAGCCCGCTTCGATTGACGCACTGGAAGCCAACATCCATGCATTCATTCGTGAGATACCGGCCGATATGTGTGAAAGAGTATGCCAAAATTGGACTCAGCGGATGGGCTACCTGAGACGCAGCCGCGGTCAACATTTGCATGAAATTATCTTTAAACATTAAATTGCAAGGTTCAAACTATCGATTCAAATAAATATTTCATTCATTTTTTCGAATTTTTTGTGTTTTTTTTTTTTAAAAGTTCTAAACCTCTTAAAAAATCACCCGTTACAAACGGTTCATATACAATTGTGCAGGAGTTCTCTCGTCCGTATAGCCTTTGGAGTAACAAGAGGTATATGGGTACAGTCACTAGCTGCAATAGTCCCTTTGATGTTGAATTTGTTAAAAAATCTAAGAGTTTACATCATATTTAACGTTTCGAACATGTTAACGTTCTGCATCAGCCTTTTTATTATTCAAATATAAAAATAAACAAGTTCACCAGAAAAGTAAAAAGTCAAACAAATAATGAACTTACAAAAACTTAGGTATTTCACTATTTATAAATAAATACTGCAGGCAAACAAAAAAAAAACACATTAAAAATTTTTATCAAAACTGAAAAACAAAATTTGCAAATAAGTATAAAGTTGAATTTACATATTACAATTATTTATAAATTTACGTCTTTCAAACTGATGTAACTCACCACTACTAAACTTGATTAGTTTCTGATCTTATTTTTGTATCATCCCTGTAAAATATGTAAAAGTGAAATATAGATTGACTTGTTTGATTTTTGTAATTTGGAACGTGCGTTTACTTCAGTGGCGACGAGGATTTTTTTTAATTTTACGAACTTGCGAATTGTGAATTTTTTTAAGAAAACAATTTAATTATTCATAAATGGATAAGGATTTTATTGAGAAAGTCTTAAAATCACAACGTGATTGGATGGATAAGATATTGGAGGATCAAAAGTCATGGTTATCACAAAACACGCCAGTAAACCCAGTAATAAGTGCGTCGGTTATCCAACCATTTCCAGCTTATAAGAAGGAAGATAATTAGAAAACTTACCTTAAGCAAATGGAACAGCACTTTGAGGCATGCCGAATCACTGAACCAAAAACGCGCATGCTTCTTATCGTGGGTTGGAGCAGACAACTTCGAGATTTTACAAAAACTCTATGGCGTAGATGATGTGGCAACTAAGAGTTTCAAAAATCTCACCGGTAAGCTAAGTGAACATTTCACTTCTAAAATTCATGTACTTGCAGCGCGCTACCTATTTCACAAGACTGTGATGAAACCTGGACAGTCATATGCATCTTGGATTGCAGATCTCAGAGGAGTGGCTCGTAATTGCCTGTTCACGTGCTCAGGTGAAAGCTGTGGCAATTCTTATGTGTATAACATGATACGAGATATTCTGGTGTTATACACACCTCACAGCAGTATCCGCACGCAGGCGCTCCAGAAGGCAGATCCATCCAGATGTGCTAGACATTACGAGAGCCTATGAGACTACACAACAAACTTTTTCTTCTATTACTGATAGCAATAATGTTGTAGAAGTAAACCAGCTGCCAGTGACTAACAGTCATGAAAATAATCGTACACCTTCGCAATACCAATATAAATCCTGCCCAAACTGTTTTGTCAACCACAGTAGGCACTACAAATCAATCGCAGATGCAAGAAAGTGGGACACATTTAGGCAGTATGTATGTTGAGAGGGAGAACGGCAGTAGGTGGAGCAAATGAGGAAGCTAGCAGCAAAAACAAAAGTCTTCGAAGTCGGCGCCGTCGTAAGGGCTCGCATTGACAGCAAAAATCGCAATCGCAGAACAAACTTTCAGATAATTCTGCTGAGAAGCTTCATTTTGCCGAAGTAGTGGAATCACATGATGACTTGCAAGCGGATTCAAGCTCAACCATAATGATGGAACTAGCTGTTAATGGGAAGATGATGACGTTTCAAGTTGACACAGGAGTATCGTGTTCATTGGTTGGAAACGAGGGCTATAGACAGTTGGGTCAACCTAAATGTGGTACAACCAGTAAGACGTTGACAGCGTATGGTGGAACACCGCTTTCCATTAGAGAAGAGTTAAAAGTAGATGTCGTTTTTAAGGAAGCAACACATAAAGTTAATTTACTTGTTGTAAATACTGGTGGATCCAATATTCTCGGAAAGGACTGGTTTAGGACATTTAATCTAACTGTGCAACATTCGATTTTGCAAATCGTTTCAAGCGAGTCATTACTCAACAGCATTGAAGCACTGTGTGTGACATATTCGGAGTTGTATTCGACTGGATTAGGTAAGTGCAAGAATTATAAAGCGCATTTGGCCCTAAAAGATGGGGCTGTTCCAAAGTTCGTTCGACATCGACCAATTCCATATGCACTGCTAGAAGACACCAAAAAAGAAGTAGACCGCTTGATTGAAGCTCAGATCCTCAAACATTTACATCGTACGCAGTGGGCCGCTCCCGTGGTAATAGTGCAGAAGGCCAATGGTGGCTTACGAATTTGTGGAGATTTTAAGTCTAGTATAAATCCGCAGCTCATCGCTAATCGACACCCGCTACCTCGCATTCGCGACATCTAAAAATCGAGTTGGATGACGAGTCCAAAGAGATGACTGTGATTAATACACCCTTTGGACTTTATGAGTTTCAGAATATAATGGAGCAGTTGTTTGCCAACCTACCTGTAGCTGTATATCTGGACGACATCGTCGTTTCGGTTAAAGATAATTCTGAACACTTGCTGACAAATTGAAGGAGGTGTTCAGTCGTCTTCAAAGTAATGGGTTCCGGTGCAATAAACTAAAATGCACTTTTGCTAAGGAGCAGCTGGAATACTTGGGCCATACACTATCTGCTGCTGGAATCCGTCCTTCTGAAAAGCATTTGGATGCACTCCGCAGCCCTCGAATCTAAAGGAGTTGGAGGCTTTAATAGGTAAATTGAACTATTATAATCAATTTATACCAAATTTCTCGCAGGTTGCTGGACCTCTTAATGCACTACGTGCAAAAAATGCTGAGTTCGTATGGTCCTCTAGCCAACAAAAGGCGATGGAAACTTTAAAACGCAGTATACTGGAAGCTGCACGACTAGCCCACTTTGATGAAACACTACCTCTGATCTTGGCTACTGATGCCTCCAGCTACGGAATCGGGGCGGTTATATCACATCGATATCCGAATGGGACGGAGAGACCCATAGCCTTCGCCTCCAAAACACTCGACAAGCACCAAAAGTTATACAGCCAGGTTGAAAAGGAGGCATTGTCAATTGTATATGGGGTAAAGAAATTTCACTGCTACTTGTATGGTCGCCCGTTTGAGTTGCAGACGGACCATAAGCCATTGACAACCATATTCAATCCCAGTAAATCGATTCCAAAAATGACAATGCGTCGCCTTCGTAACTGGGCCCTGACACTCATGGCCTATAATTATGACATCAAATACCGACCTACCTCTAAACATGGGAATGCAGATGCGTTATCACGCCTTCCAGTGGGTCCTGACGCAGAGTTTAACAAGTCGGATGGCGAATGTCATGAAGTGAATACTATTATGCAAGATTTTAGTACTGGTCCGTTAAATGCTGAGTTGATCGGTAAATACACTTTAAAAGATAAAGTTCTGAAGAAAGTTGCCGCTTACATAAAAAATGGATCGCCGACTTGGCTGGCAGATGACGAGACGGATATGAAACCATATTTTGATCGAAGTTGGCCTTGACAATTCAAAATAATATCATTCTCCTTAGTTCAGATTGTGAACGAGTCGTCATTCCGGAGGTGATCCAGGCTAGAGTGCTTAAATACGTCCATGAAGGTCACTGGGGTGTGTCTAGAACGAAGCAAATAGCACGACAATATATCTGGTTCCCAGGTATAGACAAACAAATTGATAAGATGGTAACGGAGTCGGAATGTACTATTTGCCAACAAGCTGCAGCCGATCCAAAACGAGAGTATAGCAATTGGCCTCCCACAGATGCAGCATGGGAAAGAATACATCTAGACTTAGCTGGACCATTTTTTAACAAAATGTGGCTTATCTGTGTAGACTCGTTTTCAAAATTTCCATTTGTGGTGTCAATGTCATCTATAACTGCTGAAGCAACTATCAAGGCAATCTAATCAATTTTTGCGATTGAACGACTTCCTAAAGTGATTGTCACCGACAATGGAACACAGTTCACGGCCCAACGATTTAAGGAGTTTTGGGAGTTCCACTCAATTCAACACTACAGAACAGCTCCTTTCCATCCGGCGTCGAATGGACAAGCTGAGAGATTTGTTCGAACATTTAAGGAGTCGTTTAAGAAGAATATGGCGGAGAAGAAGGACTCCGATACTGCTCTCTATTCATTCCTTTCTACTTACCGATCAACACCTTGTGAAGTTTCACTCAAATCTCCAGTAGAACTACTTCATGGCCGTCAGTATCGAAACCTTTTGTCATGTTTTGTTCCAGAAGGAGAAAAGTTAAAACTGAAGGACTTTTCTACAAAATTTTACTGTTCACAGGAGGTCTTCGTCCGTGAGTATTTGAAGTCAAAGAAGTGGTCAAAAGGTGTTATCAAAGACGTATTTGGTAACAAGATGTATGGAGTTCAAACAAATGGTGGATACTAGAAGCGTCACCAAAACCAGATTCGTCCATAAAGATTCCAGTTGGATGCTGACTTAACCCTCATGGCACCATCGGAGTCAGCGAACAATCGAGATGGAAACTTGAGGGAAGGTAAAATTCAATTCAATAATAATGAAAATTTCGATTCTTACAAACAGGTTGGCGAGGTTGAAAGCATGAATACTAAAATAGCTACGGATAAATCCATTCCTGGAGATGATGCGATCCAGGTAGCAGATCCAGTAAGCCAACCATGTACGTCAAGCAAGGCTATT
The DNA here is from genome assembly GCA_929447395.1 of Epistrophe grossulariae. Lineage (NCBI taxonomy): Eukaryota > Metazoa > Arthropoda > Insecta > Diptera > Syrphidae > Epistrophe > Epistrophe grossulariae. The sequence goes on from OV839566.1 coordinate 85,602,695, forward strand.
CAACCATCAGCCGAACGAGACATAAGAAGATCAAATCGGGTTAAGAAGAAACCTGAACGATTTCAACCCTAGAGGAACTTAAATAAGGTCCGAGGAGATGATGTAACTCACCATTACTAAACTTGATTAGTTTCTGGTATTACTGTACCAAATCTTATTATTACTGTACCAAATCTTATTTTTGTATCATCCCTGTTAAATATGTAAAAATGAAATATAGATTGACTTGTTTGATTTTTGTAATTTGGAACGTGCGTTTACTTCACAAACAAAAATCAAAAGAGAATATTAAAGAAGAATATTAAAATAGGAAAGAAGATGAAGAGCTACGTCATCAACACCCTCATTCTCGCACATAATAAGATTTACTTTGATCAACCAAAATTGTTAGGCCTCTTGATCATAGTTTTAAAATTTGAAGGAGGTACATGAGCTTTATTTACGTATGTCCCAAAATTTTAAATAATAAATTAAAAATGGAAAGAAATTTAAATTATATTATACTATATTACATTAGTATAGGAAATGTGTTAACGATTTATTTATCGGATGCATTCACAGATTTTGAAAGCTGCTTATGAAGGGCGCCAAAAGGTATACTTACGCGCAATTTATTTTTGAAGTGCTTATAAAACATAAACGGTGACTGTACAAATTATTCTAAAACTTGTACAAATCTTCTGTTTTGTTTTTCTCGATGATTTTGAATAATTAATTAAAAATAGAAAGAAACTAAAATTTAAAAAATTAACGCCATGAAAAATCATTATAAAAAAATAAACAAACGATTCCATTTTGTTCAAAAATTTTACAAATTTAAAAAAAGTAAAATATTTTTTGTAAAAATATTTTCGGACATGTAAAAACTAAAAAAAAGACGAACGTGTACAAACGATTATCCATCGAATTGCATTTCCAGATTTTTTAAATTAATACGTTCAAATTTTTATGGGGCTAACTACATACTATTTTATTTAAATTGCTTATAAAAAAAAAACCGTACGTGTACAAATTATTTTAAAACTTGTACAAGTGATTGCAATTACCAGCTTTGCCCAACTCGAAAGTCGGGGTGCCAATTGCACGCAAGCTCTGATACGAGCCATGTCCGAGGAAATAAAGCACTGAAAGAAACTATGTATTAAAAAAAATTGATAAAATTGCAATAAAACCATGAAAAACTTACTCGAATAACAAAAGGCAAAGAAGTTGCCTGATTATCGTGAGGCTTCAAGCTCTGAATGGTATCCCAGCATAAAGTTTTCGGGAAGCGAAAAAACTTTATAAATGTAATTTTTTGGAGAGCGATTGGATCATTTGTATCGCTCAAATTTTTTAAATTCCGTCGCGTCGGCGCTGCAAACTCTTCTGTTTATGTAAAAAATTTACTTTTCATTTTCGTGGGAAAGATCAGCAATAATATGCACTATAACGAAGTCTATTTCTATTTTTGTGTACTCACAATAATTTACAAATCTAGAAAATTGAATTTTTTCTTACAAAATATACTGAATGTCATTCCAAAATGTCAAAACCTTAAAAATTTATGAGTTGTGACCTGCTCTGAAGGAGATCACAAGTTGTGACTAAAAAGTCACAAAATCAATTTCACCTCTCCTTGTGACTCGTGAGGTGTCACTGACTTTGGGAGAATCGGGCTGTTAACTTAAGTCCCGATAGCTAAAGTCTCGATAGTTTGTATAGAAATGTCAAGTTATTCGATTCATCGAATGAAACAATTTTCTTATGAAACAAAACAAAAATTGCGATCATTGTCTGGCATTTATTTATTTTTGTTTAAATGACTTGTTTTTGATTTATGTTTATATTTAATTTTGTTTTATATGAGGGGAAATAATTTTATATGTAAGTTTTCTCTTTATATGCTCACCATAAAGTTGAAAGGGTAGTGATGAGATTTTGTAACAGTGATGGGTTTGTTTGCTGTGATGACTTTGATAAGTCCCGATGTGGTTTTTTTTCGACAAATCCATATGGACTTGCAAAACAAAAACACGCCTGTTATCTAAATAGTAGCTATTACATATTTTTCAAAAAAAAATATTATTTTTACATATTATTTTTATAATTTATTAAACTTAACATAAATGTACAGCATAATACTTAAGTAGGTATAAAACTATTGCTACCTAGGGCTTAATGCTGAATCCATATTATTATGTTGACTATATCCAAATTGTTTTTGTTTATTTTTTGTTTTGTCTAATTTGCTCATTTTTTGTATTTTAACACACGAATTTCCCATTCTCTATATTTATATAGGTGAAATGAGATAATGTTGAAATTTTGCATTTAAAGATATGTACTGATGGCGGTTAAAACTTCAAAGAAGATCAAAATTATTTTTCAGTTCTACATTTGAAAAAATAATTATCAAATCAAAGGAAAGATTATAAAACATTCAGTAATTAATGCAAAACGAAAAGGTTTTGATAAAAAAAACAAGTAGGTATGTTAACATCAGTGGCGATTCCTGGTCTTAAGTTTTGGGTTGGCTACGAGTACCGACGAGTACCTTAGAAATTAAGAATAAATACACATTTGATAATTTTTGTTATATATGCCATAGATTGTTGGTATTTATCTTCATAATTATTATATTCGTCATTTGTTGCGTAGTAATTGTATACCTATTTCATAGAGTTTATTCCTCTTAATTCTTAGCTTGGCGCCGCGCCGCCCAACTAGCCAACTGAGAGCAATCGCCCATGGTTAACATGTATTTCCTTTATTGAAAATCACCAAATATATCGATATCATATTTTGTTTGTCTTTCCCAAAAGAGACAGTTTGTACAGATTTTGTTTCAAGTATAATGAGAAAACTTTATTGAAACTATTATATTTTAAATAATCCCTATAGTCTTTTTTTTATAAAAAAGTTTAAACTCAAAATCACTCTTTTAACCTCAAAAATAGTAAGATAACTAACTCTGAAAAGTAAGTGACATGTTTTTATATCATTTATGTCAACCATATCACTCATTATTTACTATAGGTATTATCCTAAGACTTCCATTTATCATTTAAGTTCTATGTTGAGTTGAGTGGGAACACCATCAGGATAATTCATCATGATATATTATGCAGACCTTTATTCTGTATGAAGAGAAGAATATATTGATTTCACTCGTAAACCTAAATAAATAAAATTCAAGACATAATTCCACACATAATTCCTATTACATAGGTATATACATTTCTCAAATATCTTGGAAAAATAAATGTTAATGTAGATGTATTATTGATAATTCACCTTTTCTTAAATTTATTTTTACTTTTGATACATCCTTTATATAAATAATGTAGTGAAAATTGCAACATTCTATAGGATTTGTATCTTATATTGTTCCTCAGACCTCAACGTCCGAAGCTTGTACGTATTCTTAGGGTATAAAAAGAGTACCGGAGGCGAACATTATACCTATACCCTTAGTGCCTGTTTATACAGGCCTTTTACTGAAAGTCGTATACAACGATGCACAATGCACATGATTCAAGTAATATTCTCGGGTGCAACGTGAAACACTTTTTTGTGTGAGTGAGATATATGTACATGGATTTTAAGGGCGTGAGATAGGAAAGGGTAATTTGAACTGAAAGGGTTTTTTCTATATATGTAAACACGCTTTCAGTAAAACGACTATGTAGACATGCACGTGAAATATTCATACAAAACCGGTGATGACAAAGGTTTATTTCGACTTCTTTGGTCCAAAAATAGCAAATTCAGCTTGCATTGAGTTTATCTATCTCACTCTTACTCACGGTAACCTCTGACCACTGATTTCAACCACTGATTGGCAATCTTACCTTTTATTTGATACGACTGCATTTTACATTTGATATTATCTAAATTAACTCAAAACCGACCATGCTGACCATATCAACACGAAAAAATTTGTCGTACCAGTGATTTTGTAAATTTTTGACCGTAAGCTATTGGTTAGTACCTACCACTTTTCAAAAGCCACGTGAGATATAGATAATCTCACGGTCGCACATATTTCTGAATAAAATATGGTGAGATATTGTATGTAACTTTTAAGTAAGTGATTAATTAAAAACATATTTAAACGGCATTAAAATAAATTTAAAACTTATTGTATTAATTGATTTAAGGCCACTTTAGCAGTCATTAGTTGTACCTAACTACTATACCTTCTTGGTATAGTATAATCATGTTGTGATTTTGATAAGTTCGGTAAGCAGCGACTAAAATTCGAGTCTTAGAATGCAACGATAGCATCTAAATGATGACCCCAACTGTCGTACTTGGGTGAAACATATTTTAAATTGACTTGATGTTTTTTTTTTTTCTTTAATATTTTCAGAAAAGTAACCTTTCAGAAGTAACATGTAAGAAAAGTGAGTATAGTAAAGGGAAACTGGGATGCAAACGGAAAGAAAATTAATAAATTATTTCGTTCAAAAAATAAGTCAGCTTGAACCAACGAAATAATTTACTGGCACAATAAACGAAATTGGTCCAGTTAAATAAACTATTTCATTGTTCATGCTTGTAATTGTGAACAACTGGATAAACTCTACACATATATTTGAACAAATATTGTTACTGAACACTTTTGTATCTATCACCTTTGGTGGTATTTTGTATTTTCTTTTTATTTCCACTTTTATTTGAAATATTTTGAAATAATGTTTTGTATAATAATATAATATTGTTATATTTCTAGCAGATAAATTAAATCGTATACAGCTGTCCATACAAATTGTGAACTCTGTACCTATTTTAGTTTAACAAGAAACAACTCCAGAGTCCTTATAGAAGAATACCTTTCAAAATAAATCAATTGATTTTGCCGCCGGTGATTGATTATTCTATTAAATAATATCTACCTCCTTTGTCGATGTTATGTATTGTAATGTTTTATTGATTTTTGTAGCATTATCAACTTTCCACTAAACTACAATAAACATATAAAGGGCTGGGTTTTGGAGAAAGTATCATTACGTTTTATTCAATGTTGCTAACTGTCGGAAGCAAACAAGTTTTGTTACTTTGATACGCCTCCGAAAAGGAATCATTTGTTTGAAACGATGTTTAAGAAAAATTTGCATATTTCCTTCTAAAGTTTACTCTCCATGATTGAAGTATTCAAATTGAGATTTGGGAAAATCTCTGTATATAGCATGTATAGATTTACAATTTACGTTGCTTGGTTTGTGCTGAAAAAAAATCTTTCATCAGCAATGTCATTTTGTCAACGGTAAATCGGGTACATAGCTGGCATGTGTCGATAGTAAGCACACTGACCAAAAGCTTATATGCGACGACACTTGTTTGTGGTGGGAGGAAGAAGGAGTTATGGTGTAGGTGGCAATCGCAATTCAAACTTGTGCATCAAGTTTTAACTATATTACCGGAATTTTCCTAAAAATTTTCAGAAAATCAGAAAAAAAATTGGATTTTATCCCAAATGTTCAAAGTTGAATTTATTATACTATTCGAGTTTTAATGATAGACGTAATATTTTTAAGCAGTGCTTGTTTATGTAAGTACGTATTATAGTTTATAAACGACACGATAAAACTTACCAAAGCATTAGATCAAAAGTTGTAACTAGGGAAAGGATTTTGTTGACATAAAAAATAGAAAATGCAAGAAAAATGCATTCATAAAAATTGACTACTTTTTTCAACAAATTTCCCAAAACTGAGTTTAATGAACAAACATTCCCCTTAAATTTTAAATAATTGCAATTTGAATTGAAAATGATAGGTAAAGGTACTTATAGACTATAGAGCTTACAATACAGTACGTGTATATGCCAAAAACGGATACAGGGACTCTGTGTAATTATTATACACGCAAATAAAAATTGCTCTTAAAACACGTGTATTTATTTAATTAGTATCCGTGTAGCCGGATTCCGGATGTTAAGCATACATGGATCTTTATTATACACGGATTCTTAATACACGGATTGGTTTTTGATTTTTATCTTTTCAAAGGATGGGTTTAAAAGCTCAAATGGTTATTGTAAATTTTTATGTTTGGTGCAAAATTTGGTTTTCTAAGTTACTGTTAGGCCATAAAAATACAGTTTTACAGTGCCTTCAATAACAAGTACATATCTTGAGTATCTACACGGATCTGTTGAAATGGTTGATTGAGTCTGTTGTCAATTTTATTTTCACTTTTACAAATGCAAATGATGAAAAATTTAAGAATTTTGAAAAATAATGTTTATAAAACTTATTGCTCTCTACTTTCTCTTAGAAAGGACAATGGTCAAATTTGGCCCAGCTCCAATAGGAACGACCTTTATTTCATATATAGGTACGCATTCATACATTATTTATCAGTTAATCGTTTGTCTAAATTCGCTTTGTGGCCGAAGTTATTTAATTTTTAAGTAAAATAAGTTTTAAGGTTTCCAAATCTCTGTTTTCATTAATTTCGTTTAATATTTTATGGTTTCTTTGCGTTAACTTATGTAAACTAATAAATACAACAATTATCAGTACATTATCAGTTAAGTTTTAGTCAAAATATATAATATGTCAGTGTAATATCAATTTATTAAATTATACGAAAAAAATGATTTTTATACCCATTAACGCCCGCTCTTTCAGCCTTATTTATTAGATTTCACTAATACTCGTTTCAACCTCGGAATAGTTAAACCGAGTCGAAGCACTTACTCCGCCATAACGCCACGTCAAACGGTTTTAGCTACACCCTCCTTATGTCAAATATATTATCAAAAAAAAACAATCTCTGGTTGTTATAATATGGCATTAAACGAGTTTTGTACTGCAACTAAAGCGTTTAAAGAATTTAAATCATTTATAAATGCAAAATAACTATCCATTTTGCCTTACAATTAGTAACAAACGGATAAAAAAAACTTCTTCTACACTCCTTTTTAGTTACTAAATGTCATGTCATTAAGATACTAAAACGGCTTTACTACGCCTTTAATCCTACTATGTACCAGTTTTAGCTTACTCCGCCTCTAATCATCGTTTATTTTTTTATAAATAAGTTTTTCAGGATTAGAGGCGAAGGAAAGTCGGAGTAAATTTACTCCGTCACTAAAACGACTTAATAAATAAGAATTTGTTTGACGTGGCGTAAAGACGGAGTAAGTGCTTCGACTCGGTTTAACTATTCCGAGGTTGAAACGAGTATTAGTGAAATCTAATAAATAAGGCTGTTTAGTGTTTATGTTTATCTGGAGAATAAACAAATCTATCTATCTATCTATCTTATGTTATTTCCCATTCGTACATATTAATAAATAATACCACATTAATAATTAGAAAATAATTTATTTTTTAATCAAAATCATTGCTCGACTATAACTGAGTTTAAAACAAGGCAGGGACATTAAACGGACGATGCCTAGGCCATACCCAAGGTCCCAGAAAATAGATAAAACGTGCGGACAAGTACCTTTTGTGCGTCTCCCTGTAAAACAAGTACAGTAAAACCCGCTTAAGAGAAAAACCCGCTTATCTGAAACACTTTTTTCATCCCCGAGTGTTTGTCGACCAATTACCTTTATAACACTCCGCTTAAGCAAAACTCGCTTAAGTGAAAAACCCGGATACCTGAAACATATTTTCAGTTAAATTTAATATTTTTCATTGAAAAAAACTCTCTTAAGTGAAAAAAAATTTAATAGAACAGAACTAAAAATTTACTGAACGCTTTTACTTCTTTTTTATTTTTCACCTCCACCAAATTTTCATCTCGAAAATGACATTTGAATTTCTGATATGTCAGAACCCTTTTTGTAATTTTTAAATTTGCTTAAGTGCAATTTTTCTTCACTTATCCGGACTCGTTCGGGTTCGTTTAAGTGAAAAACCCGCTTAAGTGAAAGAAAGACTGTGACATTTTGCAGTTTCTCTTTTACTGTAAGTACAATCGTGCTCGACGGTACAGTCTTTTCCTCGGCGACAAGGATCTACCAGCACATAAGTATACCTAATAAGTCTTGCCTCTGACATGCCGTGACTGGATTCGACCTTTCAATAGCCACATCACATGGGTTTCTGGCAGGTTGTATAGTCGTCGATTTGATTTTCTCTACATACATACTTCTAATATATAAATATATCATTTTGAAGGTGTTCAACGCAATACGATTTGGTCAGCTTAAGGTGATAGGTTAATTTGTAAAAAATCAATTTTTTCAATAATTTAATATTGCACTGACATATATTTTGACTAAAACTTAACTGATAATGTACTGATTAATGTAATATTTATTATTTTACACGAAGACGAAAAAATCAAAACAATAGAAAATATTGTTTTTGTTTAGTGGACTATATTGAATGAAATTCAATTGGAAGATTTTTTGCGACCTAAGTGTCCAATATATATTCGTTTCTCGTTTCGCCCAGGCACGACAGTTGTTAGTTAAAATAAGTTAACGTAAAGAAGCCACAAAATATTAAAGGATATTAATGAAAACAGAGATTTGGAAACCTGAAACTTATTTTACTAAAAATTATACAACTTCGGCCACACATTTTAGGCAAACGGTTAATTGATAAATAATGTATGAATACGTACCTATATCGTTACCTGATTGCAAGAACTAGCTAACTCAATTTTCTAATTTTTGAGAAAGTCGCAAAAAACGTCTTGGCCTCTTTTTCAGGCTCTATTTTTTGCATGATAAACTGGTAAAATAATAACACCATATATTTTCTGCGCTACTGGTTGTAGTAAGTGGTAAAAATTATGATACGAATCGATTCAAGGTAGCAAAAACCCAAGCACCTCAAAAATTAAACAAATCGAGTTAGCTGGTTCTTGCAATCAGGTGACGATATTATTGGAGCTGGGCCAGCGCTCCATACATTTCTGCCCATTGTCCTTTGCGAGCAACTTAATTCCATTCGGTGGTCACAAAAAAATCGATTTTTAAGAAAAAAATTAAATAATTCTCAACTTAAATCCACTAACAAATTTGACTAACAAGTCATTGTTGTATTTTTAACAAAAAAATCACATCAATTTGGCCCTGTCTAATAATAATTGAATTATTTAAAATACATGGATCTTCGGATACATGGACACACGGATGCATCAGATGCACGAATACACGAATTCAAATCCGGATATTAAAAGAACACGTGTAACCGTGTTTTTAAATATCCGTGAAATAGGGAGCTCTAGTAGGTACTCACTACTCTATATAAATAGTTATGTTCGAAGTTTCAACCTTTTTCGACATGTATTTATCTCGTCATCAATTAATGGTGTAAAGAAGAAGATGACGTGAGGTATGATTTTTTTTTACTATGTGCTTTTCAACTGCGTTAAAATGTTGATCAAATTTTATCCATTGGTTTGTTTTTGAAGCTTTCACTTATAATCTTGTCAAAATAATTTAGGGATCAAATTTGACACACTATATCAACGAAAAAATTTACACACGAACAAAATTTTTGGAAAATACAAACAAAATGGTCAATATTTTGGAAAAACGCATACAAACGTTGTTTAAAGTCAAAAAATTCTTAAAATGATTCTTAAAAGTTAACAATGTCCTATCCCTAGTTACATACATTTCAATACATTCAAAATAAAATTATGAAAAAGAGTCTTGGTGCTAGAGACCCAAAGTTATTTTGTAATAAGAAAATTCACAATTCAAGATCTACGTACATATATACCATATCAGGCTGTTAAAAAAATCAAGTTCTCGAGATATATTGGAGACGAACAAATTTTTTGAACTATTTTTTGTAGTTTTGTTGCATTTTGTTAGATTTAAAAAAACTGCCAATTGAATGTTTTTACAAACACTATCAGTTGTCATTGTGTCAACGTCATTGTGTTTGTCTTCGAAATCAATTTTCGTTGTCGAGATATTCGAGACGAAAATCATTTTTCAAGAATTTTTAGTATTTTCTCGTAGTTTATTTTGTTTGTTTGTTTTAAAAAATAGTCAATTGAATTTTTTTACTAATGAAATCAATTCTCAGTTACAGTATTTTGTGTGAAATAAAATGATCCCAAAGTCAATAACATTGTTTGTTTTCAAGATACTTGAACAATTGTTAGTAGTGTTTTTGCCTTTTTGTTGGTTTAAAAAAACCACAACGACGCTGTCATCTTCCATGGCCTTTTTTGGTCCCGGATCCAATTCAGCCCCATCATCGTCTTCGTCCGTATTTTCTTTTACCTTCATTTTTTTTTGTGTTACGTGCACTTTTGTACTCATTTTTTGTTAATACATATTTGAAATATTGGAATGACAACTGAATAATTTCAATCCACAATACAATACGTGTATGTAGTTTGGTGTATTTAATTTCCACAGGATGTAATCCTACACCGAAATATAGTTGCTCATTTCAAATGGGGTATTTTATCTATAAAATATAGTGTACAAAATATTTCATATTAGTTGGTTTCAGAATCGAATAATTGTATGCACCATTAATGGTTTATTCTAAAAACAGCTGAACATCGGTTTAATTTTTGCACCGAATTTTAGTGGAAATGATGAAATTTTGCACCGAAAAGCCACTGGTGTGATTTTTATACCGGTATATTTTGACAAATACACCAAAATTATAAAATTTATAAGATCGAATGACCTCAACTCCAAAGATTGCGTTTCGTAATTTTCTAATTTTCTTAACATCTATGTTATTAACCAAAATAATAAATATTTCTTCAGTTTTCTCAATTTTGCACCAAAATTCATGAATTTACTACTTGAGATGGACTCGTTATGCAACTGTGTGATATAGCTAATTAAAAAAAAAAGTGTGAGTGCCGGGACTCACGGTTAAGATGTGTAAACATCAACATTCGTCCGAATGCCTCATAGACCGAGAGCCTACATCAAATTTAGGGTGTGGATGATAGCAAAAATTTACTGGTATTTTTATATAGATCTTAACTTTTCATAAGCAAATTTGAAAATCGGTAATGATGCATGGAAAATGCGTTTTGCAGTTTACCGACGATCACTCACACCCACAAACAGCAGTGGGCTCTTAGCCAATCATTAAAATTATATTTAAAAATATTTCTCAGTCAATGACCTTATTTCGTCTAATTTGCCAAAAAAGGCGGCCTTCTTTGTTGAAACCCTGCAGCCATGATGAAAGCGCAGTCCGTGTACTATATGGTCTAAGCAACCAACCACATTTCAACCCAAACTGAACTCGACTTTTTGATTTCGTATATAAACACTCAGCGTTTAGTTACTGAGCGTACATAGCGTTGAACGCACTCAATTTTCGTGAAGCTCAGAACAGAGATTATGGATAATTCATAAGTCTGCTATTACACGATGAATCCAGTTGCATGCGCCTTCTTCAAATTCTTCTTTGTTATTTCGTCCGCTGCTTCAAGCGCTATTACACGTTGAAACTAAAGTCATGAATCTAATTTGACAGTTCTCTTTATTTTTCATTTTCGTGATGGGCTCAAGCAATAAAAAAACTTTTTCTGTTTTTATTTTTGTTTTCATTATTTGATATATTGAAGAAAGAAAGGTTTGGGTGCCTTTAAATGAATATCATTCAAGAAAAGCATATAATTTATTTTATTTATGTTGTTTTTAAAGATGAATTTCTCATTTCTGGAAAGCCTATAAGGCTATCAATAACAGTGCGTTGCATCGAAATTTACTCTTTGAACAACAAAATTAATGAAGCAGAATAGTAAAAAACGGACATGAGAAAAGAGAAACGTCAAATAGTTGCACTGAAAATTTTACCCACGCGACACCGGTCACTTTTTTTCCGTCTCATCTTTTCTATTTTTTTTTCTCTTTTGCACTTACGTAGTTCGAAAAGTCGCATGCGGCAAGATGCATCGTGTAATAGCAGACTAATCTCTGGCACAGAATCAAAATCTCTACAAGATAAGAATCAGGACTACAAGATACGTTACGTTTTTTTTCACCCTACCCCTGGTATAGATGTTTACATATCAAAAATCTCTGGAACTGGAAGGAAAACAAAGTAAAAACCGCTCTGGTCTCAAAGCAGTCATGTAATTGAAAAAAAGAAATGCAAAGAATACAAAATACGGATAATGCTAAAGAAGCTTCAAAAAGAGTCTCGTAAAACTTGGCCCACGACTCACAGGGCAACTGGTCTTCCATCTTATCTTTTTTCTCTTTCGGACTCATTATGTTCGAATAGAGTCAGACGCAAAGAATCATCGTGTAATAGGGGCTTAATATATCCTCTAAGCAGCCAACCAAATTTCAACCCGAACTGAACTCGACCTATCGATTTCGTATATAAATACTCAGCGTTTAGTTACTGAACGTACATATTGTTAAACGCACTCAATTTTTCGGGAAGCTCAGAATCACGATCACGACCACGACCACGATCACGACCAAAGATACTGAATTATAAAGATTGGAATCCTCGGCTGTCATTCTGGTTTGCCTACAAGCTAAACAAAATGGCGGACAGTGGTGAATTCATATTTTTGCACTAGTGTTCCATGTTTTAACGCACACTAGTGCAAAAATATGAATTCACCACTGCAAAAATTGTTGTTTGCAATTCACATCTATTCATCGACACGAGATGAAATTACAAAAACAACAATGTAATCAAATGGGTTTTGGGGGATGGAATTCGTACGAAAGATTTCAATCAAAGATACTGAATTATAAAGATTGGAATCTTTCGTACGTTCCATCCCCCAAAACCCATTTGTTTACATTAGGCGTGTTTTATTCATTGCTGCATAGCCAGCGCAGCACAAGTCTGAATAAAACGAAAGCTCACTCTATACGTTTATTTCAATTATTGAAAGCTCTATCGCCAGCACAGCCATCTTTATTTTTACTGACTTCTTTTTCGCCAGCAATCAAATTTTTTTTGTTTGCCAAGGGAAATTTTGCTGCGCTGGCTATGCAGCAATGAATAAAACACACCTAATGTTGTTTTTGTAATTTCATCTCGTGTCGATGAATAGATGTGAATTGCAACAACAATTTATGCAGTTGTGAATTCATATTTTTGCACTAGTGTGCGTTAAAACATGGAACACTAGTGCAAAAATATGAATTCACCACTGTCCGCCATTTTGTTTAGCTTGTAGGCAAACCAGAATGACAGCCGAGGATTCCAATCTTTATAATTCAGTATCTTTGATCACGACCACGATCACGATCACGATTACAACGTTACGTTACGTTTTCTTTTCACCCTACCGCCAGTATAGATGTTTACACATCAAAAAAAATATTTGACACATGAAATTCGTTTTTCCCATACAGAACGGGTAACATCCGGTGCCAAACCTGGAAATTTTTCCCCCTACGCAAATTAATATTTTGCCGCCTCAAATACAAAATATAACGAAAACATTAACATTAAATACGGTTTTATTTCATATGTAGGTAACAATCAAAGACTTTCGACCAAAACACATGACTGCAAATTTTTTAAACTAAAATGCTGCTCTGCACGACTTCATTTTTGCCAATTTTGCAAATGCGATTAAGGATTTCTTTTTCAATTGAAATATTCAGGCAAGACCGGTTAATCGCTCTTGGATCATTGTTGAGCGAAAATAGGTTTTTTTAAGCTTAAGTTTTGCGAAGCTAACTTCACCTCTGATGCAACACTCACAGGAAACCATAATAGTATCTTAAATGCTGTTAATAAATTTGGATACAATTCAAGTATACGAAGTGTGAAGTTAAATAGTTTAAAATAGAAAATAGTTTGAAATTAACAACAGCAACAACAAAGCAGAAGTTTGGTTTAATATATTAATTTTATTCAAGAAATATTTAGCTATAATATTCTTTTGAAGTACACTGTCAATTGTTGCTTCAGCCTTCAAGTTGTTCGCAGTCTGTTAACTACACCTTCTTTGAAATACCGCAAAGAAATCCGAAATTTTGGGTTAGAAATTGATACTGCGCACTTATAATCAGGTTTAAATTTTGATTTCGGATCGATTGTTTCAAGAGATTGTTTAGATTGATTAAGGTGGCTATAAAAGCTCATTGAGTCGGAGACAATGAATTCAACTTGGTTGTTCATTATCGTTGCATTGTTTAAAGAGTACTTGTTAAATATAATTTTTTAGGCTTTTGCGGATAATTATAGATATTATTAGGTAATTATTTTAAAATTAGCCGCGTAATTACATTATTGAAGAGATGCACTTTGTACTCAATCTGAACGTTTCCCATCAAGTTTCATTGAGCGTGGTTTCCCGGCTAATCCGAAAGTAATTACCTAATAATGTCCCTGTATAATGTTTCAAATAAAAATTCTTACGAACGGTTTATGTGAAAATAGTATCGCAATTTATTTTAATGCTCCAATCAGGCTAAAAATTCCATTGATATTGATTAGAAGCATTTCCGAAAGGATAATTGAGGCGCTCAGCGCCAAAACGGCATAAAATTTTCAAAAAAAATAAATGAGTACGCAGATCAAACCACAATTCAATCATTTATATTATAAAAAAACTGAAGTCCCATGTAGAATGGTGTTGTTATTATTGCGGAAAATTGTTTGTATCTACTTTATTAAAAAAACATCAAAAAGGTTCGAAATATAATTTTCAAAATAAAACTTAGCGCAAGTTAATCCAACAGGAGGTACATAATATGACTCTTTTGACAATAAATTATTTTAAAACAATAATATTTAAGAATTTGTATATTACTTTTTTTTAAATATTAAAAAAAAATCGTTTAAAATAAGCTTCTCTTAAAACTCATTTAACTCATTTCGAAAATGTTGTTTTGGTGCAGAGCGGCGCAATTATTTGCATTAAAACTTATTCCAAATTACTGTTGACAATACAAACTTGAATTTGTGTACGCCTTTGCCAAGTTGAGTTGCTTTAAAACTTGAATTCCGAACTTTCTGCAATTTCAATGAAAGAATGATAGATTTCTGATACATTTTCTGTCAGACTGTTCTGTTCTGTCGCTTTTGGTCTGCTTGACTAACTACTGCCCTGTGTTATACCTACTTTTCTCGCTTTGAAATTATTATACCGATTTTTCCGAAGTGCTATACCCTAGGCAACCTACAGGCAGGTTCGGCAACAGTAACATATAACGTGTTTTTTCGGTTTAAAAATTTGGTAAGCAATAAATTCGTTTTGAGAATAATATTTTTTTTTTTATTTAAACTTTGCACTTCCAAAAAAACGTGTTTTAGATCAGCCAAAAGTAATATTTTTTTAGTTTTGGTTTTTTTTTATTTTAATGTTTGTTAAACGCCATTAAATATTTTTTTCAACTTATAGGAACATAAAATAACATACAATTAAAATTATTTTATTTCTCGAAGAACGTCAAAGAAAAAACAACATAACATAAAAATGCTTTAAAATAAAAATTTCATATATATCTGTACCTACAAGTGTTGAAGAATTTCCAATCAAAACAAGTTCTGTTATATAAGACAAAGCTAAAATACATAATATATGCCTTTTCAAAAAGAGATGGCAGAAAGGGTTGCCTTTGTTCGCCAGCTCCTCAAATTACATGTATCCCCATTTTAAAAATATCCACAATAAATAAACTTTAGAATTTATCAACTTTGGTTAACCAATGTAAATCGTAGTTCGAAACAAGTTTACCATAAATATTGTTAAACCACAAAATAAATAAATACAAAAATATGGTTGAAATTATCTTTGTAGCAACCATACTCATAGTCATAACAAGCTAGAGTGCTATTTCTTAAGCACATTTATTCTCTTCCTGCGTACCCAATACCGAAATAATATGTTATTCTCGCTTTACAAAACAGAAAATAAATGGACAGCAAATCTATTAAAGATGGAATGCAAAAGCAAGTACCTACACCTATAACGTGCAGCAGTAGAAAGAGTTTTTTTTTACTTGATATGGTTTTCAAATGAAGTGAAAACTTTTTCAAGTTAAAAGGCGCTTAATATTTGGTTAGTGAAATTTGTTTTTCTAAATAAACATTTTTAAGTAGATTATGAAAATTTTGAGTTATTTTTAAAGGATATTATATTGGTTCACTGTGTGTTACAGGGTGGAAACAGTGAATTAGCGAGTACTACATACTAAACCTTCAGCGTTTATTTATTGTTTTCATAAAAAAAAATTTATTAAAAGTGGAAAACAATACAGAATTTGTCACAAATTTAACTGTTAACAGAATTTAAGTAACCTATTCTCTATATGTTTTTTATTTGTTATTTTAATGCTGCTATGTTTTTTTGTAACGTTTGAGCCAATTGTTATTATATAAACAATTTTTGTATTGTTAAACATATTATTTACCTTTCAAGCAATATAAAATCCTGTATTACTTAGAGCGCACAAAAGCGTGAGATTATTTGTTTATAATTAAACTTGAATTCATATTTTTAATTGTTATTTTTTAAATTAGGAAATTAAACTAGCTGATATGTATATTGCATATATAGCATATATGTACATTTTACATTACAATATACATACTTCTATTTTATTTAAAAAATGGAAATGTTAAGTCTTAACTTTTGCTTTAAGATGTTGATGTATCGTTTGCTGTTTGGTACCTATATACGTAGCTTCATTCTGCTTAAAACGTATCTTTTCCATATTTATGTCATTCATTCGGGGAACGAAAAAGTCATAAATCATTGTTCTATAGTGGAAATCGTAGACCGTAACACAACACAGACCTCACCGACAAAACAGTGTTTTTTTTCGGGATGTAACGCCGTTTTCAAAATTTCATATATGGAGATATATTGCTTATTGACATACCTACTCACATTGAGCCAAAAATGAATCTCCTTGCCAAATTCCAACTTTTTGATAAAGTTATATCATAAGCTTGGCAAACAAATTTTTATAATTATGTTACCACATTTATAAAAATAAACAAATAGTTTGCAATTTAACCATTGCAATTGGTAAGAAAGATATAAATGTCTAATTTAGAAATAGGTTTTAAAAAAACCCTTCATTCATAGCTTAAAATGGTAGTTTGACTGCATTTAGACGACAGCGATTTGTAAGCTTAGTTTCAGTTTTAGTTGCAAAAATGAAACTAACTCCCATATTCTCGATTCATCCAGATTGAAACTTTAATCCGGATGTAAATTATATAAATGTAGATATGTTAATACATCCTGATTTGAGTTTTAATCTGGATGTATCGATTGAATAATATGGCGGTAAGAAAAAGCACAAAGAAACAAGAGCGATAACTCTGAAATTTTTCCAACCTCAGCAATTTTGTTTCTAAAAAAAATTATGCTATGAGTGCCGTGACTCACCGTTAAGATGTGTAAACTCCAATGCTTGTCCAAGTGCCGAAGTTCTGCAACGTAATGACAAGTGATACGGAACGTATTAAACGTAAGGCTCACGTATTTGATTTATCATACCGCCGTAATAGAAATGTTTAAAAATCAAAATGACATGGATGTTTGTTTATTAATACATCATAATAAATAGAAAGAAATACATTTCTTCTACATTATGAGTATCAACGGAGATTTTTTTTTAATAAAATAATTTCATACAATATTAGAACTCATTGAGAAATAGTTTTTTTAATTTTATTTTTAATCAACCTCATATTCGTGATACAAACTACAGAGTACAGACCATGCCTACATAAGAAGGTATGGACTTTTTATGTTGTTATGGAAAGGAAATAAATTCATATAACAAAAAATAGCTTCGTTAGAAAAGCTTATGTATTAGAAATATATATTTTATTTAAATACAAAAATTCCTCTCTTTATTTGTAATATCAATCCAACTAATTTACAACCATTTCAAAAAAGCTTTCATTATGTTATTTGTATAGAGTTGGAAAGAATACCAGCGTTAAAAACATACAAACATAGAATCCACATCCACAAGAAATACAACCAATGGAAAATTTTTCATTTATTTACTGTTAAAAAAGCACTTTGCATAACAGAACAGAATTATTATAGCCAAAAGTAGGTATCTTCCTAACAGCGTTTTCTGGGCTTCAGTGGATTAAGCTCAATAAAGCTTGCAATATTATAGTTTATCGTTGAAATATAGGTACTTAAATTTGTATTCTATGTTTTTAATGATGCTTCGTTAAGTTCTTAGGTTCATGTCTAAGAAATTATATTCAAAGCTTTTGAATAAATGCTCCTTCTAACATTATTTTTATAATATGCCCTATAAAAATGTTTCTGCTATAGGACGAATGTCTTTGATGGTGCGGAAAGTTCCCTCAAGGATTCCGCCACAATATTGAAAAAGCTATTTTTATTTGTTCACTTTACAACAAAGAATGAAACCCTTATCTTAAAAATTGGCACTTTGCAAGTGTTTTATATGATTTTTGAAAAACAGTTGGACGTACAACCAACACACCTTTACTGAGATCTCAACAATCTCAGGACAGGATTCCTCAGTATTATTGCCAAAATACTGAGGAAAATAAATTTTTTAATTCAAAATGTATCTTTTTATAGAGTAAAATAGGGTATATAACATTCGAACAATTTCTTTTTGTGTTGAAAAGTTTTATATAAGGGTTGGTTAGGTTATATGGCTTAATATTTTTCCAAAATGTATCCATTTATATATCGAAATGGGGTAAAACAAAAAATACGGTCAGATTTTTCCAAAAAGTTTAGCTATGTATTCAGAGAATTTACTTCTAAAGGATATTACAATTTAGTTATTTATAGGGGTCACACGCTTTTTCAAATTTTCTTTTTGTATCTGAAACATAATATAGAGGTTATAAATAGTAAAATAGGTTACAAAAATAGGTTAGGTAAATAATATTTTTGCTTTTTTGTGGGCAAAAGGATGTCATTTTCTTTCACTTTTAACATGAAATTGATGACAATTCTAAAAATGTGAAAGTATGTCCGTTTGAATTTTGGTCCTTTAATCAAGTTCAAACGGCTTAGCTTAATTTTAATAAAACGGTCACCCCGTCAACGGTGTCAACCGGTACGATGCCTGGTTGGGCCAGCAAAAATTACCAACAAAAACGTGTTTAGGTACTTAAAAAACCAATTAAGCTAAAAGACACAATTCTTGAAACATGGACATGGCTAAATTTTTTTCATTAATATTGCAACATTTAAAAACTCATCTCAATCAGTTGAAACCCTGATTAATGTTCAATTTTTTCTCATGCCATCTTGAATTTAAATTAATGTATTTATTTCAATAATACTTTTTGATTAAAAACACTACTCTAGCACCCCGTTTAAAATATAGTTTTTCGAACCTTACGCAATACAACGCCAATTATGCCAATTAAACCCAGCTTAGTGCGCGCCTAGATAAAGTTTGTAATTCATTTTTATTACACGTCTTGTAGTATAAGCTCCACATCATGTGCTGAATGATGAGTTCGATGAAAAGATAACTGAGTGAGTCACCGTTTCTTCCTTTTATAAATAGGCTTCGGAAACATATAGCTAGTGGTGTAAAATTTCCGTGACGATACAATAACAAAAACTTATTTATGGACACTCTGTTGGTTTTGTTATTGTTTGCCGAGGGTAATTTTACTGCGCTAGCTATACCTCATACTTTCAACAATAAAACACGCCTAGCCATAGTAAACAAATTGCAGCGTAACAAAAATTTTTAATCTTCTAATTTTTCTTCGCACTAAATTAATTGCTAGTATACCATTAATTTATTGTGTTTGGAAAAATGACATTTGAATTTTATTCATTTGGTTTTTGTTGTTTGTTAATTTTGTGTGATTTTTGGTTTGTAATTAGTTTAACTCCACAGAAAGATTTTTTGCTGTGCTTGGCGAACATATAAACATTTCTTTTTGCATCAGCAGCAGCGCACTAGTCCAAAATTTGAAAATTTGAAGATGCATAACATTAGTTACGTAGTGGGTTTACTTAAATAGCAAGGTTTGTTATTATGATGACATTGGAGTAATTTGGTATAAAGCTAAACTAATCTTAATCTATAGTCCAAAACTAGTCCATGTATAACATCGATCAGGCAAAAAGTTGTGGCTATATGCGGGTAACCCATCAATATTATATATTATTTGAATGGGGTTGGGTTCGATATCCCGCTTTTTATAATCCCGTTATTTAAAATCCCGGTTTTAAAATCCCGCTTTTTATAATCCTGTTTTTTAAAATCCCGCTTTTTCAAGATCCTGCTTTCTATAATACCGTCTCTTATAATCCCGCTTTTTATAATCCCGTTTCTTATTATCCCGCTTTATCAATTAAAACTACTTGTTTTAACTCCCACCAAAATTTCGTTGGGACTTAGTTCATAAATTTGGGAGTTAGTTCATTTGGGACTTATTTCATTATGAAATAAGTTCCAACGATTTTAATAAACAGTGAGGTATGTATGGGAGGGCATGCTGCCCCCCTACTTGGGCACACTATAGGATTTGGGGTAGGTGTGAGGTTGGGTGTATGCAAAATTTCTTTTTATCATTTTGGTAGTTTGCAGTTAGTTCCTAAAATGATGTTTATCATTTAGTTAGTTCATAATTAACCAAGTTTAATACCCAAATTAATTGCGAAAAACGGGATTGGCGGGATTTGGCGCGATTTTAAAAAGCGGGATTTAAATACATTCGGATTATGAATAAGCGGGATTTTAGAAGACGGGATTTTAAAAAAACGGTATTTTAGTAGACGGGATTTTAAAACTTTTTTTTCGGGATTTTCGAAAAACGGGATTTTAAAAAGCGGGATTCCGATACGCTCCCATTTGAATGATATCAAAGCGAATGTCCATTGAAACTAAAAAGAAATGTCAACTGATTAAAACTTACTTTGAAAGTATTATAGATACAAATATATGTATATGTATATACGTTCGCTCTCAATGGTTTTGCTTTGAAACGTAAATTTCAGTGATTTGTATTTACGTGAGTCAGTGATTAGAAAATATATATTTTGTTACTGAGGCTGAATACAAAAACAAACATAAAATACTTTTTCTCTTTTCTGTTTTTATCTAATGCAAGGTCGTTATGCGAATAACAACAGGTACAATGCCATCAGTAAGGTATGTAATATGTATGTATATTAATATTACCTGATGTGTGTGAAGCATGTTTTATTATCTATGCCTAACATAGATCGTAAAGGAAAAGAACCCCCAGTTTAAGGGATGAATTATTATACTCGCACATGCATCTCTGTCGTATGCCAGAAAATAAGATGGAATTTATGTATAAAAACAATTTCTAACGATGGCTGTGAAGTAGTGTATCATGTCCTACTATAAACATTAAGAAGAGGGTCATTTAGCTACATAACATTTTTACTTTAGAGAACGCAAAAGTTTTGCAAAACACTTGTTGGATTTTTGTGGTTATTTATTGGTAAAATAAATTACGATGTTTGTTTAGGGAAGAATAATGTAATAAGTTTAATTCTTTACTTGTTTGGTTTCGAGCATTTTGTATGGTGTAGTTTTGACTATAGTAAAATATTGGATGTAATATGAAAAGTAACTTAAGACGTATAATTCACTCCTGAATGCTTCTTAATAGTTCTGATATTCTTTTAAAGCTTTAGTAGATCTACAAGTTTAATTGGGTCAGGTTCGATATCCCGCTTTTTATAATCCCGTTTTTTAAAATCCCGGTTTTAAAATCCTGCTTTTTATAATCCCACTTTATCAATATCCCGCTTTCTATAATCCTGTCTCTTATAATCCCGTTTTTTATAATCCCGTTTCTTATTATCCCGCTTTTGCAACTTAAACTACTTATTTTAACTCCCACCAAAATTTCGTTGGGACTTAGTTCATAAATTTGGGAGGATTTTCGAAAAACAGTATTTTAAAAACCGGGATTCCGATACGCTCCTAGTTTAATTAATGTTTTCTTTTCAGGTTAAAATAAATACATTTAACGATGCAATTGTTTTTTGTTTTTAACTTCCCATTGGAAGTTATTGCAATTGTTCCGATTTGTGGAATCGAAAATTTGGACTTATATCGACGTTTCGAGGTCCCAAGAATCTGAATGTGTGTATGTATTTTCGCAAGTTCCTCCGTTCGTGATAAATTCTTACATATGTACGTATACAAAAAAACTACAAAAAAAAATACTAAAAATAGTTGAAAAACGTTTTTTGACTCGAATATCTTGAGAAAAAACACTGATTTCGAAACCGGAATTATTTAATTATTTTATTCTACACACAATGACGTAATCAATAATTG
The DNA here is from genome assembly GCA_929447395.1 of Epistrophe grossulariae. NCBI lineage: Eukaryota > Metazoa > Arthropoda > Insecta > Diptera > Syrphidae > Epistrophe > Epistrophe grossulariae. Next base: position 85,624,872 of record OV839566.1, read on the forward strand.
ATAAAATTTCTAAAAACATTCAACTATTCAAAAATGTGTTTCGACTAAAATATATCGAAAACAAACAATGTTATCGACTCTAAGACAGTTTTTTTTTAAACAAAACAAATTGCCAAATAACACTAAAAAAAATTTTGTCAAAAATATTTTACCGCTCGGATATTTTGATATCATATTGAATTTGGGCTAATTTTATTCTTTTATAGATGCCATATTTAATTACTGATAAAATTTATAAAAAAATTAAAAGTTTATTTTTAAACAAACAAAATAAACTATAAGAAAATACTAAAAATTCTTGCAAATTTTTTTTTTCGTCTCCAATATCTCGAGAACTAAACGCCCATTTTTAGCCTTCACTTGATTTTTTTGAAGAAGCTTATAAGGCCTTCGTAGATCTTGAATTTATTAAAACGAAAGATATACTAATATAAGATCAGTTGTACTTGAGAAAATTTATCCATAAAATTAAAATTTAAACTATATATACATTTATAAACATCACCCGCTCGTTAATGTTATTTAAAACCTCAACAATTTTGTCAAACTACCTTACACACTGGTAGCACAAAGTAGCAATACAATTTCTTTAAATTGATCTTAATAAATAATAATTATTTGTATTTAAATGCAATCTAAAATGCAAAAACTAACTAGTTATAGAACGAACGTATGTTTTTGTTAGCACAGTGAACTGAGAAATATGGTGATTGTTATCTCATAAAATCCCTCGCCTAGTGACATGTAGATTGTAGACACAAATGTTGCCTATAGAGTGGGACTCAAAGCCATTATTAATCTAATAATATACTTACACCCAGTGGGCTGTTGCTATCCCAATTTTTGTCAGTAAATTAAATAAAAAACAATAAGTAATTTTTCTTCAAAATCAAATTAAAGTAGAATTCTTTTTTCAATATCAAATTAAATGATAAATTTGTATGTATTTTATAGAAACTAGGAAGTTGTGATAGTACTGTATGTATTTTATAGAAACTAGGAAGTAGTGTTATTGCTTTTAGAACTGCTGTTACTTCATTATAATTGTTTTCTATTTTAGAATAATTATTCTTTGGTACCCCATAGATGTGTTATCCACCTTAGAACAAAAAAAAAAGTTCGTATGGAATTGACAATTCCTCCAAGAATATTTCTTGCCATAAAACTATATTATAGTTATATGTATATTTATATACAATATACCTACATACATTTGAGTGCCATTTATTTTTGTGAAAATCATTTTTAAAGTTAAGACTTGACCTACTTTTTTGATTATATCTTTAGTAAAAATCAACAAAAAATAAATGATTGGCTTTCATAAATCAAGATTGATGATTATATCAGATTATTTTATTTATATTAGTTGTAAGACTATTTTGTTTGTTGCAAGTCAGAAAATTTATAAAATTTTTTATCAAAATCAAAAACAATTATGATTAAAGACAATATTTAAAATAATTGTTCACTCGGGCGTATGGGTACTTTTTTTAATTTTGTTTTATTGTTCATTTATTTTGTACTTTACTTTTTTCAGAAAAATAGTTAGATATACTTTAGAATAGGGTATAAGTGTCAATTCAAATTTTATTATTTTTAATTACCTTATGGTTGGTATACCAGGAAGTTATTTACCTAAGTACCTGCCTGAGGTGGGATGGATGCAAGATGTTTGCTTGAAACAAAATATTTTGTTTTTGTTTACATAATTTTTAAGGAGCAGAGTATTTTTCATCGGATTTTCTTCATGATTTAATTGTTTTTTGTTAGGATCAAAGTAAATTATGTAATGCCGAAATGCAAACATTTTCCTTTAATTGTTCCTTGGAGTAAAATTATAAACGACAAATGTATTTACCTTCTTGGTAAGTTTTAGTTTATAATTCTTCAAAAGATATAAATGTGTACACTCATTAAACGTTTCTTTCGTCATTAAAATGAAGAACAAAAGGAGTCCAAAGACATATATTTAAGGTCTAATTTTGTATGGGTAGAGGGGAAGATGAAGTTAGATATCAAATTAAAATAATTATACTGTACAATCTTAGCTGACACATGATTTTAGTTTAAATGACATAAAATCAAGACCATTCATGATTCATACAAATTCAATTTAATTTTTATGGAATGATTTTTACTTGCGTTTTATGGCAAGTTGTGGATTCGTAAAAAAAAAGAACTCGGGATTTTGATCAAAGTTGACATTACGATGATAGCGAAGTCGAAAAAAGTGGGTCTCGCAATTCTGCCCGTCTGTCTGTCCTTTCGGCTGTAGCTGTAGGCTGTAGGGTTGGTCGGTTTTTTTCAAAGTTCATACCTAGCGTTTTTTGGGCACCACCCACCCGTTTTTTAATTTTTTTTAAGACCAAATATAACGGTACCTGCCGTACAAATTTTTTTAGCAAAAAATGAAAATGTTATTTTTCTCCAAAACCTCCCCACAACTTTAAAAAAAAAATTAGTAATTTTTTTTACAAAAAGCCAACCATTTTATACAAAAAATTTCCGAAAAATGGTAACTCCCATAGAACCATTTTTTTGATTTTCGATTTTCTCAAAAACAGTTCAACTGGTATTAATCAATTTTTTATGGAGAATGTTTGAAAATTTTTTAAAAGTTGTGTATACCATTTTTTTTGATTTTTAAAAAAAGTATCAAAACTTTTTTTGAGAACTTAATAATTCGAAAACTACTACGTCAATTTTTATTAAACTTGGCACCCAGCAGTTTTTCTAGCAGATTTTGAATGAAAATTATTCTTATAACCAAAAATAATACCTCCCATACAAATGTTTAAAAACAAATATTAAAAATCTATGATTTTTGATAAAAAATTTTATTATATATTATTGGAAAAAAAATTATCTATCGTTTAAAAATGGTATCTCTTATAGAACCATTTTTTGATTTTCGACTATCTCATTATTAGTTGAACTGATTTTAATGAATTTTTTTGCACAAAAGCTTTAAATAAGTTCTTATAATATTGAATACCAAAATTTTCAAAAAAAATAAATTATTGATTTTAAAAAAAATTTTAAAATAATTTTTTGAAAATTCCATATTTCAAAAATGGGTAGATGATATTATTCTTTAATTAATTTTTTTAAATAAATAAAGGCGTAATAAAGGCTGAATTGCGTTCCATATTTTATTTTTTATTTTTTAAAAATTTTATATATAAAAAACCGCTCTAACGATTTTCAATTTGTTTTCTTATTAATTGAGATTTTCTTAAGAAATCGGTTGATGTACCATTTGTGTCAAAACAATTTCAAATGTTGTTTAATGAATTTAGTATTTATTTCTAAATACTTATGTATCTATGCTGATTTTTCAAATTTTCATTGCATACCTATTACCTACCTATCTGCAACACTTTCCTTAATTTACCTATACGATTAAGGATTTTCAGGGTGAATTAAAAATAACAGTGTCACCACATTATACTTATAGACTATAACTTATATATATAGGTACCTGTCATCTTTAATTGGATTAAGAGGCTTATCTAAACGCCTAACTAATTATACGTTATATATAGGTAGTTAACTTCTGATTTATAAAACATTTTTTAACATACCAATTATTTCACTGGCCTCGTTTGTAGCTTCAGGAAGAATTAAATACTTTGACTAACAACCTATAATAGGTATTATATATATAATGCAATATCTGACTTCATGGGTATAGATACCTACCTGCCTTAATAATATCTAACTAGGTTAATTAGGTGTAAGTACTTATACCTACCTATTTAAAAATAAAAATGTATGTAATAAAAACATTTTAAATACATAGGTAATTATAAAGGCTGCTTTTTTTAGACGTAAGGTTTTCAATCTGGCAATACTTTTTTCGGAGTTGGTCTTTTTGACAGCGGTCACTTGATTTATGCTCAGTTTAGTTTGCCATTTCATAATGAATAGACTTACTCCTGAACAACGTTTTCAAATCGTGCAAAAATAATGGTTCGGTGCGCGCGACCCATCGCGCGCTGCGTCCAATAGTCGACATAATCGCCCAGCAGAGTAATTCAAGCAACCATGGATCGGTTTCGCACCACGTTCACTCTAGTGAATAATGCTTATCCTCAGAGACTCCATACAGCGCGCACCGAAGACGCTATTGCTGCTGTGGAGCAGAGTATTGAACAAGACCCGAATGAGTCCATCCGCCATTGCAACACGGTGCTATATTGTTCATAAATAAATGTACCTACTCGCATAATACTTCCTTAAACTTAACTACGTTTTAAGCAGGTGGTATACAATATAGGCTCCCATAACTCATTTATTTCTTTTATAAGATAAATATAGTTTTTGGAATATTAAAACTTTAAAAACACAGTGTGATTGCACATAAGAGCAAGTTCATGCGACCCAGTCGTGCACATATTTTTTTCTTCCACTATCATGACTTGACTTTTACCACATAAGATGAAATTTGAAAAAATTCACGCTTAAGAGTGGCCTTAAAGAAGAGTTTCTTGCACGACTATTGCAAGCTATGAAACAAGGTATAGGTCTAGAAATTGGTCTTGAAAGAAGATCGATGGTTCGGATGGCGACACCAGCGGAGGTAATGAAATTCTACAGTTGTGTAGTAAGATACAACGTTGAAGTGAAAAGCTTTTAGAGCTCACGAAAGCGCAATCAGGAATTGACGCTAAGATAACTAACAAACAGGAGGTTAAAAACACTGACAGGAGAAGCTCGGGTCATGATGTACAAGGGCAACAGAGTGCTGCTTCTCCAGTAGTTGGTGGGTGCTGTTCCCGGGCTATGTATTCCGTACGAGATGTTTCGGATATGGTGCCGGGAATTATACCGAAAGCAGAGTCCAGGCTATCGTCAAATGCGTGGAAGAAGAAGGTAAAAGATATCCAACGAATTTATGGGTTAGATAAAAATTAGTTCTCATGGCGGCGACTACAAAACTTGTGGGAGCAGCCCAAACGTGGAGTCGCAGTACAACTCCCGAGTCGTTGGATAAGTTCTTTACAGGTTGGTTGAACTTTTCCTAGTGGGGACGATGACGTTGACATTCATGACAGGCTGATAGAACGAAGAAATCGTTACAGTGAGGATGTTGAGATGTAGGTCTTTGAGATGAAGGCAATTGCACGTCGAGGTAACATTCAGGAAAGCACGTTAACGCGATATATAACCCAGGGTATATGCGATGCCGAATTTGAAGAAGCATCCCCGGCAGTGAAGCCAACATCAGTTGATGACATCTTAAAAAGGATCCGGTGGGTAATGGAAGTCAAAACTAAGAGTTGACGCGGAAACGAGAAGCCTTGGGAAGCTGAAGTAGAAAGGCTAGGTGATGGCCGGGTTGGTAGGATTGAGGTTAGGTGTTTTCGTTGCCAGGGTGTAGGACATTATAGGAGAAACTGCCCCGCACAGCACGTGGAAAATTGACTTAATGCAAATGCTTCGATCTTCCAACCTCTTCCAACCTCTCCCCCCTTGATACGTACTACGAATTGTAGTCTATTGAAATAAGGTTTGGATAAAAATGGAGGCGGAACAAGACAGCATACTTGAAGGCGCTTAGAAAATTGCTGATGCTCCAAATGCATTCGATAAACAAACAAACAACACATCTCGACCTGTGACGTCAGTGGTCTTAAGCGGTGGAAGGCGTAGTGCATACGACTGAGTAATCTGATATGCGTAGGTTCGACCCCTATGGTGTGCATGTAGAAAGTTTTTTAAATAAAATTGGATTAAAGCTCAGTAACACTAATAAGGAGACTGATGATAGGGCTTGGCACCCCTTGAAATAGCTATATCTCCAGCCAAATAATTAATTAAAACGAATTATAAATTATTTCGTATACCATTGGTGGTAGCACCTTTAAGTTGTTGTTGTTGTTGTTGTTGTTGTTGTTCAGAAATTCAATAAACTGATGGCTTTCATCGACCAAGGCAGCTACTGCGTTATGATGCGGAAGTCAGAGGCCAATGTTGGAAATCTAAATTACATCCCATTTGAGACTCAACTGCGGGGATTTGGTGGTGGAGGCAGTGACACCAGATTGTGGGATTTATCCCTTGTGGGAATTTCACGTCTAAAATAAGCTAAAAGGGAAAAAAGGATTTTAAGAATCTCATAGTACAAAAAAAGGGATTTTAGGGTTTGCTCAATTTTTTTTCTTAAATTGTCCATGTTATTAAGAAACAAAAGTTGTATTCAGCTATGGTCGAATAAAACGATGTCCATGCATATAACGGACTCATTCAAAATATCTGAATCTGTTCATTTCCATTTTTGCATTTGATCTACTAAAATCTAGTACGCTACAGATGCGAAACGAAATTTTTTTTACCATAAACAAAAACTGTCGTTCTAGTTTTTGGTCTGCAAATATATGCTCGATGAGCGAAATTGATAATACAAGCACAATATTTTGAAAAGTTTGTTCCCTTTTTTTGAGCATGAATAATTAAATGACCCTTGAGTTTTATTGCTTTTTTTGTTGCTCATATTAATTTCTGTGATTTTATTTTTGTTTTTTTTTTTGCAAAAGGTTAAACTTATGCATTCAATGTAAATTTTTTACGTTTCCAAAGTCTGGCATCACTGGGTGGAGGCTGTTTTACATTGGGGCACATACATATATGCTGAAGTATCAGCTGATCAGCTCAAATTATGGTGCGAAGTTCTAATCGTTTTGGACGATAATCAATCATATCCTATGATAATAGGACGGAAACTTCTATACCAACCCCATGTAAAGGTGGAAATATAATTAAAAGGCTGTCAATAGTGGACGTCACACAAGACACGGCACAACACGACACTTACTTTTGTTGCGTTTCAAGTTAAAAGAACGATTTACTTACTAACAATGAAGAATAAAGTTTATTAATAATGATTCCGGATTATAAGAAATATATATATAAAAGTTCAGGCAGGAAGATGGTTGTTGACTCGATGGGCTAAGTGATTGAAATCGCAGATGGATGATAGTTGATTTCGTGTTGAGTATTACAAAATGGCTTCTGTGGTATCTTCGATGGTATGGTGTGGAAATGGATCTGTTCGTTTTGCATTTTCAAGTGCATCAACTTTGGTTACGGGTTTGGACGTGGGAGACATTGGGACATCGAATAAAGAGAGATTGCAGAAGCTTCTGAATCTGAATCGGACTTGCTTTGCCGTAAATACGGAAGAGTTGGGTAAATCAAAATTAGGTGAGTGTGAGATTCATCTTTCTACATCGTTGCCAGTGTAGGTACAGCCGAATAGAATTCCTTTCGCCCAACGCACGGGCAGAAAGTCAAAGAGCTACTGAAATTGGGTGTAATTCGACCATTACCGTCCGATTATTGTTTGCCTATCATGCTTACGTAAAAGAAAGACGGAACGGACAGGTTCTGGCATCTGGCTACCACAAAATGTTGACGGAAGAACAGAGTACGAAATGTACAGCTTTCTCAACAAACAAAGGGTGCTACGAGTTCAACAGGATGCTCTTTGGTCTCGTCACCGCTCCCGCTCATTTTAAAGCCTGTATGAACCACGTGAAAGCAAGGCTGCAAAAGGGTGATGAGGAGGTCTTTCTAGACGATACGATTATTGCCAGCAAGACGGTTGAAGAGGGGCTAGATAAACTGCAAAGATTTCTGGAAGCTTTAAAAGAGCTTGGACTAACTCTCAACGTAAGTAAATTTGCTTTTTTCAAAACTAACATCGAATTTCTTGGATATCAGGTGGACGAAAAAAGGACACCGAGCCAGCGAAAGACGACAGCTATTATCAAGTTCCCGAGACCACTCAATATTCATGAAGTGCGCCATTTCCTCGGTTTTACGGGGTTCTTCCGCAAATTCTTCGGAAGGCTATTCGTTAGTTGCAACTCCACTTACTGTCTACTGACCTAACGAAAGCTGACTATGAGTTCAAGTGGTTAAATGAACAGGAGGAGGCATTTAAAAAAACTAAAAGGTGCAATCAGCAACCCTCCAGTGCTTGCGTTGTTTGATTCAGAGTGTGAACATGAGGTGCATACCGACGCATCAGCAGTAGGGCTCGCTGGAATTCTATTTCAATGAGGGAAGAAAACTCTCTGATGATGAAAGAAAATATCACTCTTACCAACTTGAGGTGTTGGCCAAGCCTAGAACGATTTTGGGTCTACCTGTCGCAAAGATTTTAAAATCTACATGGACTGCGAAGCAATTGTGGCTACGAAAAATAAACCAAAGATAATACCTCGACTCTCGAGTAGGTCGATTGTGGTTTGAGGCGGTGCATCAACCAGGAAAGAGGGCAGCCTATGTGTATTAGGGATGTTCATAGAAAAAATACATCGATGTTTTTCTCGATGTATTACATCGTATCGTTACATCGATGTTTAACGATGCATCGGTTAAAAACATCGATGTTTCCGATGCATCGAATAAAAAGGCTACAAAAACAACGTAAATCAGCTAGTAAATGAAAGGAAATAAGAAAAATGATAATATTCAAGTTTTTTTTTTTTTTTTGCTGAAATAGAGTTTTATTAAAATTGATTGAAATTACAAATTCCAGTACTTGTTCTCTAAACTCTGCATAAATAGTATTTTGTTGACACGCTTAGCCTGAATTCTGTTTCGCTGCTGGTTCAGCACTTGAGACGCTTTGGAAAATAGTCGCTCCGATGGAACCGAAGTGGCTACCATTGTTAAATATTTAAAAGCAACTTTGTAGAGCTTTGGAAACTGCACTTTGTAGTCGCACCACACTTCCAATGGATTTTCTTTAAGTCGGCCAACAGGTGTCCTCAAATAGACCGAAAGCTCGTCACTAACACTTTCTTCATTTTTGTTGGACTTCCAATTGCGATGAACTAACTTGTGATGGTCACTCCAAAGGCTGAAATCTTCTGCTACTGATGTTCTTTCCACCGAACTATCTGAGTCTGTTTCGACATTTTCATTTGAGAGGTCTCTTGTCATCATCTCTTTAATTTTTTGTATTGCATTAGCACATGCTATTGGATCTTCAAAATGCAGTTTCTTGAATCGTGGATCCAATAATGTAGCTATAGCTAACGGAGTTACAAGTTCAATAGAACCCATCCTTTTCTTGATTTCGGTTAGTATGAGTTTGTGCACTTGCAACACTAACGGATCATCAATCACAAGCGCTCTAAGTTTGGAGAGCATACAATGAACTAACGGTATTACTTTACTGCTGGTACAATAATTATCGCCAGATATTTCTTTCGTCGCGGCTTCAAGTGGACGTAAGATATTAATGAGCGATGCCGATATGTTTAGTTCCAGGCCAGTTAGCATTGGAGGTGCACTTTTGTGGCAAATCAAAATGTCACTCACAGCACTTTTAAGCTCTAAAAATCTTTGGATCATATAGTACGTGCTATTCCAACGTGTTGGCACATCTTGGATTAACTTTGTTTCAGCGCTAACCGACTTTCGCAGTTCATCGCTTGCTACACAACTTTGTTTAAAAAAAGTAACAATGGTCTTCATTTTTGAGAGTATTTGTTGCAATTCAGGAATTTGCAAAATGTTTTGAGCAACCAAATTAAGTGTATGAGCGAAACAGGGGATGTGCTTCTTTTTCCCAAATGCAATTTCAACTGCTTTCACCATATTTGCGGCATTATCGGTAACGACAGCTGAGACTTTGTTTGAACCGAATCCCCAATCGTTGCAGGTTTTATTCAACATTTGCGCTATATATTCGGAAGTGTGCCGTTCATCAAGTTGATATACCCCTAGTGTTACCGATTGAAACTCCGTGTCAATACCAAAATGTGCTGTGACACCCAGAAAGCTGCGCATCTGCATATCGGACCAAATATCGCTTGTCAAAGTGAGGTGTTCAATATTAATAAGTTTTGATTTTAATAAAGTTGACAAAACATCATATTTGTCATCAAGCCATCGCGTCACTGTGAATCTACTCGGTATTTTATAGTGAGGAGAAGTAATTTTTAAAAGATGTTTGAATCCTTCATTCTCTACCACCGAAAAAGGCTGGTTGTCCTTACATATCATGTATAAAATTGCACTGTTTAATTTTCTTGCTTTGTCACCAGAAGAAGAAGCATAATAATTAATTTCTTCAAATGTTGTCTTTATTGACCTCTGCATCTTAGGACGTTTTGATGGTAAGTCTGCTTCACATTCTTTTTCAACATATAAATCTGCTGGAGGCTCTTGGGTGGCATTAGATGTCGATGGTTCTGGATCTGGATTCAAGGTACTGGTGCTGACACATTCAATTACGTCTTCTGTTCTATTTGTCGAGGTACTTGGGGATGACAATGACAAACTTGAATCTAATTTTTGTTGCACATTTTTATTTTTAATAAGTTCCAAATTAAGAGATTTGTGGATGTTTCTAATGTGACCCATTAAATTGGTTGTATTTCCAGCCGTTCTTAAAATTTTTTGGCATATTTTACATTTAGCTGATTTTTCATCGATCTTGTCAAAATAATTCCAAACATCGCTTTTTTTCTTAGGTGCCATAACGGAAGAACTCTGAAACAAAATAAGAAATATGTTTGTCCTACTTTACACCGGTATATAACACAAAAAACATATTGCTTTACATCATCATCGTCACTTTAAACTAGGTTATGCAATCAAAAAAATAAACACAAACTATATTTACAGGAAGAAGCATAATTTCAACCAACCTTCATTTCACGTTCGTTTAAAATCTCTGCTCTTTATTATTTTTATTCCTAAAATCAAAAAAAAGTAGGAGCCGGTAAAAAACAAACCGTAACAAACTGCAACGGCAACCAAAATGAGAATGAGAATCAAAAATGTATGATAATGACCAGAAAAAATGAGTATGCGAATTTCTTCTTGACTTTGACTAACCAATACCAAAACACGCTTCTTCAAAGGGTAATTTTTTTTTCTTGGTGCCACATAATCCCAACTACAAAGACTAATAGACATAAAAGTAACTGCATTGTAGACTCTTTTAGTCTAGTCTGACCTGTGTCTTTTGTGCCTGCCTCGCACACATGTGAGGTACGTCAGATGTGCGAATCCAACGTCGCTCGTCTTGTCGTGCTCATGTTATAATTTTTGTTTTGTAACCTACATAATATGTGGTTGTGCTCAATTCAAAGAGTCAAAAGAGCCAAAGAGTGAATGCAAATGATCAGGTACTTTCATTCGATACATCGGAACGAAATACATCGATGTATCGTTAAACATCGAAAGCATTCGATACATCGGATTTATTCGATGCATCGAATGATAAACATCGATGTTTTCGATGTATCGATGTAAAATGAACATCCCTAATGTGTATGCGTTGAGTAGTTCACCGGATGAAAGATGAGACAGTTATGGAGGAGGCTTCTTTGTATGTGCTGAATTTACATGTCACCATGGGAACCAGGTGTGATTTAGCGATTGTGGATAACTTCACCAAATATATGGTATTGCGCGCTGTGAAAACAGTAAATAGAAAGGGTATACTTAATGTACTGACCGACATCTCTGGGTACTTTGGCGTTCCAAGACGAATTGTCTCAGACCGTGGAACAGCCTTTACATCAAAAGCATTTGAGCAATTTTGTGAAGAAAATTTGATACAGCACATCAAAACCGCAGTAAGGCCCTCAGTCAAATGGCCAAGTAGAGCGCTTTAACAGGACTATTCTTACTGCACTGAAATGTGCACACTCTGCGGAACAGGACTGGGCTGGCCATATGCGGACAATACAGAGGGGGCTGAATACGGCAAGAAATTGCACAACAAAGGGTTATCCCCATCAGCTGTTTTTTTCATATACGCTACGAGACATCCAGAGAAATAAGCAGTATGGTAGAACTTGAACAAGAAGAGGCATTCGCAGAAGAGAAGATGGCGAAGAAAAGAGAACTTGCGGCACATAACATTGCAAAACAACAGGTTGATCAAAAGTGAAGGTACGACTTACGACATCGTAAACCATCGAAGTTCAACGTAGGTGACTTGGTGTTGGTGAAGAATGAAGCAGTAGCGATAGGGTGAATAGCGTAAGTTGGAAACTACCTATAGAGGACCCTACATCGGGTCGTGTACTACCTAATGATCGCTATGGCTACGTAGATATGGGTATGCAACGGAATCAGCGCAAATTCACTACAGTCATGAGTTCAGATAAAATGAACCGGGGTGGTGCGAGCTACCTGGCGTTGTGGGCGACGCCAATGGTGATTCCAGTTCTGAAGATGAGAATGAGGGCAGCGACGGCAGTGGATATAAAGGTGAAACTGCTGGTGAGCCGAGGGCTCTTGATCGTGAGGATGGCCGAATGTAAAGTATATGTAAATAGAAGGAACGAAAAAGAAACGTAGTCAGTCAATAACGAGCGTTTATATGAAGAAAATAAACAAGCTTAACGAGAACGGTTTTGTTTTTCTTTATTTTCTTAGCACTTGCTTTATAGACCATGTAAAAATATAACATTAAAGAAACATGGAAAAAATGTTTTTACTTTGAATGTCTTTAAAATCAAAAATCAAAATAATCAATATCTGAAGTGAATGTAAATGGGTGCTATTTTTGAAAAGGAAGAGGGTTGGAGAGTTTGGGTGTTTGATCTGAAATTTTATTTTATACAATCGAGGAGCTACATGATTTTAACATATTTTAAAAAGCTGGATAAAATAACCCTAACGACGATTTAACCACCCTAAAAAAAACCTTTTTGAAAAGAGGATGACCATGTTTCATTAATGTAATATTTTTTTCACAGTTCTTCTGGTAATAATTTCACACATTTCCCTTCCTTCCAAAAAATACCCCTTTAAAATAGATTGGCTCTTGATTCATCATTCTATTATGAGGGTAAGGATTTCTTTTATATGACGAACGTGTATGTATATGCTATTTTACCTGTACTATATACATCCATTTGTTACCATAATGTATTAACAAAAATTTTTGATTGATGTTGATGAAAGGTATTCTCTGCTTCTTTAAAGATATAATAAGTCAAAATATTAAATTTCAATCAAAAATGAGCTAGCCACTCGTATATGTTATTAAAAATAATGAGATTATACAATAAGATAGAATTAAATTCAGGGGTAAAGTAAATAAACACCTTCTTCATATTTATGTATACATCATGTAGATTTCTTCAAATTTTCCAACAACCCCTCCTTTGTAAATTTACATCTATTCAGAATTTTCCTTGAAAATTAATCCACTCCTGGTTTGCCTTTTTTTTGTAAATATATTTTCTGCAGAATATTTAGTTTTGACTAATTCCAATCCTCTACCTCAAAATATAAGTTTACTATTAGACACATTAATATTTGATTAGTATTAGAAAAAAAAAAGAATTTAGAAATTTGTTTAAATTATGGTGTTGAAGTGGGATTTTTTTTTGTCAGATTATTTAGATTGCAAATTTACAATTTACTTCATCTTTCCCAACGTTTCGTCGATTTCCACGACTTCTTCAGGGGTTAATTAATGTAGAATATATATTTAACATTTATTGTTATACAATTTTTGATTTTGGTTTTAATATTTTAACTTACTTACACATAATATATTTTGAAAAAAAAAAATATGTTTTTGAGTATCTATTTTTTATTGTTAACGTTTTGTTATAATTTGTTGCAAGACAAGAATAAAAGACATGAGAACATGAAATAAAAGCAAATAAAAAATATCGCCTCTAGAGTTTAGAAAATCTAATTTGTGCATGTATTTTTTTATCTACCATTCGTTGATCCGAAATTATAAGGGTCTAAACTTGCTTGTATTTCTTTTTGAGTTTCATGGTCAAAAAAGCTTAATAAAAAGAATAAAACAAAATTAGGAACATTGCCCCTAGAGAAACGTATGCTCTACATAGAGCATTTTTTTATAAAACATTTATTGTGGTCTATCTGCACTCCAAAAAAATATAACTTTAAAGTTGAAACTTAGTTAAAAAAAAATATAACGAGGTTCAATTCAAAAAAAAGAACGGACACCGCCCCTGGAAAAACTTGCCCTCAACATTTTTTTGTTTAAAATTTTCCAATACCATTGATACCTACTTATTGAGATCTGCAAGTCTAAAAGAAAAAAGAAACTTCGGATGCAGCGATCTTCAACTTCATTATTTTTTTTTATTTTTGAAAACAGCTGACAGATAAAATTCCATTATCATATAAGAATTTTGAAGTTTATTTTTTAAAACCGTTATGTACTCTTTTTTGGCATTTTTGTTTAGAGTGAATAGGCAAAAAAACACCTAATGTGACCTTAACGGAAACAACTTAAGATTATTTTTTATATTGTGATTACATTCCGATAACTTTCCTCTACGAAAGAGAAGAATTTTCTTGCATTGCTATGTGTTTGTATTTAAATCCTAGAAACAGCATATCGATAAATGATAGTTTATGAAATGAGAGTCTACATAAATTGCTGCGACATAATATAGCAACAGGAATCACATTTTAAAAAGACACAAAAGAGACCAGCCAGTTAACCAATGTTCTATACATAACACCAATAAAATTAAAGATAAAAATTTATCATTCACATGTAAATATAATTCAAAAGAACTTGGAGAAATATGATTAATGTAGATGAAATCTGACAAAAGATGAGAAATAGTAATAACGAAAACACAGTTCGAATAAAAGTTGAATAAAACTACATCAGCAAAAAACTTTGAAAAACTTAAGGGAAATCATATTATCTCCCCGGAATGGTAAAACAGTATACATCTACAAAACTTAAATTGTGATCAATTTAAGGATTGCCCACACCAACGCGAATCTGTCGCGGCGACGACGAAAACAATAATAGCAACGTGTTCTTTTCATTGACAACCAGGTGTTGTTATTATTGTTTTCGCCGTCGCGGTCGGTCGCCACGACAAATTCGCTTAAATGTGTACCTACATATAAAGTTCCACCAACGGGATAAAACTACAAAATAGTTGTTATCCCAAATACAGATTGAAGGACAATAGGAACACAGGTAACTAATACTTTTGAATTCCTAGATAAAGTCAAAAACATTTTTGGAGATTATTTGTTAATATCTGAATTAATTAGCATTATTTCAAAGTATTCCAATCAAAGAAGCATTAAAGTTATAAAGAACCGCTTGATGAACGAAAAGACTAATGGATAAAAGAAAAAGATTTTCTAAAACGCCGCGCTGCCAGTTTTTATGAGTATGGTATTACATAATACGATTTTTCATGAAAATAAAAACAAGACCTTATGAAGTATGGAATGAAAAGTTGATTGGCAATATAATTTAACACTGTTTTTCACAAATAAAATTTAAAAATTTCAAAACAATCGCGGACATCGTTTTCCTTAATCTGACATTCGGCCTCGTCTCGATGAGGCATTTGAAATGGGATTCCTTAGAAGGTTTTTGATCGACAACAACGCGCCATTGTCTGCTGTGATTTTTGTACTGAATTGAGCGGGTCGATTTGATAAACGAATAAAATTGAATTTACCTGCACCCATAATTCGGAATGGTCGATTGAACATCACTGGAAAACCGAAATATCTCGGAAACCTGAAGTTATGATAGAGTTTGAGGTTTGAGGATTCAAGCCAAAGTTGTCACGGCAAAAAAAATTTCTCGGCCACATTTTGATTTTTTTTTATGCCAATATTAAGCTTGATGACTTAATTATTAAGTGCCTCAAAATACAAAATTAAAATTTTCAATGAAGAGTTTCAATTAGAACTATATAAATGGCGCACCTAAGACATTCTTTATAATGTTTTGTCTTTATGTTAAATAGTTGTTTTTATTTTTTGACTTGACATATCATTCTAAGTGTTTTAAGAGAAAATTACTCCCTTTTTGTGTAGTCCGTATTATTGTACATATTATGTCATTGGAAGCATGGCCATACCCAAGTAACATTTTTCCTCTCATAAGATGCTCCAAGGGCTTAATTAGACTAATGTAAGAGAGCTAAAAGTAATTTTGAAGAATACTACTAGAATGTTATAATACTGTTAAAAGCTTTAAATAGCCTAGTTATGGGAGGCTCTAACCTGCACCTCAACTAAGTCTTGCTATTAGAATGCGTTTCTTCCAATGAGATTCGCACAAAATAGAACAGAGTACCTACACATTTGTATACTTTAAAAAAATTAATATATCTTTATCATTTAGCATTTTTCCAGTGAGAAACAAACAATTTTTTATTTGTGTGTGAATGACGTTCCTCTTTACGCACAAAGTAGTGTGCAGTGTTCAACCAAGCTTTTGTAAAAGGAAACTACAGAAAATTTCAACGATTTTGTTTCTTCCTGTGAAAGGTACAAGGGATTTTTAAGGAAATTAAAACAATACGTCAAAGAAATTTCCGGCATCTTGTTTCCTCATGTGAAAGGGGACATACATTTTAACATTTTCCAAATTTTAAATTTGTGTGACAAAATATTTTTGCGTATCAAATTCTATGATGTGCTCCAATGGCTAAATTTTGGCTGTTTAAATCCGCACATATGTATTTTATTATCTTCATCAACAAGTCGGGCATTTCCCTATGTGCTTTTGTTGTCATGTTCCTTATTTAATTTTTTTTTGTGAAAAGTCAAATGCGCTGAAGATGTATTTTGGAACAGTAGGGGACCAAGAATAGATCCCTGAGGTACACCTCTTGATGTTGAGAGAAAATCTGATAGCCTATTATTATTTTAGAAGTTGTACAATTGCGGTAGCTTTTTACAAAGATTTAAATGATCAACTGTATCAAATGCCTTTGAAAAATCCAGTAGTATTAAAAATGTTACATTGCTTTCATCTAAAGCCCCTCTTATGTCTTCTTTGACATTTATAAGTGCTGTAGAACAGCTGTGTTTTTGTCTAAATCCAGATTGATTTTGTGATACAAAATTATTATTTATTATATTTCTTCTTTTTCGAAAACTTTTGTTAGAAAAAGAAGTTTCTATTGAAATTAGTCTAAAATCATGCGCATTTTTTGGAATAGGTAAAATTTTTTCATTAGGATAAAACCTTGTTAATAAAATTGTATTAAATATGTGCGTGTGGCAATAAGATCAGCAAAATAAATTTCAAAAACTTCGGAGATAATATGTCATCTATTCCGGTAGCATTCGATTTAATCGACAAGAAGCATTTAACGACAACTGTACTCTCTATGCATTTCAGCTCACCCAAAAAAAACTTGGAGCCCACCCATACATTAGGTCCTGCTACGACCATGATTGTGGAGTCTAAAATTTAGTTTGTTGGCTTTTTAGGTCAAAATCTTTTTGATGTTCCAAAATTGGTTCCATTTATTCGTTATATTTTTTATTCTCCTCTTGGTTTGTAAAAGATTTCCGCTGTCCGAAGTAAACGTAGTCATCAATTTAGTATAATTTTTCATTTTAAAATAAGATGTCGGGATTCAGTTTTATTAATATGAGTTTAAATTTAATGTGAGACCATATATTTTCCATACCTTTAAGTTCGTTCATCACTATATTTCCATGTTTTTTGATAGTCAGCTAAAATTACCAACTCACCCATAAGTTCTCTTTTTAAGAAAATTTAAGAACAATTTATTACAGCCTGCTCATAATAAATGTTCTCTTGAATTAAATTTAGCTACCTATTTGATGTACGCTTATCATGCTTCCTTTTTTATACTATACATAATACAATATGATCGTTGGGTTTAGATGTTCTTAAACGAACACATCGTAGTCATCATAAAAAGCATATTAAATCTGCGATATTTTTGTTTTAAGACTTTCAGGCGGAGCCACTTGCGCTTTCAGTAATGTGTTTTTTAACTTCCTCACCAGACACCTTCGTATATTATAGCGGTTGGTGTAACAAAAATTCAAACACCTTTTCAGTCCATAATTTCTCTGTACACTTGCTTCGGGGTCGTTTGTGGATTAACCTATTTGATATCCAGAGGTTCGTATGGCATAAACAGAAGTTAAACAAAAAAAAAAACCAAAACAAAACAAACAAAGTTCTGTGAGACGCTCCTTGACTTATTTTACCTGTGGGTGTTAGAAGTAGGAATGTACTTCCGGTGGCTGACTTTAAGGTCAAGACGAAAGTGGTAGATTGGATGCATGAATGCTTATATTTAAACAAGTGAAAAAAATGTTCAAATTTTAAGTTGTTTTTTTTTTGTCAGGATAAAAAAAGCGAGCTTATAAGATGTCGCGTACATATGTACATAGTCCATTTTATTTTTTTAAGATTAAGAAAACTAATTAAATTTCAAAAATTGTTTTCATGAAAGAACTTTCATGTTTATTAGCGATGTGAAAGAGTTAAATTATTATTTGTGAATGGAATGACTTGAATTTATTTTGAAGTCCATGATTTGAAAAAGACTTCACAAATCAGAACATATTGAATTCATATTCAGTTAAAAGTCCATGCAAGATATCACACTCTGAGTCAATTTTATATCAGACAAACCCCATAGAAATTTGTGCTTCATTCTCAAACACCACTAAAAATTCTGGAAAAAAATTGTATATAAGTATGAACCTATTTAATTTCTAGTAGTTGATTTTCTTTGGAATCGAAATAGCAGTTCGCAATGGTGCTTCACTCTTAGCTGCATTTTATAATTAATTTTCTTATATTCACACTCAAAAAATTTATTTTAGTAAAATCTCAATGGACCTATTTGAGTATGCGAGCAGATCACGACGAATCCGAAAAAAATCATCACTTTTTATACATATTAAATGAGTATGGACAATCTTGGGTAAGATCCGAGAGATGTTGCTTCTAGCCACCTTATTTTGAAGATCAAAGAAAGATCCCGCGTAAAACCGATGATATTTAAAGAAATAGAGAATATATTGGTTTTATATTGCGATTTAGGCAAAATTTGATATTTGTATATTGATGATTGAAATAAAATGAAGAAATTATAGCCAAAATCAAAATTATAATACCTTTGCGGCATTTCACGTTGAAGTGGACAACGAAAAGAGTGGTGGGTCTTGAAATTCGTTCATTTTTGTATTATTTATACTTCTTTTGATTCTTAACATAAATACGGAAGGATTTTGAATTTTGAGGTCCTGTGCTCCAGTTATATGGGCTTGTAAAGTTTCAGCTAAATATAAGTACAGGTTTTTAAGAAAAATGTTGATAAATTAAATTTAATGAACCAGCATATACCGCTGAAAACAAAACTTTCACGGAGTTCACGGACAACATTCTAAGATCTATAAAGTAACGCGCTTAAGTTTTTCTGCGATTGAAGCGTTTTCGCCTTCTGAAATGCTACTTATTTTCCGCTCACTGAAATACAATGTATATAAACAAATCAGAGAAGCAAAACGTATTCTATATTCAAAGTAGTTGAGCAAAAATCTATCGTCTAAAACATTATGGTAAAACATCGAGAACTCGATGTTGGTAGGCAAAAAGGACGTTGATTCTGGGATGTTTGCCCCAACTATCTTAACGAAGAGTTTGCAAAAATTCAAAACAATAATGCAAATAAGGATATAACAAAGGTTGGTGTTCTTGAAAACAGAGATTTTCCCAATGTTGACCAACTGAACGAAGGTGAACCGAATTCAAGCTATCGGGTTGTTGACCCGAATAGTGAACGCTTCTTTCATTTTCAGAGAGTACAAGATGAGAATGTTCTAAAATGTACTTAAAAAAAAATCTTCTGCTACAGGCTTTGATGAAGTACATCCAAACTTCATAAAAATGATCTTGCCTCTCATTCTTCCTACTCTTACACAAGTATTTAAATTTTAATACAATCATTATGACATCTTCATTTCCATCGTCTTGGAAAATTGCTAAGGTCGTACCAGTTCTTGAAAAACCTGCATCCCGCCTACCACAGCAAGAGTTTAGACCAATCTCAATTTTACCGTTTCTTTCCAAGGTACTGGAAAAACTTCTACATAAACAAATGTCCTACATAAACAATCAGGTTTTAGACAAAGCTAAAGCTGTATTACGGCTACTTTAAAGGTTTCAGCAGACATCAGAAATGCAATGGATAAAGATCTATAGTTTCTTTTTAGTATTTTTGGATTTTTCAAAGGCATTTGATACCTTCAACCACAATAGACTCATACTCAAGTTAAAAGATCAGTTTCGATTTTCGGGCACAGCCTTAAAGCTGCTTCTTTCCTACCTAAGTGGTCAAAGCCAAGCTGTTGTCGTTGCAGGTGAAAAAATGTCACGCCCATTAAATATTTTCTCAGGAGTTCCACAGGGATCAATTTTTGGACAATGCTATTTACAATTTTATTAATTATCTTCTTCCAATTCAATCAACGTACTCACACTCAAAAAAAAATTTCGTAATTCAGTACGAAACATTTTCGTAGATTGATTTTTCGTTTAATATACGAAATTTTGTAAAATAAACAAATTTTTCGTAGCCAACATGGAGATCAAAAAATTTAGAAATACGAAAAATTTGTAAAATTTACGAAAGCACATTTGTAACGCTTTTTCGTACGAATGTTTCGTGATCTGTACAAAAAATTTGTAAACTGTACTCAATATATCTTTTTTTAAGGGAAGCAGAAATACACATATTAAATTTGGGAATAATTTTACGAATGATTTTGAAAAACTACAAAACATTTTGTAAGTTTACTAATACAATCGTTAAAAATTTAAAGCATTTCGTAAATTATACTAAATATATTTTGTGTGGATACGAAATACAGTTGTATTTCTCACAAAAACATTATTTCATGCATACGACTAAGTATTTTGTACCTTGTCATTTAGTCGAAACGTACTCAGTTGCTTTTTAAACGCCGCGCGCCGTGGTAAAATTGAAAAAAGTATAGTGAACAAAAATTTAAAAGTTGATAAAAACAAAGTAAACAAAAAAAAAAAAAAACCAAAGAAAAAAAAGTTTTATAATTGCATTTTGGTAGGTAGGTATATTACTATTTAAGTTACATAGGTATTAAATAATTGACGAAAATGAATGTTTTAGGCCTTTGAAAATGGATACGATTTTTGGAAATCATTAAAAAAAATGGCAGCAATCTTTGCTCGATATATTATTAAGGAACAAAGATAATTTTTCAGACGGTAAGTTCCTACATTTAACAAGTTTTTATTGATTTTGAAGCACTTTTATTCTTTCTATATTTTTAACCGGTTCGATTTGTTTGTAGGAATTCATAAACGCCCAATTTTTTAAAATTCTTAGTGGAACCTATAAAAGAAGGTCAAAAGAAGCTTTATGCGCTGCTTAATAAAATAAAACATAAGTAAACTTTTTTTATTCTTTTAAACATTATGCAAAATGATTATTTTTTTTATAGTTTCAAAGAAGAATCAAAGATGACGCCTGATTATGATAAAAACTAATTAAGGTTTAAAATTTGTGTTTTTAATTAATTTTAAAATAAACAAAGGTGTAAAAGTGAAACAAAGTTTTTTATTTTAATTTTGCGGAAAGATAAACACATTTCTGCATTCCGTGCCAATATTAAAAACTAGTGAATACTACAAAAATTTCGTACATTCAATCAATAAAGTGAAGTATATAATTAAAAAAGTACACGATGGTGTTTCTTACGGAATATACGAATCATTCGTAATTTACAATCCTGAAAATCGTATAATGAACGATCTAATTGTAAAATATTATAAAAAGCATTTCTACAATTTACGAATCATTAGTGATTTAAGATTCTTTATTTTTGTAGAATACACGAATTCAATTTAATTGAAATACAAATAAATTCGTAGTATATAGAAACATAATCGTGTATTCTACAAAAATAAAGGATCTTAAATCACAAATGTTTCGTAAATAGTACAAACATATTTTTCAAGTTACTATAGCTAGATCGTTCATTCTACAATATTATTTCGTATATCGACAAAATTTTTTTATTTGTTAGGGATACGAAAGTTTTGCAAGATATACGAAAACATTCGTATTTTACTTTCAAAATATCGCTCGTGCAATTTAGAAATGCATGTTTATAAAATGCACGAGAAACATTCGTGGAGCAAATGAACGAATGTTTTCGCAGCATCTACGAAATTTTTCGTTGTATTTACCATTTATTTTTTTCGGTGCATCTAATGATTTGAATGCTGATGATGCTCAAGTTCAAATTAGCTGCAAGCTGGGGTTGATTGAAGCTGGACCTCATAAACTGAATTTCGATCTCAACAAAATACTTAATTGGTCTGTCAAAAATAACCTTAACCTCAATCCAAGAAAGTCAACATGTCTAATAATTTACAATAAGAAACTTGATCATAGCTATTTTCCTGCGTTGTATCTCGAAAATACAACCTCAAACGATACGACCACATAATATATATCAAACTATAAACAAAAAATATTCTCGGCTGTACTTTATACACTTACCTTAAGTATTTGTCCCTAAGAACACTTAACAAGATAATAATGAACAAAGAACCTTCCTACCTTTTTGAAAAAATTAATTTTCTGAACTCGTTTCGGTCTTTTATATTGTTGCAACCAAGATTTTGTTGCAGAAACTCTGAACGTCAATTTTTCGATTATGTCATAAGACAGTGGAACACTTTACCCTTTTCCATCAGAAGACTTCGCGTCAAAACGCAGTTTAGGCGGTTTTATTCAGGCACTTGGCACTTTAATAATTAATTAAAATAAAGATTTGATTAAAATATCTAGTTTGTCATTTTGATTAGAGATAAATAATCAAATTTTTTGATTGAATTAAATATATAAATAAATAAATGAAATGAAAATGAAAGAAGCGATAGCAAAATAATTTTAATGGTAAATAAGATGTTCTTTTCATTAATGACAAAATACAAACTTAGCCCATTTTTGTATTTTTTTGAAGTCTCAAAATGAAGCTTATAGAGATACATACATGCCAAGTTTTAGAGTGGCATCTTACATACATACCTTCGTTTAGAATATACATATGTACATAATTTTTATTACGTCACTCTTTTGCAAAAAACAGATATTTGTATAGAAAACCGGTTGTATACATCGATTTCTTAAAAATCCTTGAATCTAAATAATAATTTTCGTTTAATTTTCATTGGATTCAGAAATCCAATTTCTTTTCCAATTTCTTTTGTAATATTTTTTTTTCTTATTTTTGCGATTTTATTGAGATAAACTCTTTAATTTAAGATAAGTATTCGTAGATAGAAAATTCTACCATTTCAATTCTATTCATCGAGGTAACTATTTCTTTATTGATTGTTTTTTTTCCTCTGAAGGCCCCAGTTTTTCATTTGAATTAACCTTCGATAGTGATCATACTATGTGTTTATACTTGCGATTATTATCAAAAGGTTAGATTAGCGAGAGCTATGATGGGAATCGAACACTGAAAAAATACTGAACTTTTTAAAGCTGGCCTTGGATGCGGCCAAGTGCGAAATTCTAACCTTTTACGTTTATAGATTTCTTGATGATCATGCGGTCGTGTTACTCTGTATTAAAATCTCAAAACTGTTATACGAAACCATTTATTTTTCATCTGATTTAAACTAAATTTGACACTATAGATTGCGTTCAATAATTTCCAATCCAAATACCTAAAAAGGGTGTTCAAATTGGATTGAGGGTAATTAAAGTTGGATTGTTGCTATTGGTATGTTGGCATGATTGTATATAGTATCTTCTAGTGAAGTGTTGATTGAATAAAGAAATAAATAAAAAGGAATTCTAGACGAGGCCATATTTTTTCAACACCAATCATTCATACATATCTGGATGATTAAACAAAGATAGTATTATGATGATCTCATTGCGGATTAGCATTAAAAAATCAGTTATGTTTCTGGGCTGAAAATTAAATTAAGAACCAATTAAGTGTTTTTTATGAAAATCAAAAGTACAAAATAGAATATAAAATCCCAAAAAAAATTGTTTTTTAGCTTGTCTGAAAATACCTAAGAATTAGACTTACGTCTTATTGCTATAGATCAAGCACTAGATTTAGATGTAGATTAGACTTTATTTTAAAAAGAAAGAAATCAGATTAACAATATTTGATTATCAAGTCCAAGCTCAAGATCAAACACTATATACATTAGCGTGGTCTTTAATGTATAGAAGGTAAAAAAAGGTCATCTTGGATGGGTCTAAATCAGCTGAAAATGAAGAAAAAATAATTCCCTAATACTTTCAAATTTTTATTTTCATGTCCTACGGACGCTATAAGCCGTTAAAAAATTAAGCTATTTTAAAATGAAGATCGGGTGATTCCCGTAAAATCCCAAAAAAGAGCTAGGGAATGGTAGGTTGAAACCAGTCATGAAAAAAAAACAACGGCTCACAATATTTAAATTCACAAAGCAATTCATGTAACGAAATTATAAATTATAAACAAATCATTTATATACACTCTATTCGTGCACAAAATTCTTTGATAGTTTTCTTTTTTTATTTAAATTTAAATAAAAATAAATAAAATTTAATTAATTAATATTTATAATTGAAACAACACACACATTCTTCTTTTACTCATTTCAGGTATGTACTGACCAAACAAACTTGTATTCGCAATTTCACATCGAATTTTTACACAAAGGAAAATATAATATCAGTTTCATGAGGTTCATAAGAGACCACTTACTTCAATGACTGCAGGTAGGTATGTGATAAATAATTTATTAAACGTAACAATGTAAATTCAATTTGATTCTTGTCAACTGGAAATTAATCTGTCGAAGTTAATGCGTTCATTAATTTTGTTTCATTGTCATTGGCATTTTTCAGAAACAGAGTTGAATAACGCTAAAGTATCAATTTTGTTTATATTTATGTAGGTCCTCTTGGTATTCGAAATTCATAAATTTAAGTTTCATATAAAAGAATAAATTTAAAAAAAACTATGGGGCACATATTCATAGGATGTTTTAATAAATCTTTTGAAATTAATTTTAATTTGTATGGGTTCTGTAAATGATTTAAAAAATCTGTAGGTATGCACATAATTCTGTATTCCAAAATTCTGTAGGTATATTAAAATTCTGTAAATCCAAAATTCTGGAAATTTAAAATACTGTATAGTAAATAATTTTTGTCTTTCAATTAATCTTATATTTTAAAATATAAAACCGCCAATGTACAACTTTTCTTCTATGTCTTGTTGATATCAATAAATTTTGCCATACATTAATTAATTATTACTATAAGTAATAGGATACAATGAAAACATATTATTTATGAACCACATCTACATAAATAACTTAAAAATTAATTTTGGTTTTCAATGAATCAATTGTTTTCACGTCAAACTAAAAATAACCAACAAACGTCCCTAAATAGTAAGTTAAAACTGTAAATCCAACTAAACAATTGTGAAAATAAAAGAATTTCTGCGTTATTTATATAATTTCGTTTAAAACCTCCAAATGCGATTATAAAGTGTTTAATTTTCAAAACATACATTTTCAAAAAATTAGGTTGGAAATTATTAAAAATTGAACACATTTACATTGAGTTGCGGGAAATCAAAAAAGCAACAAATCCGTATATACAAACAAAACAATATCAAATTGAACTTTGAAATTTTAACAGCTGTGAAAAAGAATTTCAAACTTGAGATGAATACACTTTTTCTGAAAATATTGAAATAAATTAATTTTGGCTTTAATTAAAACTTATAAGGTATAAGCAATTTTTTGTATTCTGAACTTCAAAATGCTGAATTTCAGAATTCTGTTAAATATAAAAGAAAAATTGGTTTTATAATTTACAAATTTTGGAATACAGAATTATGGTTTCACAGAATTTTGAAAAACAGAATTTTGGAGTACCTACAGAATTTTAGATATACAGAATTTTGGAAACCGTTGACACTTATAGAATAATGACCCCCAACCCGTTTTTAATATCAATATACATATAAGTTGAATAAATTCAATAAATTTATTTTTTTAAACTGCATAATTGAGTAAAATATGAGTTAAGCAAATGACTTTGAATATCACCGCATATATTTCTTCCGGAAGCAAATTGAATAAATAAATCTATAATATACCACAATGGGACGCAGTTTTTCTAGCATGAAAACCATAATGTTTTGAATAATTTACGTTAAATTTTGAAAACTCTTAGGCTCTGTTTCACAAGAGTAAAGTTCTGATTAGTTACTAGAGAAAAACTTTTGTCTTTTCACGATTTGAATAGGTTATAAATGCAAAAATATTATTCGGTTTGCGGACTGTTCCAATATTTATGTGTAAAGTAACTAATCAGAACTTTACTCAAACAATGTTAAACAATTTATCATACCTCTCCAAAGCCACATATTAAAATAATATTCAATATTGTATAAGGAAGTTAGTGCTAAAAAAAATAATAAAACCGAAAAGATACAAGAAAATCGTATATTTGCAACTTTAAGGACCCAACGCAATGTTAGGAAGGAACTTAGAGTGAAATTAGCAACATCATTCTCGATTTTCAAAAAAAAAAATTGTGTTGTGCTCAACTTGTGCCGTAAATATTTTTTTTTAATTTTTTGCAAAATTATGATTTTTAAAAACATGAAATTTGTGCTCAAAAAATGATTCACATATTTATACATTTAGGGCCAAAAATAAATTTTGGGAAGCATGAAGTTAGTACCGCCATTTTCGATTTAAAAAAAAAAAACTGCGCTGTATTGTGCTCAACTTGTGCTGCCGTTGTGCTGTAAAATTTTTTTTAAATTCGCAAATTTGATTTTTTTTTTTTAAATTACGATCTTTTAAAAAGTTTTACTTCCGCTGTTTTAAGTTCAGTTTGTGCTTGTTTGGGTTTTTTATCAATCGGAAATGGCGGTGCTAACTTCACGCACATAAATAATGCAGCACCTCCCCTCCACTATTTCTTTAAAATCAGAATACTCATTTCCATTTCTCATTCGAAAGAGTCTATTTTCCAGATATTCTTTAAAAATCTCAGGCAGACCGCAGAACTTGTCTTAATTTGGATTAGAGGCCTTCATGCCCGACCTTGTACAGGTACTAAGCAATTTAGGATATCTAACTAACAACGTGACAGCTTAGAGTGGGTTCGAATAAAGTCGGAGGATCTACGGTTCATAACCAACAATTTTGTACTGCGTTTAAAACTGTGTGTTCTGTTCATGCTAAGGGTTGCCACTTTGAAAGCATTTAATTAAACAATGCAGTATGTAGGTACATTACATAGTAGTTATTATCCTTCATTAAATTTTTTGTATTATATATTTCATATTATTATATATTTATAATTTTAGTAGAACAACGACAAGATTTTTAATCTTGAAATTCAAAAATACTTGCCAAAAGTGGAACTCTGAAATTCGAATTTGTCCATTGTTAATTTGCTCAGTGCTTTTGCTATTTCAGATGTAAAAGAATTTTCCTAGAAATATTAGGGAAAAACATTTAATAATGCATCATATCATTCAAAAGATCTGAAAAGTACAGATGGTACATTTGATGGTTATCTTGTGGAACATAAATATCCATTAATTCATATCGAACAACTTAATATTTTAAAACAAGAAATCATACAAACAGAATTGTTAAAAAATAGTATATGCACGACTGGGTGGCACAACTTGCTCTTTCTGCGATCACACTGTGTTTTTAAAGTTTTAATATTTCAAACAACTATAATATATTTATTTTATAAAAGAAATAAATTAGTTACGGGAGCCTTTATTGTATACCACCTGCTTAAAACGTAGTTGAGTTTATGGTAGTATTATGCGAGTAGGTATATTTATTTATGAACAATACCTATAGCACCGTGTTGCAAATATGCATGTAGTATTATGCGAGTAGGTATATTTAATTATGAACAATACCTATAGCACCGTGTTGCAAATATGCATGAAACTTACACTTTAGACTGAAAAATTGTAAAAAAAATATGTAATTAAACATAAATTGATTAAACAACCTCTGAAATTGTTTTGACACCAATGCGATGTACATCGTCCGATTTCTTAAGGAAATCTCAATTTATGAGAAAAAAAAATTGAAAATCGTTGGAGTGGTTTTTTAAAAAAATTGTTTTTTGTATATAAAATTGAATGGTAATAAAATTAAATGGTACGCAATTATTTAGCTTTTATTAATGCTGAGTTAAAAAATAATTAAAAAAAATATCATTTACCCTTTTTCGAAATATGGAATTTTCAAAAAATATTTTTGAAAATTTTTTTAAAAATCAATAATTTATTTTTGTTCATTAAAATCAGTTCAACTTATAATGAGATAGTTAAAAAACAAAAAAATATGGTTCCATGAGAGATACCATTTTTAAACGATAAATAATTTTTTTTTCCAATAATATGGTAGATCGTACAGATATTAGTTCACACAAAAATTTTAATTAAAATTAAAATCGTATGAGCCGTTTTTGAGAAAAATTAAATTTTCAATAACGGTTTTTAAACATATTTTGTATGGGAGGTACCGTTATTTTTGGTTATACAAATAATTTTCATTTAAAATCTGCTGGATAATGTTAAAAAACTGCTGGGTGCCAAGTTTAATAAAAATTGACTCAGTTCTTTTTCGAATTATTAAGTTCTTAAAAAAGAAATTGAAACTTTTTTTAAAAATTCAAAATTTGGTTACAAAACATATGTATACATATGTAGTACCTATGCAAGGTGAACGGTATAAGGTGCACCAAAAAGCTAGAGCGAATAGGTTCGGTTAAAACAAGAAAAAAATTGTACAAGAGGGTCTATTTCCCCGTTTAGGCGGGAGAGGCAATTTTCTTTTTCAAAATAATTTTTTTAAAAATTTTATGTATTTAAGTATAATTTTTTGTTTTCAAAATTCAATGCTCTTATTAATTTTCAATAAAAAACAGAAAGCCGGATGCTAAAATGTATCCTAGTTTTTGAGAAAAAAAGGGAAAGTTGTAAAGGTGAAATCTAGTTAATCCAGTCTATTTTGTGTATTATTTGCTAAAAACCGGATGGTAAGCAATAAAAATAATAAAAAAGGGATAATCCGCTAATTTAACTGAGCAGAACAAACTTGGGAAAACAAAAAAAAAAAAAAAGAGTTTTGGGGAAAAGTTTTTCTTATAGGAAAAAGTATTTTTCATTTTATTTCAATTTCTCAAAAACTAAGATAGAGCATTGAATTTTGAGAAAACAAAAATTATACTTAATTACATAAAATTTTGAAAAAAAAATAGGGTCGGCCCCAGCCAAGCATGCGCCCTGTGCAAGATTTGTAGAAAGCGCCCCTTTTTTATAATTGCACACATACAAACAAACATGCACTGATACACATGCATAAGACTTTTTCACATTACCCCGAGCAAAACATTGACCATAGTTTGCGTCTTAGAGGCGCATTTTGGAGTTGAGGTTACTTGAATTTTTAATTGAATTATATTCAATCGCTCCAACTAAGCAAAAGTATTTTTCTAATTTATAAATACAAGAGGTAAAAAGTAACACCCATTGAGTTTTTTCTTTGTTGAATATTCATCATATTTTTTATCGGCAAATATTGAGGTAATGAAAAAAAAGTCCAAATTGTTCAGTGAGTTTATGAAAGAATTTTCATCATATTTTTCATCAAAAATTAATGATCTGATGGATAAGCAAGTTACTTTTGGTTAGTGATTTCTTTGTTGAATCTTCAGTCCAACTGGTGAAAAAAAAACTTCCAAAGAAGTAGTTATTTGTTTGTGAAATTTTCATCAAAAATTTGGCATGTGCACCCCGCCAATGACATGCCGTTTAATTTCCTTAAAAAAAAGCAGTTTATTCACCAATGAATTTTTAGAAATGTCCCATTGGAAGTCCCATACACAGGTAGGATGTATAATACAAAAACCTACACGTTCTAGCCCACATAATTCAGTATGAATAAGTTTTTTTCTTTGTCATATTTTATTTTCCCATGTTAGTTTTGGGACTCAGTGTGTATGAAATGAAACTTGCACAGATGAGGTGTCGTGGAACTTTTTTGTGTTGAGATTTTTTAATTTTTTTCTTTTGTACGAATAGGCTGGAATATTTTGAGATTAGGTAGGTAAGATTGAACTTGCATAGGCCTTGTGTCTTTAATTTTACGATATTTTGAGTTAAATTCTCCTTGAATTCAACAATGAAAGTGATATTAGTTAGTGTTCAGGAAATAACTTAGCACAGTTGTGATGGATATTATTTTGGGATTATTTGAACATTTTTGTGGTTAAAATGCAAATGGCAGTACATATTTGCTTTCGCCAGATCAGATTACATTTTCTTGCTCCTGGTAATGCGCCCCCAAAATTTTGCGCACTATGCATTTGCACATCTTGCACATATGGTTGGTCCGGCCCTGGGTATAAGAGATGAGTACCTTAATATGAAAGTGAAATATGAACCAGTTTTTCAATCAATATCACGCAACAATTTTCATTTCCCAACGTAACTTCGACTACTATAGGAACAAATTTAATAGGTGTTGTGGAATATTATGATATTTGGAATTTTGAAACTCTTTTAAGATTTCAAGAATCTAATGACATTCATTCAAATTAATATTTTTTTTCGTGTAAAGAATTGATTATGGTTTCATATTGAATTTTAAGTGTGTTTTTTAAACGTTTTTATGTTTTATTTCACGGCAGGTAGATTAATGCTGATTGAAATCAAGTAAAAGTTTTAGAAGTAATTAAACAATAGAAAAATTTACCAAAGTTTTTCTAACTTGTCCAAGTGCACACATGAGCAACATAAAAATAAATACGATTACATTGTCTTGTTATCCAAAACGGAACATAAGACAATATTTTATCCAACATTTATTTTCTCCCATCACATAAGAATTAGAAAACAAAAATGTACATCCTTTTGCTATATGATATGTTTACCGTCCATCCACCTCCTATATTCTTATGCACACCCTTATATATCTTATCTTGTTTACTCAACACTTTTATCCAATGGTATAAGACCCTTTACAAATTTAAATGTGCTGTAGGGAATGTTTGGACTTCCGGCCATGTTTCCCTTCTTAGTCCGGATGTTTTCCTTCTGTTATAGTTTCGAATAGTTGAAATAGCTCGTTTCTGTTACATTTAACTTAATAATGTGGGCAAGATTCTTCTTATTTTTTTTACAATGTTTTTATAACTTTAGGCTCTTTCAGTTTAAAAAATCTTACTTGGTGGAATATGGAAAATAACATTTTACGAACATGTATGAATAGATTTTTAAATTGATAGAGGTAAGTTTTTGTATGACTTAAAATAACTTTAATTTTTGAATTGTTTCTGTTAGTGAAACTCTTCCGAAAAAACTTTTAATGATAAAGAAATTTTGTTGTAGTTTTTCCCCAAAAATACTTTTTTATTGTTAGAATATACATTGGAGAATATACATCCATACATTTATACGACTTATAGGTACGGTGACCATATTTTAGAATTGTAAATAATGAACAAGTGAAAAAAGAAACAAAATTGAATTCAATTTTACGTTATTCCATTTAATTAAAAAAAAAATCTACAGAAAAAGGACTTAACTTATAAAAAGAGAAGGTATTCTGTCTTTATTTGCATCAAACTCAAATTTAAAAACAAACAAATGCGTCATAAGGCCATATTTCTCAATATGGCCTTATGACACATGGCCTTATGACACGGCACCGCCCCGCCTAAGGGCCCCGCGGCTCTTGAGACAATTTTATAGGTGTATGTAAATTGCTTCTTAAATTTGTTTAGCAATAAATTGAATTTGACAATGACATTGTGACTCAATTTCGTTATTGTGAACTAACAAACCACAAATAACTGAGAAATTTCTCGTTACTATTCAGAGTTGAAGCATGTTTAAACTACGCTTCCACCCATTTGAATACATTCGTCTAGTTGAAATGGGATTTTTTTGTTTCGACGTTATAGTCCAAACACAAAAGACGCGACGCAGGGCTTTGAAACTTTGCAAAGTTATAGTGTACAAAATTATCAGGTGCGTCGCGTCATCTTATATATCAAATGAAATAAAATGAAAGTGAAACAATTCGAATCGGGCAAAATTCAATTCGTTGAAGAATATTTTAGTAATTTATATTTTATATCTTTATAATATTTAATAACGTTTTCAAAAACAAAATGAAGTACTTTATTTTCAAAATTTCAAATTCTTTTTGAGGGTATCTCAGTGCCACAAAAAATTATATTTCTATTTAAATGACCACGTGATTATGTTGGAAATTATGAACACATCCGATTTTAATTCATTTTTAAAGCTTTGAAAAGCATTTGTGAAGAAATTTCAAAACCTTAGGTGTGTTTTATTCATTGCTGCATAGCCAGCGCAACACAAGTCTGAATAAAACGAAAGCTCACTCTATACGTTCATTTCAATAATTGAAAGCTCTATCGCCAGCACAGCCATCTTTATTTTTACTGACTTCTTTTTCGCCAGCAATCAAATTGTTTTTGTTTGCCAAGGGAAATTTTGCTGCGCTGGCTATGCAGCAATGAATAAAACACACCTCTTATAAAACTCCATAAAATCTTGTGTTGTGGAAATTATATAAAAGACTAGAACGCCTTATGATGTCCGCGTTCTATTTGACTTCAGATAACTACGAGTTCATACCGCACTGCCTCACAGTGGAAAATGGTAGAAAAATAACAGAACATATATATTTTTTACTAAAGTCGCTACTGACATTTAATTACAATTTTAGTTTAAAGTTTAATAGTCAATCTTTACGATAATGCAAGAATTTTACATAATGTATATATAAGAAACAAATTTTTGAAGAATTATTGCTTATTATTTTTTTGGATTTTCAATCCAAGTCCGTTTGGTTCATCACTTTGAAAGTTAGTTTTCTATACGACTTTTTACGAATAGGTATAAAGTATTATGAATTTCTGAAAAGCTTATTTTATGGAGATCTTAAAAAATTTTTAGATTTTTAATTGTATGATTAAGTTCACAAGTAATTAATTAAAATGTAAAATAAAATAAAAAAAAAAAATATTGCTAAAGTTAACCGAGAATTTTAGTAGTTACCCACGCTTCGCCACGCCTTACATATATTTTTTATTTGTATAGCTTAAATTTTTGTAAAAAACATTTATAAGATTCAACTGCGGAAACGTGCGGTTTTGGAAGTTATCAGCAGAAACAGTGATAAAAGCGAGGAAATCAAAAATCGCTATTTAAGCTGTTTTAAAAAATATTAAAAAACACTTGCAAGACTCACAATGTTATCTAATATCTTTTTTTTAAGGTACAAATCTATTCTTTAATTTTATTTTTAAATTAAGTTTTTTGAGCAAATATTTTTTGAAAAATTAATTAAAATTAATTAATTAATTAATTAATTAAAATAATGTTTTTTTGTTCAAACTGAAATTTTTCAATTTTACGATATTAAGTACTGTTTTAAATTTTAATATTCAATGCTCTTTTTTATTTTAAGTCAAACAGTGAAAACCAGAAGGTTCTTATACTTTAAATAATATAAGCAAACATCTAAAACAACTACGTCACAAAAAGAAGAAAAATCCAATTCAAATGATCATTTCAGCCAGTAGGGTAGTATTCAGTTTTTTTCTTCCTTTTATAACGAAGTTGTTTTAGATATTTGCTTGTATCTTTAAAAGTATAAGTTCTAGAACCTTCTGGTTTTCAGTGTTTGACTTCAAATTGATAACAGCTTAGAATATTGAAATTAAAAACAGTATTAAATAATGTAAAATTTTGAAAAAAAAATCAGTTTGAACAAAAAAATTATTTATTTCTTTTCAAATTCCCCACCTAAACGGGGGGAATTAGACCCCCCTCACATGCGAAATTTGTTTCTTACCTCAATGCAACCTAGACGTTTTAGTCTTTTGTCACACCTTATGCAATGCAAATTACCCTGTATATATTACTCAATCGAGTTTTTTGTTTATATATTTATTATTATTTTTCTTATTAAGCATTTCTTTAGAAACGTTATACTGCTATTTATTTGTGCAAAAATTCAATGCTCTATCTTTAAAAACAAAAAAGTTATGTATTTTTAATCCGAAACACACCATTTTTTGCCTGCCCGCGTTCTGTTTGACCAAGGCTTTGAGGTTGACGTCTTAAAACTAAGGTAAGATGTCAAGCTATAGGTACATACATGGTTAACAATTGAAGGTCAATGAAGTGACTTATACGGACAAATAGATTGTTTTATAGCTTTAAGTTCTAATAGTAGATAGATCTGCAAGGGTGAGATCTTTAAATAATATTAAATTTTGGGCATGAATAAAAACTACCACCATTGAATTTTCGCTTGAACGTATACGTATAATGGTGCTTGTAAAGTTTCAATCCACATATAAGAGACAAAATTTAAGTTATAAAAGATTTATTCATGTTTCTTTTATATCTAGCATCTAAAAGTCATTTTCAATGTCCCTATATAGATAGTCTATTTTTGTAAATTGTAATTAATTGAAAAGCAGTTTTTCAGTGAAGGATTGAGCTTAACTTTCAGCTGTCAAAAATTGCATTTGCTTAAGAAAAAAAGAAACAATGAAATATCAAATAAGAAAAGAATGAAAGGCAGTATAAACAGAAAATAAGGTCAATGACTAAGAAAATAAATAAATTTAAAGAAACATTGATATAGGTGTTCGAACCGGACATAGGAAAAAAATTACAAAAAACAGAAAATAAAATATTGAATCTTGGAAATCTTCACGTTGGTTTTTTTCTTAAAATATTAATTTTAAACTGACAGTTCTTTTCATCAATTTTCATTTTAGAAAAATCAATTTTTTTAAATAACTGGGGGCCCGGGGCTAGCATTGCTTTGGGGCCTCTACATGTCTTAATACGACCCTGATTGAAGCAGATTATTTGGAAAAGTCTCCACTCTTTTTTTGCACTGAATTATTTGCACGAACAATTGAAGCGTTTGGAAGATGAATGTGCTAAGCGACATATTCAAAGTTCTGAGTAATCAGCATTTAAAGTTTTTTACCTGTAACATTTTTTCATAAAAATAATAAAAATTCCATAAGGCCAATTTTAAGTTAATACAACTCAATTGCTTTTAAATTTAATAATCTTCTTTATTGAAAACAAAGAACTTTGGAGATATTTACAGTTTTGTGTACTGAAAACCTTTATCCACAAACTTAATTGAATATACTTAATTAGTTTTTGCATAAAGATCTTAAGTGACAAATTTGACTCCTATAATTATTTATTTTTTGACAGTTTTTTTTTCTTTTTTTCCCTTAGGACCTGCTGAAAATGCATTTGAATGGAACCATTAATGTTCTACTGGGATGAATTCTGATCTGATCTTTTAGATTTTTAATTTTTCCGCAGAAAGCTGTTTGATTTTATTCTCCCTTGGCATAAAATCTTGATTTTCGTTGGGGCGGTTATTGGTTTTTGCTATTATAACTTTGCTAAAAGGTGTAGACTCCTCGTAGCATTCTTTGTAAAGAAAGGAACCATACTCTTCCACACGAGTCCACTTTATAGAATCCCTGAATTGAACTTTTTCATTTGATACGTTTTTTGATGAATTTTTCACGTTTAGTTTTTTCTGAAGTTCATTCAAGGTTCGAAAATGATTTTGCATGTTGATAACAACTGTAGCTGTGCACGTGCGGTGCATTGCCGTGTGAACCAGGCCATACCAGATTATTATAAAATTTTTGCGAAATTGAAAAGGGCAAAACCAATATTAACTATTGGAAAAAGTCGATAAGGGAAACACTTTGTTAAGTAATAGAAAAACAAAAAATTCAGTTTTAATTTTTAGTTTACTACCTGAGTAAGTGAAACTTAAGTGGCCAACATGGGAGACTTAAGTGTCACTTATTCCGATAAGTTAACACTGTGAAATTATTATTTCCTATTGGAAACAATACTTTAATCTCAAATAAATGAAAATAAATTTTGTATGAAAGAATGAAAGTGATAATTGCATACATAGCACCTTCATGTTCGAAATGAAACGTTCAGATGTAATTCATTTTCATATAATGAATGGCTTAAGTGCGTTTAACACCATCTTCCACAAAGTTTTTTAAAAGACACTTGCTTATAGCACCTTCATCTCTTTGGTAAATAGGAATCTAGATGCGATACAGCCGAGCAGATGATACAGAAATTTAAGTTTTCGAATAAAATCTCCATCTGCAAGAAAAAATGAAAATTTCAAAAAATGTCACTTAGAACCTTCATCTTCCAAACGCTTCAATTAATTCTGTGCCCAAAAGTGACATTCGAGTTTTATTTGTATTTTTATTTGTCATTTCTTTGATGACAAACTCAGTTGTTTAAGCCTAATACGCAGCTAAGGCGAAACGAAAAAACAAATGTCACTGATTGCAAAAACATAGGCTTAGGTGTGATTTTGTTGTTTTTTTTGCAATCGGTGATATTAATTTTTTCGTTTCGCTTCAGCTGCGTATTAGGCTTAAACAACTGAGTTCGAAAAGTAATTGTATTTAGTTATTAAAGTAGATTTTACAGTTTCGCCCTCAATTTGGGTTTTTTCATTAATTATCATTCATTTATTTCTGTAGGAGCATTTGACAAAATAAAATTGTATCTACTAGATGTCTTGTTCGTTTTTTCAATCGCCCTAATGGCATTCCTTCCAAATTCAGCCTATTCACAATACTATTGGTATCATAAAATCCGTTTGAAATTTTTTTAAATTATCGTCAAATCGCACACATTTGTTGCAGGAATTCAAATAACTGGAAAAATTTAACTGCAATTTGTTAAACTTGCTGGGTGGAAACCATGATGGGTTGATCCAGATTTAAGGAAATTTTTAAAGCGATAATAAATGCTTTGTTTACGTATACATTGCCACTTTGTAAGATCTTACAATCCCCTTCATGCGACTTAGTATCTGGACTGGAGCATGTGGAATTAATATCAAACACGTTCCAAGGAATTCGAGAAAATATCATCACAGAATTCAAAGTAATTTTTGAGACTGCACAAAACTTACTAAATGTTGCAGATGAGAAACTGAAAATTCCACGAATAGTATCAAGGCAGCAGCATAAGCAAAACCTTAGCACAACAGATGATTTCTTAAGTTAGCTTAAAATGCGATTCCTATGCCTATTCAACGGAACTGCATGATATAAACATATGCACATTATGTATATGCATAAACCTACAAGCCCAAATGTTAAAAAAAATTGTTATGATATGGTTGAATTTCGGTTTTGATTACTAATTGGTGAATTTTTTTTTCCGAAAAAATTGTCTGACTACGGTCTTGTAAGTACCTACATAATTCTATTGTTTTGTCAATTTCTAAATATATATTGTTAGGTCTTAATTAATTGAGGTTCTTTTCGAGTTACGTGTATAAGGTAAGTTGCATTCTTGCAATATATATTTTGGTTAACTTTAATCTCTATCCATTCCATTGCCATGTATCTAAGTCATTGAATCTTATTTATTTTGGGTGGTCAGTGTCGTTGAACAGTTTATTTTTGTTTTGTCTTCTTTATTCAACGTATATGGAAACAGAACCAAAAATCACTTAACCAATTTTCCCTTTAAACAGCCTATACTAATCCTTTGACAAAGTCTATGCCTCCATTCCCTACACTATAACTATAGGATGATAAAGGTGTTCTTTCATTTTATTAGTTGGTATGGGTCATGTACAATGTGAACTAGTAAAAGAATTATGGGTAATAAAATCAAAAATATTGCTGTTGCTTATTATTGTATTTTTTAAAGAAGTTTACCTCAGATCATTTTGAGACTTTATTCTCGGCAACTTCGAGTGAGGACAACGTTTTTGGAAACAACATACTCGTTATATGGATTCTCTTAATGTTGATGTTGTTTTAAATGAAAATTCCAATCAAAAACTAACAAAAATTTCACCTTAAAATATTATGTTTGCCAGAAATTTTGAATTGAATTTGAGATTGAAATTGAGATTGATCGCCTACAAGAAAATCATACATTCCGCCCAAAGTGAATTTTTACAATAAAGGGAATTTCTTGAACATGAAATTTCGGGTGAAACTCACAATAGGAGAAAATTGAAATGTCAAATTCTCCGGATTTAATGTTGTTCGGGTAAAACTCACTCAAAAATTCACCTATATATTCTCAAAAGTATAAAATTTGTTTCTGGAAAACACCATCATAATATGTGATATGTTTAATTTTTGACTTTCAAAAGTTTTTATCTTGAATTTCAAATTGTCTAGAATTTGCTTGTATATGTAGGTATGTATGACTTTCTTGTTGCATTTATAAAATCCATAGATTATAAACAAAATCAATTCTCTATAATTTTTGGTTTAGAAAATATATTCTCGGTATTTGTCTTCGTTTATCCTAATTAACCTATATCAATACTCTTAAAATTCAAAAATTATAATTTTTTGAATAAAATTTCCTTTCACACGATATTTTTTAGTATACCAATAAAACCTACCATATGAGCTGGGTGAGATATAATCGAATCAACCAAAATCAGCCCCCTTGGCCCCTCCCCCGCCCTGCGTACACCACTGGCCTTGACCACATTTCACTAGGTAACCCTTGCACAAATTGTTTATTTCACAATACCTACAAAACTGCATGCCTCTTATTTGGTAGCTAGACAAGGGTAGGTCGTCCTAAGGTGGGATCGTTGACTATACAAGGTGTCCCGTAACTCAAAGTCAAGCGGGTAACTGGTGATAGGGTAGGTTGTACCTGTTCTGGAAAAAATAAGAAAAAAAATCTATCTCGCTTGGTTAAGTAATAATAGCAATATGTATTTAGAAAAAATAGTGAAAATCGTTACCCTAGACCACATTTTTAGGTACCTACTGTGGTCACAAATTTCCGAATTTTGAAGTGTTTATTTTTTTACGTAATCCTAAATAACCATGCTATTGATTTCAATCACAAATTTAAAAATAAATATTGTAAATTTCGTAAGAAAAATAAAGTTTGACTGAGTCTTCTTCTTCTCACAATCTTGCGCTTTTGTGATACCCTGGACGCGAATAGTGCTGTGGAAATTATGTTAGTTATTATCTAGTAATAGGTACTAAAAAACTCTATTTTTCTTACGAAACTTACAACATTTATTTTTAAATGTGTGATCGAAATCAATAGCATGGTTATTTAGGGTTACGTAAAAAAAATAAACACGTCAAAATTCGGAAATTTGTGACCACAGTACCTAAAAATGTTGTCTAGGGTATAGATTTTCACTATTTTTCTAAATATCATCATCATCATCATCATCATCATCATCATCATCATCACCATCATCATCATCATCATCATCATCATCATCATCATCATCATCATCATCATCATCATCATCATCATCATCATCATCATCATCATCATCATCATCATCATCATCATCATCATCATCATCATCATCATCATCATCATCATCATCATCATCATCATCATCATCATCATCATCATCATCATCATCATCATCATCATCATCATCATCATCATCATCATCATCATCATCATCATCATCATCATCATCATCATCATCATCATCATCATCATCATCATCATCATCATCATCATCATCATCATCATCATCATCATCATCATCATCATCATCATCATCATCATCATCATCATCATCATCATCATCATCATCATCATCATCATCATCATCATCATCATCATCATCATCATCATCATCATCATCATCATCATCATCATCATCATCATCATCATCATCATCATCATCATCATCATCATCATCATCATCATCATCATCATCATCATCATCATCATCATCATCATCATCATCATCATCATCATCATCATCATCATCATCATCATCATCATCATCATCATCATCATCATCATCATCATCATCATCATCATCATCATCATCATCATCATCATCATCATCATCATCATCATCATCATCATCATCATCATCATCATCATCATCATCATCATCATCATCATCATCATCATCATCATCATCATCATCATCATCATCATCATCATCATCATCATCATCATCATCATCATCATCATCATCATCATCATCATCATCATCATCATCATCATCATCATCATCATCATCATCATCATCATCATCATCATCATCATCATCATCATCATCATCATCATCATCATCATCATCATCATCATCATCATCATCATCATCATCATCATCATCATCATCATCATCATCATCATCATCATCATCATCATCATCATCATCATCATCATCATCATCATCATCATCATCATCATCATCATCATCATCATCATCATCATCATCATCATCATCATCATCATCATCATCATCATCATCATCATCATCATCATCATCATCATCATCATCATCATCATCATCATCATCATCATCATCATCATCATCATCATCATCATCATCATCATCATCATCATCATCATCATCATCATCATCATCATCATCATCATCATCATCATCATCATCATCATCATCATCATCATCATCATCATCATCATCATCATCATCATCATCATCATCATCATCATCATCATCATCATCATCATCATCATCATCATCATCATCATCATCATCATCATCATCATCATCATCATCATCATCATCATCATCATCATCATCATCATCATCATCATCATCATCATCATCATCATCATCATCATCATCATCATCATCATCATCATCATCATCATCATCATCATCATCATCATCATCATCATCATCATCATCATCATCATCATCATCATCATCATCATCATCATCATCATCATCATCATCATCATCATCATCATCATCATCATCATCATCATCATCATCATCATCATCATCATCATCATCATCATCATCATCATCATCATCATCATCATCATCATCATCATCATCATCATCATCATCATCATCATCATCATCATCATCATCATCATCATCATCATCATCATCATCATCATCATCATCATCATCATCATCATCATCATCATCATCATCATCATCATCATCATCATCATCATCATCATCATCATCATCATCATCATCATCATCATCATCATCATCATCATCATCATCATCATCATCATCATCATCATCATCATCATCATCATCATCATCATCATCATCATCATCATCATCATCATCATCATCATCATCATCATCATCATCATCATCATCATCATCATCATCATCATCATCATCATCATCATCATCATCATCATCATCATCATCATCATCATCATCATCATCATCATCATCATCATCATCATCATCATCATCATCATCATCATCATCATCATCATCATCATCATCATCATCATCATCATCATCATCATCATCATCATCATCATCATCATCATCATCATCATCATCATCATCATCATCATCATCATCATCATCATCATCATCATCATCATCATCATCATCATCATCATCATCATCATCATCATCATCATCATCATCATCATCATCATCATCATCATCATCATCATCATCATCATCATCATCATCATCATCATCATCATCATCATCATCATCATCATCATCATCATCATCATCATCATCATCATCATCATCATCATCATCATCATCATCATCATCATCATCATCATCATCATCATCATCATCATCATCATCATCATCATCATCATCATCATCATCATCATCATCATCATCATCATCATCATCATCATCATCATCATCATCATCATCATCATCATCATCATCATCATCATCATCATCATCATCATCATCATCATCATCATCATCATCATCATCATCATCATCATCATCATCATCATCATCATCATCATCATCATCATCATCATCATCATCATCATCATCATCATCATCATCATCATCATCATCATCATCATCATCATCATCATCATCATCATCATCATCATCATCATCATCATCATCATCATCATCATCATCATCATCATCATCATCATCATCATCATCATCATCATCATCATCATCATCATCATCATCATCATCATCATCATCATCATCATCATCATCATCATCATCATCATCATCATCATCATCATCATCATCATCATCATCATCATCATCATCATCATCATCATCATCATCATCATCATCATCATCATCATCATCATCATCATCATCATCATCATCATCATCATCATCATCATCATCATCATCATCATCATCATCATCATCATCATCATCATCATCATCATCATCATCATCATCATCATCATCATCATCATCATCATCATCATCATCATCATCATCATCATCATCATCATCATCATCATCATCATCATCATCATCATCATCATCATCATCATCATCATCATCATCATCATCATCATCATCATCATCATCATCATCATCATCATCATCATCATCATCATCATCATCATCATCATCATCATCATCATCATCATCATCATCATCATCATCATCATCATCATCATCATCATCATCATCATCATCATCATCATCATCATCATCATCATCATCATCATCATCATCATCATCATCATCATCATCATCATCATCATCATCATCATCATCATCATCATCATCATCATCATCATCATCATCATCATCATCATCATCATCATCATCATCATCATCATCATCATCATCATCATCATCATCATCATCATCATCATCATCATCATCATCATCATCATCATCATCATCATCATCATCATCATCATCATCATCATCATCATCATCATCATCATCATCATCATCATCATCATCATCATCATCATCATCATCATCATCATCATCATCATCATCATCATCATCATCATCATCATCATCATCAATATAATAAAACGACAAACACGAATTTTGGGGTACCATTTACGATGGAAAGGTTTTTTGCACAGAAGTGCAAAAAGCACAAATTTATTAAATAATTTTACCACAAAGACTAAAAAACAATAAAGTAAAATTGCATTATAAGTGCGAGGAGAGCGAGAACCATAGCAAGAGCCAGAGCGAAACCGAGTATTTGTTCACAACACTTATTATATTTTCGTTAAATGCAATGGTTCGTGCATTTAATATATTCGTTAAGATGGTTAGTGAATTGGAGTGAGGGCTTTTGTGGGAAGAATTTTATTTCTGAGGATTTTTTCTGTTGTGTTGGATTTTCGCCCATTGGTCGATTTAATGCGAGGAAGCATAAATTATGTATAGTTGTAGGTATATTGGTTTTGCATGGAAATATTCTGATGTAGTGTGAGGGATGTTTAAGCTGAGGCGTGGAACAATAACTTTTTAATTATATTAAATACACGAATCAATGTATTCGACGAGTTTTATTTTCGATATAAATTTAATTGGTCTTTTTGACTACTTCCGGGATGGTCTTGGGACCAGTGGTTCTGGGATCGGCTAAACCCAACCCGGCAGCGTTCAGTGCTGCAGGAAATAATAATAAGTAGCTCATATAATAATAAGTAGCTCATATAAAATAACTAGCTCAGTTTTTCTCCACGCCCAAGACTGCTTTTAAACGATGGAATTATTCTTGCGATTTTTTACTTAATGTTGGAGTTTCCACATCCAAAAATCGTATGCAAGTGAATTACAATATATTTTCTAGAAGTTGTTTTTCAATTAGACGATAATGTTATTAGCACTCGAGTTTCGGGGGCTGGACGTACTAGTTGCTATTATTACTTAACCAAGCGAGATAGATTTTTGTTCTTATTTTTTCCAGAACAGGTACAAACTACTCTATCACCCGTTACCCGCTTGACTTTGACTTTCGGGACACCCTGTATATGTATATGTAAACATAGTAAAATATGTTTATTTAAATTTATTTCATGAACGAGAATAATTTTCTCTATGAGTTTTCTTTTTATTTTAATGTGGCGTGGCCGATTAGTATTTATTTTGCATGTTTGCCACAAAGATGAAAGGGTAGTGATGAAATTTTATAATAGTGATGGGCTTGTTTGCTGTGATGACTTGGTTGGTATGCCCCGAAGTCACTATAATTCACTATAGTTCTATAGTTATATTATAATATATGTACAATACTCTCCTCCTGTATTGTTTTCTCGAAGTTTCACAATCTGTTTGATTTTAAAATTACAATTTAAAAGCTATAATTTGTAATCTTCATAATTTATAAAAAAAAATATAGTTTTTGAGATAGCGTAGTTAAAAAAAACGAATTCCTGATACCACCCTACAAACTTAAACCCTAGTACAAATGCAGCTTTATTCAAAGATTATATTTTTTTGTCTATATTTCTGGACTAGATGGTATTCAACTTTATTAACATAAGGCTTCTCTTTTATACAAAATTAAAAAGTTAAAAAAAAAACATTTTTCATAAAAAAATTTAACTTGAAACTATAAGCAGTGAGTTAGTATTTTTGCTAGATTTACAAGACTGACATGTTGGCAGCACTTCTTTTAAAAAACTGGTAAAAGAATAGAATAATTCATTTTGACATTTTTGTAAAATTTTTTCCTTTACAGAAATACTTCCAATTTATCAGGTGTGTAAATCCAGCATTAATCTCCATGCAATCAGAAAAACCGTAGTAAAATAATAAAAGAAATAGT
Source organism: Epistrophe grossulariae (assembly GCA_929447395.1). Taxonomy (NCBI): domain Eukaryota; kingdom Metazoa; phylum Arthropoda; class Insecta; order Diptera; family Syrphidae; genus Epistrophe; species Epistrophe grossulariae. The sequence goes on from OV839566.1 coordinate 85,669,343, forward strand.
CTTTCTGCAGTGTGTTACGGATATGAATATTATTATAGATCCAAAAAGTTAACTTTCACAGAATATTTGAAATGGCACCATCGTATAAGAAAGGAGTTATAACAAAGGGTTGAACGAGTTCTTTTCGAAAGTATAGGCACTTAATTATATACTTAACTTGTTGCTTTGCAAAAATTGCCCACTTTTTTAAATTCTGAGTCAAATTAAAATTTTGTTCAAAAAGATTTGTCCTGAAATAAGACTCTAAGGCCCAGTTTCACACTCGATTAAGTGTCACTTAAGTGCCAATTAAAGAAAACTAATGCACAATTTCACAATGTAAGATTATCGGAATAAGTGACACTTAAGTCTCCAACGTTGGCCACTTAAGTTCCACTTACTCAGACAGTAAAACTGCGGCTAAAAGAAAAATCCGAGACAAAATTTGTCCTGGGAAAAAATTTGTATGAGAAATAAAATTTTTCCCGAACTGCGTACTAGGCTTTAAGAAAAATCCGAGACAAAATTTGTCTTGGGAAAAAAAAAATAGATTCTCGAAAATTTTCTCTCGATTCTCGAATATTGTACTCAGCGCGATAGAGGAATAGGTGTGTTAGATTTGTAAAACTATTGGTCTTATGAAGATTCAACAAGATTAATTTCTAATCTACTTGATTTGAAGATTGATTTTGCATGATAAATCTGTGAAATGTGAAGAGGATTTAAGGTAAACGTAGTGTAACGCTGCTGAACAGATGACAGATCAAAGAAATGGATAATGTAAAAAAAAAAACTTGAAAGGGAACGGTAAGAATGACGTTATAAGAAAAAAGTTCAACGAATTTTTAAAAGGAGTTAAATTTCCAAATGATGAGTCCTGGAGTCCCAGCGTTAAAAGTATATGAAGTATATATACAACAAGAAATTACAGTGGAGAAGTACAAAGACAAATGTTCACTTCTAAAACGTATAACAGTTACCAATAGAAGTGGAGAAATTTTCATTCATGATTTCGGAGAAAACTTTTACAGTTCTGCGCAGATTCAATTTTTAACAACACTGTTATCCCTTGTGGGGATTTATTTTATTTCACAGGTTGAAGGAGCGTTTGTTTACATCGTCAATTACTTTAACATTTTATACCATTCACCAAAGAGCTCCATAGTGATGATACCCAAGTGACTTCTGTTAGTTCATATCAACGCAAGACTTACAAGTTCATTTTTAAAATAAATTCAGTTACAAGCCGGTACTCTAGAAAGGTGGACGAATCACTCGGAAAGTATACATAAATTACACTTTTATATAAAACTCCTTCGGGACACTTCTGACTAGATTTCATAGTTTGCTTTTATTTCATTACTTTGAATTTTGTTTTCAAATAAAATGGCTATCCACCATAATATATTATCATCAAGTGTGGCCAAATGATAAAGTGTGTTTTATATTTATGTTATATAACACTAACATGCAAATGTAATTTCAATTCTAATTAGTGTATGTTTTTTCGTCCTTTTTACGCATATAAAAATACAAGGCACACACCATCATTATTGCAATGTGTTGCCACCATGGCAGGATAAGAAAAATATTCTAATGATATTCTTAAAAATAAGTGTTTGCCGTCGCTGTCGTCGTCGTCGGTTTTGTTAATGTCTTTAAAGGAAGTTTATGCGTGTGCCGAATGTGTGTGACGTTGTTGTCCTTGTCCTTGCCATCGCATTTGTATATGCTGTCGTCGTCGTCGTCCTCTTCGCTGTTGTCGTTGGTTTTGTTTAGCGGATACGATTTTTGTTTCGTCTATCGTTGCTTATCTTAATCATTATAATTCGTTTACCAAATAAAATGTAAACAATTTCGCGGCCCTGTTGTGTGTGCGTTTATGATATTCATTATGGTATAAAATGTTAAATGATTCAAAATGGAATAAGAGTCTTTGAACAAATACACACATGAAAGAAAATCCTTCAAGATTGTAGATTAATAACGAAGACCGTGTTCGTTGTGTCATAAAGTTATGAATAATTAAATTTTGTTTTTGTGCATAGGTATACATATGTAAGTGTATTGTGGTTATAAAAATGAATACGAAAAATATTATTAATGTCAATATTTTTCTTTGTTCTTAAGATGTCAAAAAAATAAATATGTGATGTGTTAGTTTTAGAGAAAGGATTTACTTTTTAAATGGTATGTACGATATAAAGTTTGATTATAAATCCATATATGTAAACAAAACATGGAACACTTATGGTTATAACTATATAAACGGACTGGTTATTTGTATAGTAAAGAGATTCCTCATATACAAAAAGCTACATAATTTTTTATAGAAACTTGGACTAAAATATAAAGGAAAATATATATTGGAAATAAATTCAAATTTATTAAAGAATTAAAACTTCTTTAATTGTGATTCTCTACAATAACTTTACCCACATCAATCTGTCTGCATTTGGTTCTAAGAAACCCTTATTCTCATATAGCTATACGCACTTATACAAATAAATTTCTTGTTTAAGAAAGTGTCGCCCAGCACACAAAATGTGGGTGCGATTTAATTTATAAGATTTATGACATACAAGGGTTATTTTATTACGAAATTAGGTTAAGTAAATTTTGAAAACAAATTAAGAATTATAATAAGAATTCCATATACAAATATTTAATGGGCTAAATACATACCTACAACTTCGTAACTCATGAATAGATATTTAAATTTCTGACGTGTTTGTTTTTTATTATATGTTAAGAATTGTTTAAACATCTTTCACAATTCTATATTCATTTGTTTTTTGATTATGATTGTAATTTTAAAAACGTTAGCAAAAAAATTCCCGTCATGATCTGAAGCATCTTTAATTTGTGAATTTCCTAATTGAAATTTGGATTGTTTTGTTTTAGTTTTTTTTAACGAAAGGTTTTTTGATGTTAAAACTACAAATTGCGAAATTTTATTTCATTTTTGAATTTGATGATTTATTGGCCGGACGAATTTGCAATTTGGATATTTTTTGGCGACTTAACTTTTACATTTGGCTTTTCGGCTTTTTCAAACCAGACAATCCTGATTGAAAATTTTAGTAATTGAGACGGAATGTATGCCAGTTACTGACACTTATAAAATGGTAAACAGTTTGCTTTGGGCTTGATGTTGCGTAGGTATATAGTGTAATATGTGAAACTAAATATACCTTACATTATCCCTTGCCTATGTAGCCTTCCGTATGAGACCAAGTAGGTAAATTGTAGCTTATATTATATCAAATATATAAACAAAATATGAATGTATAAGAGAATAACGAAGATTGTTAAAATTATGGGACAGATTTAAAATTTATTTATTTCATAAAGAAATCATCCATAAAGGTTCGCTGCAGAAGCCATCAGTAGGAAAATCAGGCATTAGACTACGTATATATGTATATGTATAATTAATTTTGAACGTGCAATCTTTTATCCTTGCACTCTTAATTTGTAAGTGAATGTTGCAACGAAATGTTCTTATGAAGTGCAATGGTATTTTTCTATCCTGTTCAAGCTCTGTACAATTTTTTTAAAAATCACTGAAGCGCTGGTCTATTCTTCAGAAACATGTAAAATATTCTAAGTGAATTGAGAATTGTTCCATATGGAATAAAAACTGACAAAAACTCTTATTTTTTGACACACGATTAAAAAAAACTATTTCTTCTAATTTTTTCGTATTTCTCCCCATAATTGAATTATATTTTCTGTTTAATATAAGGATTTGAGTTTTTTTTCATATGGCACGAAAATGGCACGGTTTTTTAGAAAATAACTCACAGAAATTTTTGTTTGGCAACGCTGCGTAAGATCATCCATGGACATAAATTTATGTATATAGGCTAAGAAATCAGGTGCATCAAATTGACCCAACTGAAAATGGAGGTCTATTTCCAATTTTACTCAAAGCTTGATACACATTGACACAATTAAAAACAAAAATAGATTATAAGTTTAATACTAATAATATATTTGATAATGGTTTAGAATTTAACTTACGTGTTGAGAGAAGACAGAATTTTATCTACAGAACGAATCATTTTGAAAATAAAAGATCAATATTTTGTGGGGAGATTTATATGAATTTATTATATGAAAATTGTTGTAGATCTTCAACTTTTTTGTTAGGGATTTTTCAAATATATACCACTTCTATCCCGGGGATACAAAATTCGACCACTATTTTCTAAAACATATACAAAATATGTAATTTTCTTAGATTTCTTAATCAAGTACTAATCCGCGAAATTTTAAAACTTTAACTAAATTGGATATTTCCATACATTCTGTTATATGCTTGTTTAAATAATGGAGAATATAATATTTTAAAAAAAGGCTGGTTGATTGGACACAATCATTGTATGGCAACAACGTTCACGATGTTTTGGAAAATGAAAAACGTGTTACAGTAACAATGAACGTGTTCCCTTTTGAATAGTGGTGCTTGCATGAACATGATAGACTCATTGATTGATCACGATCATTCTTGCCAACAACGTTCATGATGCTAGTGTTTCTGTTTCAGTCCTGGTGCTTGCCTGAATATGAGACCCTGCTTGACTGACTATCATTATTGATAATCAACACATGTTACTTTTAACTTCATCGCGGTATTTTTGTCATTTTACCACATATATTTTCAGTTAAGAATACTTCATGTTCCATTGAAATTATTCGAAGATACTTAATCTGCTGCATTCTGATCTGAAAATCCTATTAAAACGCTAACACAATTTATGTTTTTATAATTTTTATTGGTTTTTTAATATTTTTTTTATCACATTTTTAAACTTATGTAAAATATGTTTACTTTAAAAAACAACTTAATTTAATACTTTTATTACATTTTCTTACTTACATTTTTTTGTAAATATTAATTAAATTAATAGCCTTATAACACATTTTAAAAAATTTCGAATGACTAGGATGTTGCATGTTGATGTTGATTTCTGATGTGAGTGATGTTAATGACGGGATGACAAAATGATGGGATGTCGTTAAGTTATCTAAAATATGCCTTAGAAAAAAAAAGTATTTTGTAAGACTTTTTTTTGGATTGAAGCATTAAAAATAAAATTAAATTGGGTGGCACGAAAGGTCGTGTCCAAAGTCTAGTAACTTACAACTCTCAATCATTCTTGTGTGCATCTTATTGGCAGGTTAGTAGCCCGGGGTGTAATGGTTAGTACGTAGGACTGTTACGCCGAAGTTCTTGGGTTAGATTCCTAGCTATGCCACCTAAAAAGAAAAACAAAAAAAACAAAATTGTTATTCTCGGTTTTTCACTGCCTTTTGCCAGGAATTGACAATTCCTGCCAAATTATCTCTTGTCAAGAAAAGTATCTTCTTACCTAAGCCTTTCGAATTCGACAGAAAACACCAGGTCCCCTCCAAATTAAAACACACTTTCTTTTCTTTTACAAACTTTTCATTTGTAAATAATTTTTTAACTATTTTTTTTATAACTTAACTTCGCTAACTTGGCCGCCCACGTTATCCACCCAACATCACAGTCCACACTGAACGGGAATGACATCGTCGAACGAAGATAAACAGTTTATTTTCGAAAAAAAAAAAATTAATTAACAACATGTTCGTTGTTAGTAAACCATGATTATTAATCAATTTTATTGTCATCATGATTCTTTTACTATACGTTTGTGCTTTCGCAACAACGTTTGGATTACTTTAACAACATTTTTGCTTGATGGAAGATGAACTTGAACTTTTTGTATGATGCTATAAAATATGTTTGTGATGGAAGAAACAAAATAGTTGTTAGTTTAAGAAGAACATTGATAAATAAGCACGAACGTACTTTGGGTATCACAAACGTATTTTCAAATTCATATTTTTCTCGCGCCTTTGCCAGTTACCGCTATTTGGGACCGAGAACGGTGAAACTATTTGTGTGTAATGTCGATGATGATGTTCTTCATTGTCGCTCCTATATTTTCGTGTGCTCTGAGTTTCAGATGGTGGTTTTTATTTTATAACTATCACGTCTGTCATTGAATAACAATGAAATTAGAAAATCGCTTTTAATCAAGCACAAACATGCTTCAACGAAACTGTTTCGTGATACTTATTGAACAAAAATATGCATTAACAATAATTATTGATGTGTTGATTGTTGTTTGTTTTATATGGAAACATATTCAATTCCGTAGTTTTTATTTTTATTTTATAAACATCACGTCTGTGATTGAATAATAATGACTTTAGAAACAACGTTGCTGATTCAGTATGAAATCCTTTTTAAATCAAGTACAGTTGTTAAAGACAGCGTGTTGTGTGATACAAATTAAAAATAAAATATCAACAATGATTAATTTGCTGATTAATCACGAAACTTTGTTTGATTCAAGCATTAACGTATTCAATTCCACAATTTTAAGCTAATTTTAATTGCTATCACGTTTGTGGTCGACTAACGATTAAATCAACAATGGCATTGTTGCTTCGCAATAAAATCATATTTGAATCAAGTCCAAACATATACTCATATCAAATATTTGCACGATACTTTAAAAAAAAAATATCAACAACGCAAGCATTGTTGATTTGAGTATGAGGCATTGCTTGATTCAAGCACAATCGGATACAATTACCACCACATTTTAAGTTGAACACGGAACGTGCTTGGATCAACCAAGCTTTTTTCTTTCAGTGATATTTTAATGAAAAGATGTCCTATATTATGTAGTATTCGATTTTGAATTTACCAGGAGCTATTTAAAACAAAATAAACGTTTCTTGAACGTTTGAGCAATTCAAAATAATTGTTTTTAATAAAAAAACACTAGTGCTATAATAAGAATTTTAATATTTTGTGGAATGGTTTATTACACAAAAGACCTTTATTTTCTTAAGGAATATATCGTAATTATAATTTATCAAAAGGATATGGTTTCATAACATTTTATAGAAACTATATAAAGGATATAATTTTTGAACATATTTCCTAATTTATATTAAAGTAACATATCTGTGTATATACACATAAGTAAATAAAATTAATACCGTAGCCGATCTGCATGTGTAGCTCTAATAAAAAAAAAATCTTGGAATCGAAAATTGAGTTGCAAACACACCAAAGAAAGTAACATTTCACCGACTATATATAAATAATTTTGTTTGTAACTTATTAATTTGAAGCTTAAACCCACAAGCATCAGACGTTTGAAATCAAACAAAATATAAATATAGAACTTTTAGACTTGATCCGAAAACCATCATTGAATATTAATCAAATTCAAAATGAAAATGAAAACGACGAAAAAAAAAAGAAAAGTTTCTCCACGTCGATTTACCTTATGTGAGAAAAGATTGATATATACCGGATATTGCATTATGTAGGTACCTATATATACATATTTTTAAAGGATGTTGATGTTGAATGCCTAAGGCCAAGTTGCCTCAACTCTTTATTCTGTGTTTTGCTTTAATGGTAAGGAATGTGGCTGACAAAAAAATATTTGATTGAAGTTTGGGAATTTAGAGAAGAATTTTTTTCTTTTTTAATGGATAAGGAAAGATTATTGTCGTTCGTAAAGATATTGACTAAGTTCATAAAAATTTTAAGATACCTACATCACCTAAAACAACATGTATTCGTTCTTTTTTTAATAAAACTTGTTTTTACTTCAAAACTTGTTTTACTTAAATTTGTATATTTAGCGAAATATTATAATATAGAGAAAAAGACACACAAAAACACAATAAAGACTTTAAAATTACTTAAAAAGTAAAACTTTTTGAAATTGTAGCTTATTAATAGGCAGGAACTTATATAAAAATAAAAAATAATTGGGTGTTGCGGCGAATCGTGTAGAACTATAGTGACTTATAAATTTCAACCATAAACTAATAATAAATAACCAAAAAGTTGAAAAGACAGAAAGAATTAAATATAATTGTGTGCGTCTTATAGAGGTAGAGTAAGAAAAACTTTTGTATATGACAAGAGATAGGTATTCTTGGAGAATTTGCAATTCATCGCAAGAGGCAGAACCCGTGAAAAAAATTATTGCTCCTTTCCGATATGGTGAAAACTTTTGCGTGACCTTGCATATACGCTGATGAATATGTGAATGTATGCTATGAAAATTTTACTTAAAGCATATGATTTCAGTCATTTATTTAATGTTTTATTTCATAAAAAATATGAATCGTTCATTATTTTTATGATTTTTTCATAAAATTTATGAATTCAATTCATAAAACCTATAATTCTGTCCTTAGATAATATGAATGCATTCCTTAAAACTATTTATAGATAGATAGATAGACAGATAGATAAATAGATAGATAAGTTTATTCAGTTTATATTTATGAGTACAATTTTTCATTTAAAAAATCATTGAATAATTTTTAAGGCATGACATATCAATGTCGTCTGCCCGAGCAGCAATTTAAGAACTTCTCAATATATTAGATATAAAATTATAAACATTTTTTTTTCCTCATGAAAAAAGTTTACATATTCATTTTTATAATGCATGGTGATAACTTATTTAAATTCTTGTAATTTCAAGTTTATATAAATTCAAATGATTTTCAGTTAAATTAAAACAATTATTATTTTTATTTACTTCTATGAACTTTTAGTTTAGTTAAAACAAAATAGGGGATCTATTGACTTTTAGTTTAGTCAAACAAAATTATGATTTAAGTTACTTTATGAAAATTTAAAGCAAATTTAGAAGGACTTTTAGATTAGTTAAATCGGAATTTCAAGAGATTTTTTTTTTTTTACATTTTTGTGGTATACTAACATCTTTAAACTTAATCTCATCTGGTTAAAAACTTTCATTTATGATTCTCGACCTGTATGACAACGCTTCTCTACAGTATATTCATATAGAAGCACCCAATCTTGTCCATTTAGGAACGTAGCAATTTCTTCCCATTGAAGGGTATTTTTTCCAAAGTAGGCACGCCTTATTTCCTTCATAATTGGGCAGACCCCAATGAAATGTTTCAGGTCTTCCCTCTGTTGTTGATTACATAGCGTACAGATGTCAGTTCCTTCAATTTTATGAGGCCTGTAGTTCAGTCTCAGCATTTCTCCTCTTATTTTGAATATTTTTGATATAAAATTTCTGTTGTAGATGTTGTTGAAATAATTTTTCTCGTTGAGATTCAGAATACACTTTGAATAATAACGTCTTTCAGTAGAAGATCGTGCCTTTTATATGAACGCATATCTTTCATTTTCATCAGTGATGGTTATGACTTCGTACAAAGATTTTTTCCAATCAGCTGCATTAACGTCTGACAAATTTAAGACAATACCACAGTTTGCTGCTAACAAATTCCAATCCTTAACGAATAGTATCTTTTGCCTCACTGCAAATTGTAATATCCTCTTCGGGAGTCTATTTTCATCCATATTTGACACTCTTATGATATAATCCGCATTGAGCTTAAGGGTTGAGATATACATTGTTGGTAGTCCTGTTTCCAAATAATACATGTATTTAGGTGTATTTATGGGCAAAAAAAAGATTTTTCTCAAAAAAAATCGGAGGAGATAATCCACCAGTTCGAATTTTTGCGATCCCCACATAATAAGATAGAATAAGATTGATTTGGCAGTTGCATTAAATACTCTTTGCTTTGTATTTAGAGATAGAATGTTGTTATTGAAGATTTTTTTCCAGTTTGCACATATTGCTGATTTGGCTTTGTTTAGCTTAGATTTTAAATGTTTCTCCACCCAAGTAACATTTTTAGTTCTTTAAAGGCTTTAGCAACGCTTCTAGAGCTAATCTTAAAGCTCCTTTTTTTAATAATGAGTGAGAGCGCGGGGAAGATATTTCTTTTTTTAGTGAATAAAAGAAAATATTGCATTACTTCTTCAATACAGCTGTAAAATCATTTTGAGCTATATTTTTGATTGTTATAGAGCTGCAATATTGATTACTGTTGATATCTATCTCTAATATCACTTAAAGATTTACTTTCTGTACTTTTGGAGCTAGTGTTAACAAGATGGCATTTTTCTGGTTTTTATATTTTTTTAATGAAATAAAAAGGGTGTTTCAGAAATTGAAAGTTTCGGCAAGTGGATAATAAATAAAAAAGAATTATTTCTATGAACGAAGATTTTTATTTGAAGAATATTTTATTCCAAAAATGTATTTTAGGTCCTCGGTATATTTTTATATGTACGTAATAAAATTTTCAAAGCGTATTTTAAGAAACGAAATTGTCATCAAATAAAGTTTTTATAACTCACCCGCCATTTGGAAAAAACAACCAATATGACGAGAACGACACATCATATGCAGAATGAAATTAATTAATTTATTTTAAACTGGTTTAATTTTTTCTTTTGAAATAATTGTTTTCTTCGTATTCTAGTATGGAACACCCTATAACATGAGTGCTATAAAAATTTTTTTAGAGGGGTTTCATATACAGCTGTTATAGAATTTTTTTAAAATTTGAAAATGCGCATGCGCTTCACGAAGTATTTGTGTGCAAATATTAGTAATTCGGCTCTACAGCCGCTTTTTGTACAGCTCTGTAAATGCTAAATTTTTACATTTCAGATGATAATGCGTTAGTATTTTGGGGATGTGTTGCTAGCAGCTGTATAACGTCTCTAATTGTCTGATATTGACAGGTTGCTCAATAGTAGACGTGTAAAGTTTGTTATGGAGCATATTTTTAAATCTTGATGCCTTATAAAGTTAATAGAGCTAAAAGTGTTCTCAAACTTCAATTATAGAACATAATTTTTAAATAAAATGAAAGAAGCTGTGAAATAATCTTTTATAGAGCAATAGCTTTCAATTTTGCTAGCTAAGAGCTGTAAAAGAACAGTTTTGCATCTAATAGCTCCAACGATGTTACTTGGGCAATTTCATGTTGAATGTAAATTCAACTCCCAAATATATATACGATTTAACAACTTCGAGACTCCTTCCATCGTATTTCCATTTTTCTTCTCTTGCCGTTCTTCCCGAGCCATTTTTAAAAACCATCACTTTAGATTTTTCGGTGTTAACCTCCAAATTCCATACTTTGCAATATTCTGATAGCCTGTTGATCATAAGCTGTAGAGCGTTAGGAGATTCTGCTAGCATAACGATGCCATCTGCATACATTATTACTTTGATCCGCATATTACCAAATTCAAGTCCACAAGGCAACCAATCCACTATATCATCCATAAAGAGTGAGAAGAGAAGTGGGCTCAGATTACATCCTTGCCTTACTCCTTGTTCGATTTCTATCTTTTCAGATCGTTCTGTTCCATTGTAGATGTATGCTGAAGTTTGTTGATACATTTTCTCAAGTATCCGTACAAAATTCGTGGAGATTCCTAAATTGTATAGCTTGTAAAACAAAGATTTTCTATGAACAGTGTCGAAGGCAGCCTTGAAATCTACGAAAAATGCATATAGTTTTTTACTTTGGCTAATCTTCCATTGAACTAGTGAATGTAGCGTAAAGATGTTGTCTATCGTTGAATATCCATTACGAAATCCGCTTTGAAACTCGCTTAACTTTTTTTCGTCATGAACCCAGCTGTTGAGCCTTTCGTATAGTATAGATGTGAATATTTTGAGTGCTGCATTTAGGAATGATATACCTCGGTAGTTACTTGGGTCATCATAATTTCCTTTCTTAAAAATTGGCATAATTAGCGCTTCATAAAAGTGTTCTGGATAGCTTCCAAATTTGAATATTATATTCAGTGCTTCTGTAAATTTTAGCTTAAAGTGATCTGAGCTATATTTATAAAACTCCGCTGGGATTCCAGATGTTCCTACAGTTTTTCCTTCTTTTATGTTTTTCAAAGCAAACGTTAATTCATTATGCGTTATCGGTGAATCCAATTTATCGATCCAATTACATGGCTTGGCGAAACTCCAGGACAATTCATGTGAAATATCTAGCAACGAGGAAAAGTGTTCTCTTAACGATTCCAATGAAATTGAAGCTGTTTCCTTTGTGTTGTGGTTACAGTTTATTTTTCTTGTCAGTTTCCAAAACTCCGCCGAAACTCTACTTTCACTTAAGGCAATAGTTAATTTTTCTTCATATAACCTCCTTTTTTCCTTGCACATACTTATATATTGTTTATTTACTTCAAGGTAATCTTTTTTAATACTAGGCAATAGGCATATCATATTTTCTCGTAAGATTCAACATAGATAATGACTTTTTTCTCAATTTTTCACAAGCTGAATCATACCACTCATTTTTTTTTTTTTGAAAATTGTTTCCTTTTTGTATACTAAATATTTGCCGCTTCATATATAGCCTTTTCTAGTTCATATATTGGTATGTACATAGTGGCAAATTGTCTTTCTAAAAACTTTAATTTGTTATTCAGCTTCGTTTGAAAATCATCTTTAGACGACTTTTTCCATTTTATAATTGTATTTTCAGTTTGTTTGCGAACTGGAGGGTCTGGCTGTTCATTTCTTCCAATCGTTATACAAATTGGAAGATGATCAGAATATATGACTTCTCCCACTTCAAAGTCTTTAAAAATGGAGCACCAGTCTCCACCAATAAGACCATAATCAATGACAGATCTGCCTTGCTTCCCAATAAACGTATACTCGCCTCTTATATCACTTTTTGTGCTTCCGTTCAAGATACATAGTCCGAAATCATTACAAAGTTCAATTATTTTTTTTTCCTTCTGCATTAACTTTATTATCTTTGCTATTGCGTTTTCCGAATTCTCTGATATTCTCCGGCTCCATATCGCCCGTCCTCGCGTTCAAATATCCCAATATCATAATATTATGTGTTTTAAGAGAACACAGTAAATCATAAAATGCATCATAATTATTTTGCCAATTATTGCAGTTGAGATATATTGGTGTTATGTAGTAAGTTTTTCCATATTCCTTTATTTGTATATAGCCCATTTCATTTTCTATTTTTACCTCACATTTAGGCAGGTTTTTATTTAAAATAGCTATAAGAGTTCCTCCGCTAGCTCTTCCTTTAGTAGCTGTTTTCTTAGCTGAAATCCAAAAACATTTGTGTGTTGGAAAAAATTTTTCAAAAGACCTGTTCTTTTCCTCCAATAAATGTGTTTCAAATAGTATGAAGATATCAAATCTTAGTAGGTATTTAAAAAATTCAGGATAAAATACCTTATTGTTTAGACCACCAACATTATAAGCTAAATATATTGTATAAACTATTATGATATTTCTGTCTCGATCCTCCATATCATCTCTGTGCTATTGTTGTTGTTTTTGAGTATTTGGCAGCATTGTAGTTTCTCTGCAAATTGATCTGCCAATTTCTTCTGTCAATGTCTTATCATTGTCATCATTATGAAGCTGACTACTGTTTGGTAAACATAAATTGAAAAAATCGGCTGGAAGATTAATTGACTCGCGGAGTTTTTCAAATCCACTTTGTTTTTTAAATCGTAATCCTAATGAATCATCCCATGTGAATTCATCATCATCAACATACAACCGGTCATCTTTTAAAATTACCTTTAACTTACAACGCTCGCGTTTTAGCATTTTTTGTACTTGTAATAATTTGCCTCTTCTAGCTCTCATATTTCTCGGGTAATCTTTTTGCACAGAAATGCTTGAATTTTTTAATTTAACAGTGTTCCTTAAAATTGTGAAAATGTTTTCTTTGGTTTTTAACTTCACAATAAAGTTTTCATATTTTGGATTCTAAGGGTGGTATTCATCGAGCGTACTAATAGCGGTATTAAAGTTAAGAGTCTATTAGTTTTAAATTTTTGGGTCCTATTCACCAAGCTCTAATAGGTTCTGGGTTTCGCTAAGTAGATATTTCGAAATATTAGTGTTTGGACCTGATGAACGTACCCCTTTCGAACAAGCCAAAGACGATTGTGAATCGTGAGCGTACCTCTTTCGAACATGTCATTGTCAACGTCGGTTTTCATTTCAGTTGTTTTCCTTTTGCTATTAATTGAAATAAAACAAAACAGGTTTTTACTGTGCATACAATGTATCAACAAATTTAAAACTTATTTTGAAAATAATAAGTAAGTTTTTTCTGTCAAGACTTAACAATAATTTAGATTTATCAGCTGAGCATTCAGGTAGGAAGAGTTTGGAGCATTTCTGTCTGGAGGTGAAATTATTGCGTTCTACATTGTGATTTCGAAAAGTTTCGAAGTTACTTCTGATATCCTCCGATAGGTTTTGCTATCAACTTAATAGTGGTCAGAACCACTATTAAATTTTGAGAGCGCTCGCAAATCAGCACTAATATGCATTGATGAATAGGTTTACGAAGCTATTAACCTAATAGTGTTCGATGAATACCACCCTAAGACTTCACTTGTTTTATTTCTTCGACTATGTTTGTGCTGGGAACAAATTTCTGTCACCTGTTGTTCCTGATGGCATTTATCCTTGGTTTCCATTCGGAAAACCAAATTTTTTTTCATTGATATATGCAACCTAAAAATCCAGGTTTATAAGAACCATACATAAAATTAAGGACTGTATTCCTAATGTTTATATATTTTTCATAAAAAAGTGCAAATTTTAGAGCATGAACCGTTCATGCTTGTATGAATAAAATCATGAAAACTTTGATCAGTGATTTTAAACGAAATTCTTCCATACAAATTTTTTAGGAATGGAGATTAATGTACAAAATTATTTTCAGTGTACTACCTACTTACATATATTATATCGTCACCTTAATGCAAGAACTAGTTTTTGATACAGTCACAAAAAACGTTTTGGCTCCTTTTTCAGACTCCATTTTTTGTATTATAGTATTGGTAAAATGATAACTTACTCCATATCTTTTCTGCGCTACTGGTTGTATAGTAAAGGGTTAAAATTACGATGCGAATCGATTCAAGGTAGCAAAAACGATACACGAAAATGGTTTCCAAAAATGTCCACGGGTACTGATTTGTATGGATTAAGTATTGGTGTTAACCAATTAGAGTAAGATTATATTTTATAATTATTATATTATTTATAGTTTTAATTTAATTTTGACTTGCCGTAAAGTGGCTTCTATATGGGTTCGTATAGGGCAGATTTTAGAATCTAAATCGAGATTTTGATCAAACAAAAAATTGCGACGATGAACACTAAAAGAGTGTGTTTCTGTGATTCTCAGTGTCTTTATCAAGGGAAAAATCGAACTTTAGGCCAAGAGAGATTCACACACTTAAAAATCCAATCAAAGAATCTCACTGAAAAATTAAATAATTTAATTACCGTTATTTGCCATTAATAAACCCTGCCATGTTTTTAATGTAAATAAAGTGGAAAATGACTTTTCGACTGAAATATTATACCTACTTCAAAACAAAATAAATACTACCTTGGAACTTTCAGCGATTCTGAACTAAACTGCTATATATCTAATCAACTGCAATGGTTACGAACCAAATTAGTGGAACAAATCAATCGATATACAAATAGGTAACAACTTAATATTCGCGAATGAAACGAATTTCATCTTACATGGTTAAGCAGGAATACATTTTTCAATACATTAAAATTGTGGGAAAAGTTTAAAATGTATTTTACAAAATTTCTTTTTAATTATTTCTGTTGCCTCAAAAAATTTTTGTTTGTAATATTTTGGAATATACAGAATATTATTTTTAGATACATACTTTCTAGAACTCCTAATTAATCTTTTTAATTGTTTATGTTAATTGTTTATGTTACCTTAAAAAAATTCTATTTGTAATATTTTGTAATATGATATTATTTTAGATACAAACACACATTCTTTCTAGAAGTGCCTGTAGGAAAAATTGAAACTTAATTTGTGGATTCACTAAGTAAACCTGAAACGCGGTATATTAGTTTAATTACTTTGACCCACTTCCTTTCCTTTCTTAAGATATAGAGAATATTGACCCACTTTTGTGTGGACTTGTGGCTCAAGTATAGTCATCAGAACTATCGTTCTCAAATGTCGCCATCATGGCTCTGAGGATTTCGTGTTCTACCAATAACCAATTTTTTGCCGAGATTTTCCCATCCGGTTTATTTCTACTTATTATGGCTATCTGCAGATCAATCGGGGTGGTTTCAAAACTGTAATTGTTAAACAGCGACCTTTGAGATCGATCTCAAGTTCATCGAGTCAGAGCTGATGAAACCGATCTCACTTTTTTGCATACGAAAATGAGTCCGAGTACCACACTGCTAGATCGATCTCACTTGTGAGTTCAAGCTCGTTACCTCGGACTGTTAAAGCTTTTAAAGAACTAAAAATGTTTCTTGGGTAAGAATTGTGAGGGGTTTTATTTTTAGAAAATGTGTTTAAGATGTGGATATATTTAAGTTGCTTTATTTTAGTTATTTTATAAAGGATGTAAGGTTTCACAAAGTGCATCGTCTTATTTTATTATTTCTTCAATAAAATTTAGATTTTCTAGAAATTCTTCAATCGATTTAGAAAATTTCAATTTAATAATGAGGAATTAAAACTATATACATACATAATAAGTATTTAAATCAATTTCTAAAGCTTTAAGGTGGCAAGATTAAAATGCGTATAATCAAATTTATCAACAAAAAAAAATTTAATCTTTACCAATTAAACTTATTTTTCAAAATATTATTATTCAAAATACCGTGGCCAATAGCATAGAACTTTGAAACAAAAAAACTTTTTATTCAAAATGAAAAAAGTTCGATTTCAATTATTTTCTTCTAGAACATTTAAACAGACATACAACAAAATCTATATAGGTACACTTTATATAAAATTAAAGTGAAGATAATGAAAGTCCTTTGTGACATTTTGAGTGAAATTCAACAAATTTTCAATTAAGTACATCTTCCTTAGCCGCCTTTCCTTTCATAGATTAAATTCAAACTTTTAATCTAAAGATAAGAAATAATTGTTTCGTAATTGTAAGAGATTTTGTAATTTTCTCATTAAAAAAGAAAAGTTAAAATATACAAAAAATGCGTAAAATAGAGTTCAACCCTCCACGGAAAGATGATGATTTTCTATCTGTATATTTTAGTTGAAAAAATAATAATGTTTTTCTACCTATTGCGAGCCTCAACTTTTGCTGAATCACCGTCTATGAATTTACAAACCAAATTCCAAAAGAAATTAAGTCTGATGTTATTTCACATCTTAAGTGACTATTAATAACTTTTTCTGAAGTAAAGATAAAGTGTTCAACGACTGAAACACACTTCCATAATTTTATTGATGATTTTTGATTTTGATCTCTTGAATGAACATAAAAAGCTTGATTATGAGTTACCTATATATACTTTTTTAATCGTATTTACCTATATATATCAGTGGCGTGGCGTGAATAATTTCAAATGGTATAAGTCGATGTTAAAATTAATTACCTGCAAACGTAAATTCTTGAACATATTAATATGTATATGCATTTGTATCCAAAATTAATTAATGTATAGCAGATCTGCTATTCACAACAAACAATCGAAACAATAATTCAAGCCAGTCTTTTATAGATGGATACCTACTTAACAATGATCTTAAAGCATAATGAAAGTGACCTCGAAAAAACAATACAATAGTGTAATTTAAATTAATGTTACCTATGACGAAAAAATAAGGAGCTTCAACAAGTATGTATAGGTAAATAAAAAATATCAATAAATAAAAGTTTCTATAAATAATTATGTAACAAATTTAAAAAATGTTTAATATTTATGATGTCATCAATAAAAACAGCAAAAAACTCAAAAAAAAAAAACTGTGAAAAGTTTTACTAAAATAACCTTTTTTTAATTATATTCTAGAGCCGTTCTACGATCTTTCTTTACCTGTATATTCAGCATAATTGGCTATTATAGCTATAAAAAAAAACCACGACTTATTAACCTCGAAAACTAGGGTACCCTAATAACAAACTTTTCACTGTTTTTGTATTGGGCCTTACCAATAACCAAATTTAAAGATGACTTAAACGCGTTTCGCGCTTGGATATTTTTCCATAGAGAATTCAAATATTATTCAATAACGTGGTAAAAATTTCTGTAAGAATCCTATTAGTATAAGATCACAATTATCTTACTATCTACTTTTTCATATTGCTTAAAAATAATATAATATATCTATTACTTAAAAAAAGTAGAAAGTAAGATAATTGTGATCCCACTATATTTTTTTAGTCACTTCCATTTAAATTAAATATATATATATTCCAAAAACTGATATAAACGACATTAATTGGCCTTGAATATAACTATTTATGGTGAAGTCACATCGAACAATAGAACGCTAATAGAGTACAAAATTTCGATTATTGATTATTTTCCTTATTGGATATATGAGTATTATTTTTGCTTCTGTTATATTGCAAATCATCGCCTTTCAAGATGATTTTTACTTGCAGGTTTCGCGTTAAAAGATTCGAGTTCAAAGAGTAGTTTTCGACATGCCATGCCGCACCCGTCAGTCTGATTGCATCTGTTTTGTTTTACATTCATAGGTATATCTACATTCTTTAACCATTACAATATAACCAATATTTATAGCTTCATTACAGTTTTAAAGGGCAAGTACTGTATAAACATTATGGTTCTCAAGAAATAGTAGCTATAAAGTAATGACTTTTTTTAAAACCAAATGCTAATATTTTCGAGATCTGATTTGAATGAAATTCCACAATCCCACGGCTTAAATTAAACTTTTTCCTTTAATTTTTGTAAGGACCTTCAATAAATTTACAAATTTCCTTGTGCCCACCCTAAGTATACATCCTATATATTACCTCAATTCGATTTAAATATTTGTATCAACGCAATCTCTTTTTATTCGATTCATTCAACTCTACAATACCCTAGCCCGATGCTTCGCATTATTATACCATATACCTAATATACATACAGCAGTTACTAAATTATTTTTACTTGCTCTATAGGGGGAAAATATTGGCTTTGTGTTTTAGTTATAGTTTTATTGAAGTTGATTATGGCTATGTATATTGTATAATATACTATGTATATGTAATATAGCTGTGAAAAGTAAATATAACAATTGAATTAAGTAAGTTAGACAAGTGAAAACAAAAACTTCCAGCTTTAATGATTAGAAATACTATAATCTTCTTGGATACATTTCACACTAGATATTCGTCATGAAATCTAAGTAAGATGAACTGAACTTAACAAAAATTGCGTATTGACAAGGCTCTTACTAGCCAACTGATGAGTCCAAGTGAGATCGCCAGGACAAAACGCCAATTTTTTGTGGACTAAGGGCCGTTAAAAGCTATTTTAATCAATTTTTTTTCGTAAAGTTAATAAAATTTCTATTAAAGTCCCCATCCAAAATAAAATGATATTAGCTAAAGTTGTTGCTGTTTCTTCAATAAATCAAAAATGATATATAGTTAAAGTTGTTATTGTTTCTTCAATCAAAGTACTTATACCTAAGTTCTAAATTCAATATTCCTGTTTTGATTTGTATATATAGCACTACCAGAAGAAAAGATACCGCCACTATACCTCCAACCCCTATCGGAAAGGAAAATCTTATAAGCATGTATATGTAATGTACAGATATAAAGTAGGTAGTCAATTTTCCCACTTTAAACATCCACCTACTTCTAGTTAAATCAATTTTATTTAAAAACAAAAATGAGCTTCTTTCATTTCGAGAAAGGAATAAAACGTAAAGTGAAGTTGATGAATAGCTACATTTTCGCCAAAAAAGCAAAAATTAAAGATATCTCCTTAATATCAAAATCATTGAAAAGGAAGAACAAAAAAATTCATAAGTAAATAATAATTTTTTCAAACAAATCCGGTTTACAAAAAATAGACAAATATTAGAAAAGATAGATACAAAGAAATTAAAAGTATAACAACATTCAGGTTATGTTATTGTTCATCTGCATCTTTGATCGCGTTGCTACTTCGAAAAAAAAAAAACTATAGTTTTGTTTGTACTTTTTTGATTCGGGTTGACTTGAAATTTAATTTTCTTCATTCTTTGGAATATTTTTTATCAAACAGCAACAAATAATTTTTTTTTGGACCAAGGAAGACGAATTAATTAAATAACAAACGAGATTCTCAAATATCTATTCACGTTCTATAAAGTTACATTGAACGCATATCCACCGGCGCGGTGGGTGAAATTGGAATTAAAAATATTTTTTGAAATAAAATACTTTGCAGTCATATCTATTAGATTTTATTAAAACGTCTCTTACCATCATGTTATTAACTTGACCAATCTAGATTAAAACTTAAACCGCGGATGTATTTACATTGAGTTTATATCATCAAACAAAAGGCTTATAAAAGAATGCAATCTTTTGTGAATGCAATCGTTAATGACTTAAATAATAAATATTATAATTGCATTCATTGATTTCACTTTTAAACTTCAGATTTCATATTTTGAATTTTTTGTATTCTTTTGCATTCTTTCCATTCTTTGCATTGCCATTTCCCTCCATAAGCCGCCCTAGTTTAATAACAGATAAATGGCAATGCAAATAATGCAAAAGAATGTAAAGAATGCAAATGAATGCAAACACTGCAAAAGAATGCAAGACTGCAAGAGAATGCAAAGAATAAATGAATTCCCAAAAGATTGCAAAAAATTGATAACTATAAAATGAATGGGAATACAAATGATTACAATGTTTTTTTATGAATGTTTTATGTGACCAATTCTTTATATAATTATTTAAATTATGATGTTGAAGTGGGCTTTTTTGGTCAAATTGTTTAGGACAAACGACAAACGAATAATTTACACACATTAGAAAATAATACTAAATAAATTAAAACACTGAGACAAGACAGACTTCAAAAACGAAATCTTATGAAAATTACAATCTTTTTGATTCAAGTGCGAATAATAATTGCATAGTAAGAAATCTGAAGTTTCAAATTTAAATCAATGAATGCAATCATAATATATACTACATTCTTGAATAAAAAAAACTGTAAACATATTAACAATAAAAAGTACATACATTCATATGCATTATTTATATGTATAAACATTGTACAATGAACATATTTCTCTAATAACTAAACAAAAACAATTCTTCTCAGATGTCAAAATATATTTAAATAACCTTGTTAACTTAAAAAAGGTTCCATATAAAAACTGATTTTCTCTTTAGTATTTTGGGCACGATTGAAAAAAATGATTTAAAAAGGAAAAAAACCGGTTTCGGAAGCTAAAAATCTATTCTTTGATCTTAAATTTAAATTAAACTATTTATGTCAACAGTTTTAAAAAAAATTCACAACTCCAAATTTTGATAAAAAAAAAAATTAAAAAAAAAAGTTTAGACCAATTTTTTTTTTAATTGTGAAATGAAGTGCTAAGTTTTTTTGCTTGCTTACATAAATCGAGTGCTAGCACCCAGCATCACGGCATGATATAAACAGTGAGGTATGCGAGGTTGGACACACTATATGGTTTGGGGTAGGCGAGCGGTTGGGTGTAGGTATGCAACATTTCTTTTGCATTTAAAGAAACTTTGAATTTATCCTATATTCCTGTTTTGATTTGTATATATAGCACTACCAGAAGAAAAGATACCGCCACTATACCTCCAACCCCTATCGGAAAGGAAAATCTTATAAGCATGTATATGTAATGTACAGATATAAAGTAGGTAGTCAATTTTCCCACTTTAAACATCCACCTACTTCTAGTTAAATCAATTTTATTTAAAAACAAAAATGAGCTTCTTTCATTTCGAGAAAGGAATAAAACGTAAAGTGAAGTTGATGAATAGCTACATTTTCGCCAAAAAAGCAAAAATTAAAGATATCTCCTTAATATCAAAATCATTGAAAAGGAAGAACAAAAAAATTCATAAGTAAATAATAATTTTTTCAAACAAATCCGGTTTACAAAAAATAGACAAATATTAGAAAAGATAGATACAAAGAAATTAAAAGTATAACAACATTCAGGTTATGTTATTGTTCATCTGCATCTTTGATCGCGTTGCTACTTCGAAAAAAAAAAAACTATAGTTTTGTTTGTACTTTTTTGATTCGGGTTGACTTGAAATTTAATTTTCTTCATTCTTTGGAATATTTTTTATCAAACAGCAACAAATAATTTTTTTTTGGACCAAGGAAGACGAATTAATTAAATAACAAACGAGATTCTCAAATATCTATTCACGTTCTATAAAGTTACATTGAACGCATATCCACCGGCGCGGTGGGTGAAATTGGAATTAAAAATATTTTTTGAAATAAAATACTTTGCAGTCATATCTATTAGATTTTATTAAAACGTCTCTTACCATCATGTTATTAACTTGACCAATCTAGATTAAAACTTAAACCGCGGATGTATTTACATTGAGTTTATATCATCAAACAAAAGGCTTATAAAAGAATGCAATCTTTTGTGAATGCAATCGTTAATGACTTAAATAATAAATATTATAATTGCATTCATTGATTTCACTTTTAAACTTCAGATTTCATATTTTGAATTTTTTGTATTCTTTTGCATTCTTTCCATTCTTTGCATTGCCATTTCCCTCCATAAGCCGCCCTAGTTTAATAACAGATAAATGGCAATGCAAATAATGCAAAAGAATGTAAAGAATGCAAATGAATGCAAACACTGCAAAAGAATGCAAGACTGCAAGAGAATGCAAAGAATAAATGAATTCCCAAAAGATTGCAAAAAATTGATAACTATAAAATGAATGGGAATACAAATGATTACAATGTTTTTTTATGAATGTTTTATGTGACCAATTCTTTATATAATTATTTAAATTATGATGTTGAAGTGGGCTTTTTTGGTCAAATTGTTTAGGACAAACGACAAACGAATAATTTACACACATTAGAAAATAATACTAAATAAATTAAAACACTGAGACAAGACAGACTTCAAAAACGAAATCTTATGAAAATTACAATCTTTTTGATTCAAGTGCGAATAATAATTGCATAGTAAGAAATCTGAAGTTTCAAATTTAAATCAATGAATGCAATCATAATATATACTACATTCTTGAATAAAAAAAACTGTAAACATATTAACAATAAAAAGTACATACATTCATATGCATTATTTATATGTATAAACATTGTACAATGAACATATTTCTCTAATAACTAAACAAAAACAATTCTTCTCAGATGTCAAAATATATTTAAATAACCTTGTTAACTTAAAAAAGGTTCCATATAAAAACTGATTTTCTCTTTAGTATTTTGGGCACGATTGAAAAAAATGATTTAAAAAGGAAAAAAACCGGTTTCGGAAGCTAAAAATCTATTCTTTGATCTTAAATTTAAATTAAACTATTTATGTCAACAGTTTTAAAAAAAATTCACAACTCCAAATTTTGATAAAAAAAAAAATTAAAAAAAAAAGTTTAGACCAATTTTTTTTTTAATTGTGAAATGAAGTGCTAAGTTTTTTTGCTTGCTTACATAAATCGAGTGCTAGCACCCAGCATCACGGCATGATATAAACAGTGAGGTATGCGAGGTTGGACACACTATATGGTTTGGGGTAGGCGAGCGGTTGGGTGTAGGTATGCAACATTTCTTTTGCATTTAAAGAAACTTTGAATTTATCCTATATATTATTCAATGTCAACAGTTGTTTTCTAAATATACATATATGTACATATGTTGCTCAAAATTCCACATTTAAAATTTTAAGATCTGAAAATGTAATGCATTATAAAAATATGTGCACGACTGGGTCGCACGAACTTTGCTCTTATGTGCGATCACACTGTGTTTTTAAAGTTTTAATATTTCAAAAACTATATACTTTATCTTATAAAAGAAATAAAATAGTTATGGGAGCCTATATTGTATACCAACTGCTTAAAACGTATGTTAAGTTTGATAGTATAATGCGAGTAGGTACATTTGTGTATGAACAATATAGCACCGTGTTCCAAATATGCATGGAACTTACAGTTTAGACTGAAAAATTGTAAAACAAAATATATTTAATTAAACATAATTGATTAAACAACCTCTGAAATTGTTTTGACACCAATAAATCATCCGATTTCTTAAGAAAATCTCAATTCATAAGAAAAAAAATTGAAAATAGTTGTAGCAGTTTTTTTAAATATATTTTTAATTATCAAAAAATAATTTTGAAAATTTTTTTAAAAATGAATATTATTTTTTTTGAAAATTTTGGTAGGTATGCAGTATTATTAGAACTTATTTGAAGCTTTTGTGCAAAAAAATCATTAAAATCAGTTCAACTGATAATGAGATAGTCGAAAATAAAAAAAATGGTTCTATGAGAGATACCATTTTTAAACTCCAGAATTTTTTTCATTAATATGGTAGATCGTGTAAATATTAGAGCCGTTTTTGAGAAATTTGAGATTTTCAATACCGATTCTTAAACATTAGTATGGGAGGTACCGTTATTTGTGGTTATAAGAATAATTTTAATTAAAAATCTGCTAGACAATGTTAAAAAACTGCTGGGTACCAAGTTTAATAAAAATTTACAAATTGACAGAGTCGTTTTAAAATTATTAAGTTCTCAAAAAAAATTTTTGAAACTTTTATTTAAAAATCCAAAAAATTTTTTTTGAAAATTTTGGTATACAAAACTTTTAAAACTTTTTCAAACATTTTCCAAAAAAAATGGTGAATATCAGTTCAACCGTTTTTGAGAAAATCGAAAATCAAAAAAATGTTTCTATGGGAGGTACCATTTTCAATACCGATTCTTAAACATTAGTATGGGAGGTACCGTTATTTGTGGTTATAAGAATAATTTTAATTAAAAATCTGCTAGACAATGTTAAAAAACTGCTGGGTACCAAGTTTAATAAAAATTTACAAATTGACAGAGTCGTTTTAAAATTATTAAGTTCTCAAAAAAAATTTTTGAAACTTTTATTTAAAAATCCAAAAAATTTTTTTTGAAAATTTTGGTATACAAAACTTTTAAAACTTTTTCAAACATTTTCCAAAAAAAATGGTGAATATCAGTTCAACCGTTTTTGAGAAAATCGAAAATCAAAAAAATGTTTCTATGGGAGGTACCATTTCTTACCATTTTTCGGAAATTTTTTTTACAAAATGTTTGCCTTTTTGTAAAAAAATTACTGAATTTTTTTTTTTTAAAGATTTTCATTTTTTGGTAAAAAATGGTGAATATCAGTTCAACCGTTTTTGAGAAAATCGAAAATCAAAAAAAAATGTTTCTATGGGAGGTACCATTTCTTACAATTTTTCGGAAAGTTTTTTTACAAATTGCCTTTTTGTAAAAAAATTACTAAATTTTTTTTTAAAAAAGATTTTCATTATTTGGTAAAAAAATTTGTATGGCAGGTACCGTTGTTTTTGATCTTAAAAAAAATTTTAAAAAAACGGGTGGTAATGTCCAAAAAACGCTAGGTACTAACTTTGAAGAAAATTGACCGACCTTTTTAGGCTGCAGCCGAAGGGACAAACAGACAGACGTACAGATTTGCGAGACCCACTTTTTTCGACTTCGCTATCATCGTAATGTCAACTTTGATCAAAATCCCGAGTTCAATTTTTTTTTTACGAATCCATAAATTGCCGTATAGTCCCTATATGCCGCAAGTAAAAATCACATTACCTAATTTCTTAATATGTATGTTTGTGTCTTACTTACTTATATATAATGTAACTGTAACGCTAAAATAATTGCTGTAAGTAAAGACAAAGATAAACCTATCATTAACATTAATCCTCAAAATGAAATCATCGTAAATACCAAAAAACAAAAATCTCATAAAAAAGTAGTTTTTTTCAATTTTCTCAAAAACTAGAAGAGATACCTTCTTTTTTTTTTTGTTTTCGAATCAGAATTGATATAACCATTGACCACAAACATTATAAGGCCAACAAACTAGAACAAGACAGATTGTTAAACGACAAATTAACATTAAAAACAAACCCACTACTGCCATCACACATCAAAAACTATTGAGAGGAATAGTTTAATTTAAATTTAGGATACAAAAACAGATTTTTGGCTTTCAAAACCGCGATATAGTACTTCATTGTAAGTTGTGCCGTTGTTTTTTAATAATTTTTTTTCATTTAAAGTCATTTTTTTTTCTTAAATCACCGGTCACCAATACCTCCTGAACGGGGCGAGATAAATGATAGTAAAAAATGTAAAAACTGTAAAAAATGCTTGCATTAGGCCACTCTAAAAAAAATCCGTTATTATTATGCGGCGCCCGCGCCGCGCCGTACGAATCGTAATCTCCCCGGATTCTGCAATAACTACGATCCATTTGACAAAAGTGATTAAGTAGTGTATATTATTTTTGTAATAGATTAAATCAAAGTCAATGTTATTTAAATGTTCTTTTGTTGAGTTGTGTCATTCTTCTTCCCGATTGACGATGACAGTGATACTTAGCAAAAATATGACCACACACATAGCACAACCATTTCAGTATCTATATACATTATATACAATATTATTAAGGATGTAAAAAATTCAAATACAAAATATAATAGGTAGCTTAACAATGTGTTTTAAAGGAACATATGTTTATGTATGTATTATGTATGTATAAAATAAACGATCCCAACATGCCACTAATGGCCAGAAATGTCGATAATCATGGTTATATAAATAACCAAAAATTACATTATTGTTAATTTTTGTACCTTCCTACAGTAGTAGATATATATGTATATATACATTATATGGAACAATGAAAAGCCTCAAATATATTCCAACAGAGACAATAATACATCAATCATAGTTTTAATCACTCCCTCCAGGCATGGTGCTTAACGCAGCAATTATTGTTTAATTATAAATTATTTCTTTTTCATCAAAAACATTTTATTAGATTGAAATATTAAAAGTGGTACACCGAAAAAGCTTTACCACCACATTAAAAAACACAAGCCCACAAAAATTGATAAACGTTAAAATTTATTTGGACAAGCTTGGAACATTTTTTTTGTTGTTGTTCAGAGAAACATTAATATCCCGTCATTCCTCACTCCAATTCATGATATTTGAAATGATTGTAATTTCTGCCCAAAAAACACTATATAGACTAAATAATAAGAATAGATTTTCATATAGTAAATTGTTCCATTGGTTCGCAAATCACACGGTCTTATAATTATACTCTCATGGCTTGAATGTTTACATTAAAGTTAATTAAATACAAAATAGGAAATGACTTGTAAGGGAGACAACAATAAAAATAAAATGCACAACTGGACCATACGCAATTACTCTTTTGGCTAAAAACTAGTATTTATCTTGTACACATTAAAGGAGCAGGTTAACGGTTCAAGAAATGTATAAGATCTTTAACGAAAAAAAGGTGGACAAAATTGAATTTTTTTGTTTATAAACTAGTAATAAATAATAAGTAACATTTTTAAATTCAATATTCAATGAAACTAATAAGATAAAATAAGTTCAAGCCATTAAAAATTATGTGTGCGATTTTCTCAAAAAATGTCAAAACCATATTTCTTTTATACGAATATTTTGACAAGAACCTGATATTCATTATTATTATGTATAATTGCTCAAGAATTAACATTTATGTTAATACGAAGTTTAATCGAATTCGTTAGAAACGATTTAGAGAAAATCAGAAAAAAATTAATTGTGTGTTGTAGTTTCTAGTTCTAAAATTTAC
Organism: Epistrophe grossulariae; assembly: GCA_929447395.1. Taxonomy (NCBI): domain Eukaryota; kingdom Metazoa; phylum Arthropoda; class Insecta; order Diptera; family Syrphidae; genus Epistrophe; species Epistrophe grossulariae. The sequence continues at coordinate 85,696,956 of OV839566.1, forward strand.
GCACACCAGAAATTTACCTCATTTATATCTGGTAATTTAATTTTTTCAAAATTTGATGGGATCTAAAATATATTTTGCTCTTAAATGACTGCTTATAACATTTCAATGGTACGACAGTAACTATATTTTGAAAGCGTCAAAATACCTACTCTGTAAATATTTGGAATATATGGTGGTGCTATATTGTTTGGCTTTGTTTAGGTTTTTCTTTCTATGTACCTATATAAGAAAATATTTCGGGAACGACCCGTTTGCTTGCTGATCGGTTGCCGGTGGCACGTTTTCCCTCCGCAGAATTACTACTATCTAATACCGGATTAAAAATCGGCGGGATTGATAGTACTTTATTTAAAAGTATTAATTAGTATTTTTGAAAAAAATTTCTAAGTCAATATTTTTTCGACCAAATATTTTGGCCAATCAGAATAGAGCATAGCGATGAAAAAATAATTTCAAACGCTTAAATGTGAATTTAGGCTAGAAAAAATTCAAATACAAATTCTGTAAAATTGCTTCCTAGAGTTAAAAAAAAAAATTACGCGCTTAAAAGGCACTTTAAGCGTTTTTGCGGATTTTTACCTAAAAACGATTTTTTTACCCAAAAATCGTCAAAACGCTTAAAAGCCATTTTAAGCGTTTTTTTTTAATTTTATGCTAAAAAGTAATTCGGCAATTTTTACATCAAAAATTACAAAAACGCTTAAAATGCATTTTAAGCGTAAAAGGAAAAATTCCTCAAACGCTTAAAACCATTGAAAGATTATTCCCAAACCAAAAAAGAAAAAAGTTGGTAGGTATATCCCTTCAGGGAACTGCTTTGCTGGAGGAGGTCTTACCTCGGCGGAGTTCTAATAAGAACTGATTTTATTCTTTTTTTTAGTTTAGTTTTTATTGAACAAATATATATACAATTTGGCTTATAACTAATATGATTCTATGATAAATTTACATTTGTTGGCACTTAAGGGGCCTAACGTTATACAATGTCTTAAGTTTAACAAATTATAGATATATAAATTACATGTCAAAAAAAAATTTAATTTAAAAGTCGGTTGACTTAATCGTCCTCAGGGTGTTCATTCCCGGTTGTACAACTGATTTTATTCCGGAATGATTATTTCTTAAATACACTTTTTGGTCGGCGAATTTGTACCTTCGTTCTCGTTGATTCTCATAATTTAGTGTCACCCAAACTAAATGTATTTTAATATGGAAAGTCGTATGACGATGATGCAGAAGTTTGATTTTTGTGATAATGACAGTGAATACGTGGAAAATGTATGCTGTTATTCTGTGCTAATGAGCCTAGAAGGATGCTGACACATTTATAAACATAAAAAAAGTTCTTTTAAGGGCTTAAAATGATGGTAAAGAGATATGATTTTTTCATTACCTTTGATTAAGAAACTTTATTCCAATAAAAGAATTTTGTACAAGAAGACTGTTCACATAGGCGCCTGCCTGGCCACTGGACATACCCTAAGCGGAGCAACGGAGTTGCGTGAGCGGTGCAAAGCCCCCCAAAGAGGGAGTTAAAATCCTGAGAACCCGCGAAGCGGGCCACGCAAGGTACTTTTGATTAAAAAAGACTGTTTTACAAGAAAACTGTGCACATAGGCGCCTGCCTGGCGACTGGACATACCCTAAGCGGAGCAACGGAGTTGCGTGAGCGGTGCAAAGCCCCCCAAAGAGGGAGTTAAAATCCTGAGAACCCGCGAAGCGGGCCACGCAAGGTACTTTTGTTTAAAAAAGACTGTTTTACAAGAAAACTGTGCACATAGGCGCCTGCCTGGCGGCTGGACATACCCTAAGCGGAGCAAGGGAGTTGCGTGAGCGGTGCAAAGCCCCCCAAAGAGGGAGTTAAAATCCTGAGAACCCGCGAAGCGGGCCACGCAAGGTACTTTTGTTTAAAAAAGACTGTTTTACAAGAAAACTGTGCACATAGGCGCCTGCCTGGCGACTGGACATACCCTAAGCGGAGCAACGGAGTTGCGTAAGTGGCACAGAGCCCCCCGAAAAGGGAGTTAAAATCCTTGGATCCCACGTTGCGGGCCACCCAAGGTACTTTTGCTTAAAAAAGACTTTTGTACAAGAAAATTGTTGATATAGGCGCCTGCCTGGCGACTTTAAATACCCTAAGCGGAGCAACGGAGTTGCGTGAGCGGCACAGAGCCCCCCGAAAATGGAGTTTAAATCCTTGGATCCCGCGTAGCGGGCCACCCGAGGTACTTTTCCTTTAAAAAGACGTTTGTACAAGAAAACTGTTGATATAGGCGCCTGCCTGGCGACTTTACATACCCTAAGCGGAGCAACGGAGTTGCGTGAGCGGCACAGAGCCCCCCAAAGAGGGAGTTAAAATCCTTGGATCCTGCGAAGCGGGCCACGCGAGGTACTTTTGCCAAAGAAAGACTTTTTTACAAGAAAACTGTTGACATAGGCGCCTGCCTGGCGACTTTACATACCCTAAGCGGAGCAACGGATTTGCGTGAGCGGCACAGAGCCCCCCGAAGAGGGAGTTAAAATCCTTGGATCCCGCGAAGCGGGCCACGCGAGGTACTTTTGCCAAAGAAAGACTTTTTTACAAGAAAACTGTTGACATAGGAGCCTGCCTGGCGACTTTACATACCCTAAGCGGAGCAACGGAGTTGCGTGAGCGGCACAGAGCCCCCCGAAGAGGGAGAATCCTTGGATCCCGCGAAGCGGGCCACGCGAGGTACCTTTGCTAAAGAAAGACTTTTTTACAAGAAAACTGTTGACATAGCAAGAATTTATTTATTAATTTTTATGAAAGTTTTGGAAAAAAAAACTTTTTTTACTAACTTTTTTTTTAATTTTTCAGAACCGCCACTTTCTAGATAACGAATATGCATTTTTGAAGTCGCTAGGTCGCTTAGTTTAGCCGCAAATCGAGTTTAAAGGTGTAAACTTTGATGCCTCTAGGACGTCCAGTTTAGCCGCAAATCGCGTTTAAAGATAAAAGTCGACTTTTCATAAAATTAGGACGTAAGCATACAAGATAACGACACTTCTTTCTTGTTTTTGTATCCAATGACGTGGAAAAATGAAATGTCAACAAATTTGTCGGTTTGTTTAGTTTTTTTAGTTGATTGCTTTGAATTTAATGCATATAAGATTACGACACTTCTTTCTGATTTTTGTATCCTATGACGTACAAAATTGAAATATCAACAAATTTGGCAGTTTGTTTAGTTTTTTTTTTTCAGTTTATTGAAAGAAACTTTGCATACACCCAACCTCGCACCTACCCAAAATCCTATAGTGTGCCAAGAAGGGGGGTTGCAGGGGGGCAGCATGCCCCCCACGCTGGTACTTTTGCTTAAGAAAGACTTTTTTACAAGAAAACTGTTGTAATAGGCGCCTGCCTGGCGACTTGACATACCCTAAGCGGAGCAACGGAACGGAACTGAAGATAATTTTTTTTTTTTTTAGATTACGAAGGAATCTTGCTTTTCTTATTTTTGAAATTTCACCAAATTTGAAACCGCTTAAGAACTTTTGTTTTGTCCCTGTAAAAAGGATAGCTGAAAAAACACCGTCAGGACGTTTATCATTCGTCGTCAGCCCCCATCCAGGCCACCGTCGTTGTCACCATCATCGTCATGGCCAACGTCGTCGACACTAGTCATTGTCTCGTTGTCACCGTCACTCGTCATTGTCTCGTTGTCACCGTCGTCGTCACTCGTCATGGTCTCGTTGTCACCGTCGTCGTCACTCGTCGTGGTCGTCGTCACTCGTCATCGACGTTGTCACCGTCGTCGTCACTTGCCATGGTCGTTGTCATCGTAGGCGTCATCGTCCTACCAACCGTCGTGTTCATGGCCGTCGTCAGTCATCGTACCCGTCAAAAAAAAAAGGTTCCTATCTCTTAATGAGGACTCGCCTCTACCGAGTTCTAATAAGAACTGAAGATTATTTTCAAATGAATCCTCCTTATATACTTTTTTAAAAAGGAGGAGGAGCCTAATCCAGTGCGGTCTTCTGCTAACCAAAATAGTAGGAAACTTCGTTCTCCGTGATTCTCATCATTTGGTGTCACCAAAATGTATGGGAATCAGGGTTCGGACTTAGGTTTTGAATTTTCGGAGTAAATACGCAAAAAAACTGAAGTGGATCCAAAATTTTCGAAGTAGTTTTAGGAGATTAAAAAAAAATTTCGATTAAATTCTTAACAAAAGTTTATTCAGTATTATTTGATTATTTTTCATTAATAAATAAATAATTAATTGCGAACAAGTAACTGTAAGGTACAAGAAAGTCAAACTTAAAATAAAAAAAAATATAACTGTAACACAAACTTCAGACTTCAATAGAAACAAATTAAACATAGATATTAAATCAGCACCTTGAATTTTAGTTGGGTTTAAATATTGTATTAAGCAAAGTTTACTGTCTTCAAATTCAAATCTTGATTTGTTTTGAGTACACAAAGCAATAGAATTTTTAAAATGTTTCGTTGACCAGCGCTGTCTTTAAATTTGTTGGTTAAGAATTTTTTCAAAGAGAAGCAAATCCTAAAAAAGAGGAGTAGAGAAGTAGATTAAATTTTTTTCTCAAAATCGAAGTAGATCTACTTCGATCGAAGTAAAGTCCGAACCCTGATGGGAATGGAAATTCTTCATGCGCTGTCACCATAGTATTAGAAAGTACGATGTAGCGCGGCGGGAAAACGTGACTCGGGCAAACGTGCACCGGGCAAACGTGCGGCGGGAAAACGTAGCCAACCCAAATATTTCTTATACATACTCGTATATCCGTGTTTCTTGTTTAAGAAATGAAGCAATATTTGGGAAAAAACGATTTATCTTATACTTATCTTTCTTTTATATAATTTATTTGTGTGGGGAATTACTTTTCTCGTCCCAGAAACAAAATTTACATTTAATATTGTACTCACGGATTCCTTTGTTTTCGTCCTTCGACGTTCTGCCGGCAGAACAGATCAGGAACGGATTTCTTTGTTTCACTGAAATATTTGTTTTCGCGATATTGCAAATTGAACTTAAAAAAACAGAATTTACAGTTTGTACACTTAATGCAAATTTAAGATAATTATTTAAAAAAAATGAAAATTTATCTTTACGTTAAAAAAAAAATAAAAAAAAATATTCTTAAAACTATTTAAATTCATGAAAAATTATTTAATGCCTTCCGGAATTAACTTTGTTCTTCCTTTTCTCTTTGTTCTTTAGTTCAATCTTTGTTTCTTTCTTAATAATTTCACTAGATCTTCAGGATCTTTTACATACAATATATACATATATTAACTGGATGCCTAAATGGTTCTTTAATGGCTATCTTCTTGAGAAAACTTCCTATATGTATCCTTTTAATCTTCACATTCGATCTTCTTTCTATTTAACAGGCTTAGAAGATGATAGGGCACCTTTAACCTTTAGGGGGCAGAGGCACTTATTGTGTCCACTCTGTCTGTGGAGCCCCTAGGATCACGAATGAGTACCTAGATGGGTAAATGTTACACACTTTTAGCACTCTGCTTTTTTTGTTTATAAGGAATATTTAAATATTCTTTTTATTCTGAAGGAGCTTTCTAGATCTCAGGAAATTATAATTTTTAACTTGGAACACTAATTTATAATTTCATTCGTTTGGCTTTTTCTTTGATTTTTTTTAAATTATTTTAATTCACATAAAAATTATATTTCATTATGTGAAACCAATTTTAATTTAAAAACTTTATTTAAAAAATATAAAAAAAAAAATCCACCAAACTGTTCGAGATTCACAAGTTAAATGACTTCTCTTTGTCTTCAATACAAGCTATGTGACTATCCTTTGTCTTCAATCTCCTATTTCTTTGTTTACGAAGTATATAATCTATAACTGATAGGGTAGTTGGATACCACCTCCCAGTTATCTTCATCAAGCTTCCTGTCTACTTCACTCGTCTACCCTTCTTATCTTCAGCGAGGGTATAATACTTTTATTTAAAAATGTGTCAAATCACTAACATTGTACTATCACATTTTTCTTGTTACCTTACATCCTAATATCACAGTCTTATAGATTCTTATCCTAAAAAAAAATTTTAACTTTCTAATATATTGCAACTACCCTTTTTTTAATTTATTTTTTATTTTTTTTCAAAAATATAACCGGCGTTTGTTTTCTTGTTTCCTGCAAAATAAATTTTCCTATAAAAATCTATTACATTGGTTTATACATTAGTAATATTTTTTGATCGTATTCGCCGTACAAGTATGGCCGTCGTGAGGAGGTTTATCTATCTTTGCTCCTTTAAGAGTGAGATATAGCTAATCTCCAACTTTCTTAGCTTGTGTCAAAATTAATTTGTATAAACGTAAACGTGGCAGACATTCGACAGCTTTTGGTAAGTTCTTATTTATTAATTTATTTACTTTGTAATTAATCGAGTTTTATTCTATATAAATAATTTTAGGAAATTCTACAGTCTGAAAAAAATGAATGTGAACATAAAGGTGAGTAAACAACATTAGTTATAAATCTAATAATCTGATATAATACAATCGTAAATATTTCCACCCAGGCTTGGCCTTGATCAATATTGTGGGTATTTACTTTATATTACCTACATCTTTTATAGTTTTTTAATGTATTTATTTTTTTCTTTTTAAGTTTGTAATTGATCTTCTTTTTTTTTCAGCTTGTTTATAATCCTTGTCCCCTGGAATATACTCCCTTTCCCAATTGAGTCCACATAAGAGGCCAATTTAAAGGACATGTTCCCATCTGTGACGATTCAAAACCAGGTAGAAGGGGTGTGTATGATCACCTCTTCCCTGAAGGTATTATGGTAGTATGTTTAGTTGTAGTTCGTAGATGTAGTTTGTAAGGATTATTATATGTAGTTAGATAGTTTACTATGATTAGGTATGATGTGATTTAACGCGACCACGCCACGTAAAAATTGCCTTATGAAGTCGCTGCAGTAGCAGAATGGACTGACGTTGCTGCGAAGTTATTCGGTGTTTCAAAGGCTTCACTGCAATTAAAATTCATTGACCTGCAAGAAGATATTTCTCTGCAAATCTATAAAACTGCATCCACTGATGAATTTTGGGGTAACCATGTTTCAGAAAAATATCAAAGTTGCAAAAAAAACTATAGCTATCATCTGGGCTATACTGTGTTTGTCTTGACATCTATGTATATGTGAATTCTCTTTCTCAAAAATGAATTTTTTGAAGAACAAATATTGTTCGAGATTATCAGACGCCCACCTTGACGACACTCTCTTTGTAATTGTTTTTCATTAATTAACCTGAGTTTTTTTTCTGGACCTCGATAAAAGTTTTCAACCGTATCTGAACCCCACTCTTGAACTTACTTGCTGACCCCTGCTAGAGTTTTAACTAGAATAATATTTTAATTTTGTTTCAAATAAATAATAAATGCAGAAGTTTAAAAAAAAGTAAACGTATAATAAAAATCGAATTTCATCCTTTGAATGAACATATCGGTTGGAGGTATTTAAACAACTATATTTCATTAGATTTTTTACTATCTGTATCGGCAGCTCAGGACATTTTGCGTAGGACAAATAAAAACATATTAGATTACAGTGGAAAAGTTTATCAAAAAACCACTTTGTATTTTTTATTCTTTCGGAAATCTATCGGTTCAAACTTCTCGGTTGGAGTCTTTCTTAGAACTTTCTTCCGTTATATATTTTATATCAAATATTCTTTCGATTCGTTACTTTCGTTAAATACATACAAGATACTGCATATAAAATTCAATACGTCGAACGCCAAGACTTACCGAGAATAAAAGCTCTTGCCGTTCGATACAGTCCCGGCGAAAACCTACGGTTTTCCACCCTTTCGCACTTTATTATTGTATTTTAAAATTCTTCCGACTTAAATAAAAGTAATAACGATTACATAATTATTTATCTATCTCTTCGGTTGGCAGGATACAAATCTTCTGGACAGGCCTCGTCAGCTGATTGGTTGCCGTTTGGATCACAACGGTCCTTAGCAGACCATCTTTACTCTGGTATACGCACCAGCGCCCCGGCTGAAGGCGAAAAATTCTCGCTATTTATGATACATAACTGTCCTTCTTTCAAAGCGTCTCTCTCTCTCTGCGCCACTTCTTTCGCTATCGTTGTTGTTGTTGTAGTTGTGGAAAATTAAAAAAAAATTTAAATTTTCTCTTTCCAATCTTTCCACTTGCAAGCATTCTTTCGTTTTATTTGGTACTCGCACCTTGTGCTTATGAGTTCCAAGATAAACTCCCCTAAAAGAAAAGGTATCCTTCCTAAGGAGCAAAAATAAACAAATCTCCCGCAATCTATCACAATCTTTCACAAAAAATTGATCCTTTTCGACTCTCGCTAAACAAAAACATATCCATTTGTAAGATGGATAGTTTGTCCTTTCACCCTTTTAGCTAAGCCAAAACCTTTCCGACTTTCTGTAATCAAAAACAAAAACCTGTCCGGCTTTCGATTTAGCAAAAACAACAAATCTCTCGAACTTTCGATTAGTATAAGCAAAAACCTCTCGAACTTTCGATTAGCAAAGTTTTTTTTATTAATTTATCATATGGCATTGGGTATCAACCAAGAATATAAATTATTTCTATATTTAGCTCCGGGCAATAATACTTCCAGCTGTAAAAATGCTGTAAGGTTACCTAATCCAATGGAAATTAATGCATCAATTCAAGTTCCAAATTATATAAAAGGCCAAAACACTGCCAGACATTGCCTAACTGTCCTTCTTGTAGAATATTTATCACAATTTTAACAATTATCAGTTCCCCAATATTTGTGACATGCCATCATTAGTTTCCAAAAATGGTACTCAAATTGATTTTTATAAGGGGAATCTTTTTCGATGTTATTTTTCATTCCTGAACCGGTGTTTATAAATAAAATATAATTTGATTTTTCCAAAAAAATCATCCTACAATAAATCACGTAGCAAACTACATTTGGCGTTGGGAACCATGTATTTGGCAAAACTGGGTAGGTAATGGGCAGGCGATTGAAAGGGTTGATATAGTTGATTCAACATGTCTTGAAGAATTAGTGTTGACATCAAGAAAATAGAAAACGTATAAGAGATTAACTGCCAGACCTTGTTACTCACCTTACCTCGGTTTCGACGAACAAGACAAAATGGGTTATAGAGAAACCATTTCATAGGCGTGTTCAGCAATTAAGAAAATAAGAACACCATCACCGACGGTACACATATACGTATACTATATAATATATGTATACCTAACCTACCTAAAATCTACATAATAAAAAAGATTTATTTTCTTGTTTCAACGCTTGTTATATAGCCTACAAAATTTCTTAAACCTATTTAAACCTTTTCAAATAGTAGTCTCTGATGGCTATATAAAAGACATTTTTGGCCCCTTCATTTTGCTATACAACTTCCAAATCAGCCGTCCTTCATCTCAAATTTTATAAATAATGAAAAAGTTTAATTGTTTTTTAAACGAAATGATGTTATAATTTGGTAATTCTGATCCGGATCCAGAATCATCATCTTCTGATTATATAAAGTAGATACAAATACTATATACCTACCTACAAATTATATAGTTCATGCCTATATTCAATGCTAGCTATACTGACCGCCCAAAGCAAACAAATCGAGGGAAGTAACTGTATGATATTTTGCTCGGAGTAATTAACGGAAAATTTATAAGCATGACATTGTTGCACCAATATTACTTTAACAAAGTCATTACTGTTAGTTATATTAATTTAAAAAAAAAGTACAAGCGTATCACTTTGAAGAGAACCTGTGTTAATAAAATTAAGGAGTTTTTGTTTTAGTTTTATTTTGTCAGAAAAATAAAATAAATGATTATTATTACGAAATTGAGAAAAAAGGATCGTTTTCTTACATATCTAACACTACTCAATTTGATTGGACCTAGTACCTAAGTATAAAATATACATATAGGTACGAGTTAAAAAAGAAAATTAAAAGCTATTTGCTTTATTAAAAATATCTACTATCAGTGCCTTACCGAATTTGATTTTTCGTTGTAAATAAAAAAAAATAAAAAAAATCGATTTTATTATCAGGTAACGTTTTTCACGATTTTTCTTCAACTATACATTATTTACATATCTGATTGTATTGAAAAATCAATTTCTTATATCCATGTATATTGAATGATTGACCACTTTTCAATTTTGAAACACAATAATTGGACACAATATGGCTATACCTACGTTAACCTACATAGTCACATTATTTTCTTTTTCTTTTTTAAACTGGTCATGCGAAAAGGTTTAAACTTCGTGTATGGAAAATGTTACCAAATAATTTATCTGGTTTAAAATTCTAACAACATTGGACATCAGTACCTTGTTATCTTTTAGCCTGCAGCAGCAGTACGAGACTCAAAATGTTAATAGATGGTCCATCCATCCGACTCTTATTTTATTCATATTCTAGTCGCAGTGGCGTAGCTATAAAGTATTTACCGCCCGGGGCGAAATATTCTTCCCCTCTTCCTCTGATTCATTACGAATGAATTACTAGAGTTAGTCTGTCTGTCTGTACCTCGACCTTCTTTAAACTTAAGGTTTTTTTAGTTCCAAAAACAACGGCCAAAAAAATAATTTAGGTATTTATCTCGGAAACGGCTATAATAGTGAAAATTTTATGCGTACCTACCTACTATTGTAGGTGCATACTTACCATAGCATAGAACGGTTTTTTTTTTCAATTCCTCTTTAACGCTTTAACCGATTTCGATCAAAATTATACAGGAAGTCCTCTTAAGTCGAAATAATATTACATTTTACATACAAATTTTGGCCTCATTCGTTCCCCTTTGCTTCACCACTGTCTACTCGTATTTCAATGTCCACATTGTTTTCAATGTTTATGTATCTATACAATATACGTGGAAGCGCATTATACAACCTTGTGGAGCATTGTCGAAGGAATAAGGTATAGTTTGCTTTACAATTTTGAAATAAAGAAATTCATCTCCTTTTGGGATTAAGAAAAGATAAAGTTAAATCTGAATAGAATAACACAAACTCAAAAGCTACGTTCCTCATGGAAATATTATATTCATCCAAAAGAAGAAAAATGCATTTAGGTATACCTATAATATGTAGTTGGAATCACAAGATATTTTATACTTCTAAACATTATGTCATAAAATGTACAAAATATGTACATAAATTCGAGAAAATTACATAGTACATTTTTTTCCTTTATCTGTGTGTAGAATTGTAGACAATCATTAACAGTCTTATTTATAAACCCATTCAAAAGTATTATTAACTTTGGACACCTGTCCAACTCCAAAATCTTATTTATAATCATGTTCCATCAAGTGTCTAACTTAGACATTGCAATTAGTTGTCCACACCTATCCTAATGTGGGTATGTTCAATGCACAAAAAGTTGAAATTTAAATGAAATGTTCATTGAAAGTATCCAAATGTTCACGAAAATGACAGATTACAGAGATGTTTGAGAGCATATTTAGACAGGAGATATCCAAATATTTAGACGGTGGCTAGTTAGACAACTGTCCAAGAGTGTTCTAAGGAAATCTAATAAATACGACTGTAACTGTCTTGGCTTGTACTTATATGTTATATTACTTTGAGATTTTTATTAAAACGTTTTTATATAACAGCGAGGAGGTCAATAAAGCCAAAAAAAACAGTGTGATGTACTTTTTATTTATAGCTGAGGTCAAGCTAGCCGTCTTACCAGGGTTCCTTCCAAAGAAGTACAAACTTTAGATTTTTAGGCCTTTTCCTTTATTTCCTTAAAAATTCTTACCTTAATTTTTACAGTAGTTTGATTTAGGTTTAAATATACGAGATTTGCTTTTAGAGAAAAGCTATGATTAATTGCTTCTGCCGATGGCGACCTGCGATTCCTTTTATTCTATCCAGCGTTGGCTGTGTCTTAAGGACTCTTCTTACGGGTCCTCTTCGGCGGTTAGGTTTCCTTGGACGTAATCAGGTTTACAGATGAATCTGGCAATTACTGGTATACCGGGTAAATCACGGACGAATCCGGCAATCACAGACAAATCTTGCAATCACTGGCGAACCAGGCAATCACGGAAGAATCTGACAATCATAGACGAATATGACAATCACTGGCGAACCAGGCAATCACGGACGAATCCGGCAATCACAGACGAATCTGGCAATCACTGGCGAACCAGGTAATCACGGACGAATCCGGCAATCACAGACGAATCTGGCAATCACTGGAGAACCAGGCAATCACGGACGAATCCGGCAAACAACCTTAAAAAAAAATCTCGTGACCCCTTACCGCTGGTGGGGGGAAGTCTTTTAATTACTTTTGGGTTGTTTTGTTACCTATTGATGATTTATTCTGCGGCTCTGGTATTTTACTCTTTCGATGTGCTCTCGTCGGCTGCCTTACTTGAACTGTCTTTTGGTCGTCTGAATGACCTCCTCTTATATAGCTCATCAGAGGAACCAAATGTGAGTTATAATTCTTTAAATAGTTTGCTTTATATGCTACTAGTCACGTCATCGCTTTGTTGTTTATTCGACAGCATTGTTTCCTCTTACTGGTGGAGAATGGTAGAGGAGAGGATAGTGCACGTCTATGGCTTCCATGCCCTATGTTAAACCTATTCCATTTTTACCACGATGGTAGACGAGGAAAGGGGCGATGCTCGGATTCCGATGTTGAGAATATATAAACTCACCATCAAGGTTGGTTGGTCGTTGTCCTAGATGCTTTCCTCTGCGTAGATCTTACTGATTGATAAGCATTGGCATTTGGCTATACATATTCACCACTATGCTTAATAAGTTCTCCTGCATGGTGTGGTGGATTTATCGTTGCCAACGACATGGTAATTTGCTTATCAGTTGTTGATGGCATCTCGCTATGGGAACATGTGGCTGATAGGGTAAATATTTTATTTTCTAAAATAGCAGTTGCGTAGGTAGAGGGGACGGTATTTATTTGGTAAGTATTCGGCATTTTGTTTGTTGGATTGTTATGGATGGGAGAGGTAGGAGGATCTTACTATGGGATATTTTGTGGAGAGGTAGGAGGTAGGTTTCGGTGCTTCGGCGCGTAGTGAGGGAGGGAAAAGGTAGGCATTGTAATGTATCATTTCAACAGCTATGTCGTAGCAGCAGCCACTGTAAATCGTGTGCATGCATCGGAGTGCGGTGGTGTCCGAGGGTGGCTAGCTCTACTTAAAATACTTAGTAGTTTTTCTGTTTTGATATTAATGTCAATCAATTATTATTATTATCATTTGTTAAATGAAACTGATAAGTTCAATAAATCATGATGAACTCCTTTAGAACAAAAGTTAATGGTTGAAGACGCTTTTACTGGGGGTTGAAGGCCTCCAATATGGTTTTTCAAGAATAACTCCCAAATGGTAAGTTGTACAAAAAAAGTGTCTAAGTCTAATTTGTAGCTTGAAATATTTCCTAAAAAAAAAATTAATACACTTTTTTTCATACAAATAACGGTTTTTGAAATGAACCAATCAGAAGAGTTAAGGGTTTTACTTTTCTATGTAGTTAAGCGACTTAATTCCAAAATTGTGCATTTTGTGATAAAAGCATCAATTATTTATTGTTGGCACATTATATGGACATGATTTTAAGATATCGGTCCACTCTATTTGTCCACCCCTTTAGGTGGAAGGGGCAAATAAAAAAAAAAATCTAAAACAGAAAATGAATATAAAAACACAAAGGCAACACTTACAATATTATGTTGTAGCTTATCTTAAAACCAGATATTCATTCTTTATGCATGTTTTTCCAAAAAATGGTTAAAAATGGTACCTCCCATAGAACCATTTTTTTGATTTTCGACTATCTCATTATCAGTTGAACTGATCTTACTTAATTTTTTTTTTAAAAAGTTCTAATAATATTGCATACAAAAATTTTCAACAAAATTAATTTTTGATTTTTAAAAAAATTTTCAAAATTATTTTTTGAAAATTCCATATTTCGAAAATGGGTAGACGATATTTTTTTTAATTAATTTTTTAACTCCGCTTTAATAAAGGCTACAAAATTGCGTAAACATTTTTTTTTATTAATTTTTTCAAAATTTTACGGTGCTGTAGGTATTGTTCATAAATAAATTTACCTATTCGCATAAAACTACCTAAAACTTAACTACGTTTTAGGCTCCCATAACTAATTTATTTTTCCTTTATAAGAAAAATATTATAGTTTTTGAATTATTAAAACTTTAAAAACGCAATGTATTGAATGTGATCCCACATATAAGAGCAAGCTCGTGCGACCCAGTCGTGCACATATTTCTTTTTAAATATTCGAGAAGATTTAAATCTCTAGTATCTACCTATTTTTCTTAAGACATGTGCCACAGATTGGCTCGTGATAACAGCAAATCTTACAACATAATATATGTACTGGATGTGGCAATAGTAATCAAATATGGGGGCAGGTGTCATCTTAACCATCAGGTTATAGCATATCCTATACACGCTTTGTAGGAGGAATTGGTTTTCCTTAATATTTTTATTTTACGATATTATGTATCTACATATATGTATATATTAGTAAATAAGGCGCATGTATTTAGGTTCTTTGTTATCTTTGTGTTGTTCATTTATCATTATATAAATGAATTTTTGCCATACAAGAAGAAAATAATTGTGAAATTTAATTTAAAATAATGTTTCATTGCAAATTCTTAAAAAGTGTGTTCAATCTCACACCTAACGGCTATTAAACCATCGCTATCCACACATTTGTAAAGTTAAGGCAACATTTAACCCTCTTGTATTTAATATCAAGGTCAAGTAAAAACCAAAGTACCTAAAGAATGCCTCCGTGCACTTAATTGCGTTTATTTAAATTTGCATACACAAGTTGATCGTTTTTCTTAGTCCTCAACGTTACTCTTGCTTTTACCTTTAAGTGTAGTTAAGTTCCTTAAAAATATTGTTTTTTTACATATATTATACTCATAAGTTAAAAAAACTAAATAAAAAAAAAAACTTAAAAATATACACACCATGAACTTTGAAAACACTTACTGACTTACATGGGGTGATAAAATTGGCGTGAAAGGGGGTGTTTTGTACTCTATATGTACATCAGCAGCCAACATGCAAACATCACGCATCAACCTATCCGGAAAAACGTTCTCATAAAATGAGATAAGTTCAAGAGATTGTGAAAATGTTATTTTGTTGGCTGGAAAGGAACAATTTTTTTAAACAAGGGGTGAAATCCCATCCGCATCTGAAGATTAGCAGTAATTGAAATCTGAAAGACACGGGAAAAGGACAGGAAATTGGTCTTAATATCAGTGACGTAGTCATAAAGGGGAATGTTGGCTTGGGGTGGAAAACCATCCTCAGTTCTTATTGCTTTTTACCAATCAAAACTCTGAAATTTTAATACCTAAGTAGATATGTAATACATTTTTTTATTGCAAATTCTTAAACTGCTCTTCTCGGTTTTATTTCTGACTCTTTATCGTACTTAGTCTCAAGAAAAAATTGATTAAACTAAAAAATATTTTGCAAGTGGTCAGGATAAACAAAATCACAGATCACATTGATTAAAAGGGTCAAAACTTTGTTAGTAAACAATAAATCCTTTTCGTAAATACCAATTTAAAGTGTTTTCCATAACAAATTTTACAAATTAAACTTGATTTAATTAAATTGAAGAAGAAAACAATTCGAATAATCAAAAACATTTTTTTTTGAGTATGTATATACGTAATACGCCGCGCCGTTGAGGGTTGCCAGCACATAACTTGATAAAATCGAGGATTATTGATCGTCTTGGTCGCGTCGTTGAACTTGAAACAAATATATTTTGGCAGCATGTAACTTGAAATGCGTTTCATTATTGTACTAAAAGAAGTCACTGTGAACTACCTATATAAAGTGAAATGGTTATTCTTTAATTAAAAATGGCTCATTTAATTTAAAATTATTGTTAAATGATATTTGTTTAACACGTAAAGCGAGGGTGAGGAAGCTTTTAATGCTAAAGTTAAAAGAAGATACCTATGTATTTGTACGATAATTATAGACATGTGTTAGAGTTTTTAAAATAACAATTGCATGCAGGTGAAGTTAGCATTCGAATTCTGGGTTCGTTACCTTGTTTTAATTATATGTGTAAAATCTGCATACTTTAATTACTAATTATCAAATAACTACTGTAACATTTTAGGTGACAGCGAATTTACCCTTTCCTGCCGTCGCTATTATGGTGCCAGATGAGTTATAGCTTTCATTGAAACTCATCATTTATTTTAAGTTTTGAGGCACTTTAAAGGCGAATTCAGTGATTATATTGATGCCAATTCAATGATGATGACTCAACTATTAATTCTTGTAAAAAAAAATTCATTTTGGCCCAACCTTATTCATGAAGCCCACGTTTTTAAACTAGCACCATCATTTTTCCTGTGACCTGTGACATGCGGATATGCGGATATATAGCGGAATGTAATTTATTCTCATATACAATGTATGTGATGTTATTCTGTGAAATAGCCCCCAGATAAATAAACATTCGAAATTATTTGACAGTATGTATTATGTAACTGAGAAATTCATAATACTATTTTTTCCGAGAGATTGGGACCGGCAAATTAATTTGCGTCTATTTTGAAAAATGTTCTTCCTACGTCACTGTTTATGACGAATGACAAACAGAGCAATGGTGTAAGTTTAGATTTGCACAAAATATTTAAAGGATATTGTGTTTAGTACTCCCGTGAAGTTGGCCCCCCAATTTTAAAAAAACTGATATTTTTTTAGAGTTCTGGGTAGATTTGAAAGAGTTCTAGAGTTCTTGCCCAAAAATTGCAATAGTTCCGTGTAATATTGGCCAGAAATAGAAAAAAACGATATGGGGGGCCAACTTCACCCAGCCCCGCTTTTTTCATGAAAAAGAGTTCTGATAAAAAATTTCGGCTCTTGATGAAGAGTTCTGGAGTTCTCAATGGGTTTTGGAAATAGTTCTGCAAAATTGGAATTTAGAAAAATTACCAAAGCTGGCGGGCCAACTACAAACTTAGTTTTTTTTATTTTTCCGGAATTCTGGGGAGTTCTGGGGAGTTCTGTTAAGAGTTCTGGGTAGCTTCACAAGAGTTCTAAACAGAACTCCAACATTTTTTTTTTCCGACCTATACATAAAAAGTTATAGGCTAAAATAAAGTACCAATGTAGAAGGGGTCAATTTCAAAAATAGTTTTCTTTATTTTTCCGGAATTCTGGGGAGTTCTGGGGAGTTCTGTTTAGAGTTCTGGGTAGCCCCCCAAGAGTTCTAAACAGAACTCTAACAAACTTTTTTGTCTGACCTACATATACAAAGTTATAAGTTTGAACAAAAAATTGCGTGGGGGCCAACTTCACACTTCGTTTTTTTTATTTTTCCGGAATTCTGGGGATTATTAATAAAAAACAAATAAAAGACTTTAAGTTATCATTTACGTAAACGGGTTGAATTCAAATGCTCATAGTCTTTTAACGGGATAAAACTTACATTTAAGTTATTATAAAAAGTTATTTTCCTAACAGAGTTACACCTAAAATTTTTTGATTTTATAAAATTAAAATCAGATTTTTGGGTATAACCTGAATCTTTGTATATACCTGATCAATAAATCATTATTATTTTTAGGTATATATATCCAAGTATATATAAAACCTTTATATAACAAGACACAAAAAATAAAATACATTAAAACTCGCTTAAGAGAAACGGCAAAATGTGACAGTATTCCTTTCACTTAAGCGGGTTTTTCACTTAAACTAACCCCTCTTAAGTGAACAACAATTTCACTTAAGCGGAGTCCGGATAATTAAAAAAGAAATTTTACCTAAGCGGATTTAAAACGGTTTTGACATATCAGAAATTTAAATGTTATTTTCATGGTAAAAATTTTGTGGAGGTGAACAATAAAAATGATGTGAAAGCGTTCAGCAATTTTTTTGTTCTATTCGATTAAATTTTTTTCACTTAAGAGAGTTTTTTTTTAATGCAAAATACAAAATTTTACTGAAAATATGTTTCAGGTATCCGGGTTTTTCAATTTAGCAAGTATCGCTTAAGCGGAGTGTTTTGAAGGTAATCGGTCGACAAATACTCGGGGATGAAAAAAGTGTTTCAGATAAACGGTTTTTTTCTCTAAAGCGGGTTTTACTGTAATAAAAAAAACTTGTTCCGCAGTATTTAGAAATAATACTTTAAGCGAAAACAATGATAAATTAGAACGAAAGAATAAATTAGGCGATCTTAAATTCATGACCTGAAAAAATCACAACTGAGTGATTGTAGGTAAATTTTTAAGTTCATAAATAAAACGACGTTATAGGAAATCAATTTATTCCTCAATATTTTATTGGCTGAACAAATTGGTTTTATTAATCTTATTTTCGCTTAAAAATGTTTAAATTTAAGCCAACTTTAAATGTACCTTAATTGCACCCAGTGGCAAACTTTTCAAAATAAATTATGCATAAATTGTCAGGATGAAGAGGCAGAGAAGGGTTTTCATCACTTGCTTTATAAATGCCCCAGTCTATATAGGACATAATATTATGTATAGCAACAACAAGAAAGGCAGCTCTCAGGAGACGAAATTCATTCAGAATTCAAGATGGTTCAGGGAGGCACACTTATCACTTAAGATTCCAAAAAATCCTTTCCTTTGATACAAAATATAATTTATTTAATTTTTATGTATATATGAACGCAAGAAAAAAAAATTGTATTTGTGTTAACAGAACGTGCAGCGTTGAGCGTTCTTCCCTTTCTATATAAACACAACTTTGCAGTCGGACATTTCAAACTATAAAACTCAACAACTCCATGAAGTCATCCGATTAATTAAAATTTTATGTATGTACTTATACTTAAAATAAAGTATTTTTTGGAATTCAAATTTAAATTCATATGAATTTCTAATAGTCTAAGATATTTTGGTTTCATATTAAGGGCGATTTCATTCACTCAAAGTTGAACATAACTTGAGGATTCTTATTTTAAACTTGTGAATTTGTTTTTATTCATTCAAATTTGACGCTTTCATTTTGACACTTTCGATTTTAAACTCTAGGGTTGATCAACTTTAGATTTTCTCAACTGCCCAAAATTGTAGAAGATAATGGAGAAAACTTGTGATTTTGTTTGATTTTTGTTTATTCAATCTAGTTGTCGCCTGTTTGCTCTTGACATCGGTTGTCAAAAATATAAAATATAAATTATTAAAAAATAAAAATGTTTCGTGATAACTATCTGGGAGGATTGGCCATCATTTTCGAGCAACGACGATGAAGAAAATTTGCATCTCGAAAGACGACAATGCAAGATGCGACTTCATCTACCGTTTTCGTATCTCAAAGCGGACGACAATGATGGTACTCAATTTGATAAAAGACTCGTTGCCATTCGACGAGAGAAGGTACTGTATACCTACAATGCGAAATGATATAACAGTGAATGGATTTCTATTTCTATTTTATTGTTATTTTGTTTTAAGATCGCGAGAATTGCGGCCAATTACCCAATTATTATAATAGTTTGCGGTATTATGCGCTTGGATCAATTCAACTAGTGATTGCAGATTTTATTGGCGTAAGTAATAAGCATTACATCTGTGCACTGTGTGTTAAAACGTGTATCTAGAGCGCTAGCCAATCTTGCTCCTCGATTTCTTAGAATGCCGGAAACACGAAATGAGCCGCTGCAAGCTGCAAGTAAATTTTTTGAAAAAGCGAAATTTCCTCGAACAATTGGTGCGATAGAATGTACCCATATCCGTATCCAGGTGGAAATAATGCAGAAAATTTTATAAACCATAAGGGTTGGTTCTCCCTTAACGTTCCGACGGTGTCCGCTGCAAATTTGAAAATAAACGATATCGTTGCTCGTTGGCAGGTACATATGTGGACGTATGCTCTACGCATGATCAAAGTATTTTCAATCTGTCAAGCTTAAAAAACGAGGAAGGAGAGTTCGAGCATTTTATCCTTATTGGAGATTCTGGCTACACAAACACGAGCTATCTAGCAACGCCTTTCCTGAATTTTACAAATGCTGCAGAAAACCTATTTAACGAATCGCATATTCGCACTCGCAATTGCGTCGAACGGTCATACGGAGTTTGGTAGAGGCGCTTTCCAGTGTTGGAAACTGGTTTAAGGTGCAGAGTGGAAACTGTTCAAGCAATCATCATCGCTTGTGCTGTTCTCCATAACATAGCCATCGATGAAAATGAATCGCAGTTCCCACCGGAGTTGGCAGGGTTCGCTAATATCCTAACCGCCGCCGATGTTCCGTCAGATACGTATTTGGAAGCCACATCTACAGTCATTGATAACGTGCGTTCTAGATTAGTATGTTCGTATTTTCAGTCAATCTTAGACCTCCAACTAAATAAAACTGAAATTAATTAATCAAAAACTAACTACATATGTATGTACATAATAATGAAAAATGCAGTGTATTATTAAGAAATTTATTGAATAAATGAAATAATTGAATACTAAATAGTAATAAACATTTGTTTTTTTTTTAATTATACTCTTTTTTTGCAGCTCTTGTCATAACTGGCGTTATTGTTTGATGAATCTCTTCAGATCTAGACTGAAAAGTGAGTTTCCTTATCGTAGGCAAGTTGATTCTTTGCCCGCTGCAACTCGGTGGCCGCACGCTCCTTATCCAGCTCAGCCCGTTCACATTCAATTGCAGCTCGTTTAAGATCCAAAGCAGCTCGTTCCCGTTCGAAATTGTAACGTTCTCTCTCGCCCTCCAAGATCTCAATTTCAATTCTGTGTTTACTTGCGGAATGTTGCTGTTTTTCTTCACATAATTTGTAAGTTTTATTTGAGAATTCTTCAGGTTCCATTTTGCGCTTACAACCATGGCTTTTAGAGTACAGGTTGTACAGTAAAGCGTTTACAGGCTTCTTCAATTTCTCAAGATTTATCCCCTCCCAAGTACGGTCAACAACAACTGCATCTTCGTCTTCATTTTCAAAAGGCTGCATTTTAGCCATTGCCTCATCGTTCTTATTTTGATGCAAAACTGTGACACTATCATCGATATCATTTAAACAAAATGTCAAATCATCGACTAACATCTCTTCTACAGAAATTGCTTGCTTCTGTTCTGCAGATGAATCAATTTTGCAACTAGCGCTTTGTAGTAATGACTCGTTAGCTACTGATTGATCGCTATCACCAGATATAGCAGCAAGACCCAAAGTCAAAGGTGTCAAAAGCACTGCCAATTGCTGCATTGGTTCGCTTAGTAGCTCCTTTTTGGGCGGACCACCACCAGTCTTTTTGGCGTCTTTGCAAAAATAAGACGATCAATTCCTTAAAGTCTGCTTAATTTGTGTGTATTTCTCACGCAGAGATTTTACAATTCGTTCCTGCAATTTAAGAAGGCAGAGCAGAATAAATGAAATAAACAAACAAAAATTCTCCAAAGCGACTTACTTTTCCCGGCGCGGTGTTGCAACATTGAATGCATTTGCAATCTTCTCCCACGCTTTGTCCTTATCGCGATTGGTAGCACCGTCCGTCTTTTTATTTTCGATAACTGAACTGTACTCCAATACAATTCTTACCAGCCAATCTTCTTCTTCTGGTGTGCACACAATTTTTTAACTTTATTTTCTAGTTCTTTTTTTTTCCATTTTTATTTCACTTTTTTTAAGACTAAATTATTTTTAAAGTGTTTAAAACGTAACAGAATTAAAGAATAACCGTATTCAAAAATGTGAAATCCAAAGTTGAGACTGACATTTATGTGACATCTTTCTCCAATATCCCAGGGAAATTTTCAAAACTGCAGGTTGGCCTACTTTTGAACCTCAACTTCTTAAGTGAGAGTTGAAATAGTGAAAAAAAAAAAATGTTCAACTTGCCGATAAAATCAACTCCGAAGTTGATCAACTTTGGATTTTCCGGCAAGTTGAACAATAGTAAACGAAAGCGCCCTAATACTTCATTATAGAAGAAAATTTGTTTTGAGTTCGTAGGGTAGGTACCAAATAGAAATCTTAAATCCTAATTTTCGACCATCAACCCATTGTAGGATTTCGCGAATAACATTGTATTTTTTTGTTTAATCGAAAAAAAAACAATAATTACATAAATCAAAAATTCTTTAAACAGTGGTTTAGAATATTTTTCTTTTAACTTTCCATAAAACTGTAAAATTCACCTTCACCGATTTAATCCAAATTATTACGTCTATACTTTACCGTATTCCACTTTAAACATTTGCTTGTATCCCGATTATAGTATAGATTTTTAAGAATATTTTTTTTTGTTTTTACGATTTTCTTTTTCAATTGATTACAAGAACAATTATTTCTTTCGCTCCCCCGTTTAGAAAAAAAAAAAAATGAAAACCGAGATCACTCTCTAAATCAAGATATCGGTAACTCTTCAAAATGTTTATGGTCGAAAACTCGGATTTAAGCTGCCCATAGGTAAAAAAATTACGTTTCCGCAATGAAATATTCAATTCCCCTAGGAATCCTAACTTAATATACTGAAATATATTAAGCTTTGAAGAATTTAAATTGAACGTAACAAATCACAAGAAATATCTTTAGAATTGTTGGCCTTTATCAGAAATGTTTTAATTTTACTTTGGGTGCTCAAACTCTCTTATTTTCCTTAGACCCTCTTTTCGTACGCCACTGCCCGAACGTTGAGTGCTCATCGTTGTGAAGGATGATATGGCTTTATTGTTTGGTAACTCATTTCCATTCATATTTCTCGTTCCTACATTACCTTCAACAGAAAAATCAAGTAACCTATATCGAATAATATGAATATAGATTTACTATAAGCTTTTGAAAAATAAAATAAAATTATGGATTTTATAAAATCAAAAAGAATTTCAAACTATATGTAGGTATGTTTAAATAAATAACTTAATATAAACTTGACCCATAGATACAAAAATTTTTTATAGAAATTGGAAAATAGGTACTCTTTGCGAACAAATTGAAGCAATTGAAACCCAAAGCGCCCATCTGTTCAGCTCTTTCAAATAAGGATACAAATGTTGGTATACATGGTATTTTATGTACTTAAAGTGAACAATCTACTTTGTCTCTGGATTCACAATACTTTTTTTTTAACTTATTTATATATATTATGTATGTATATTATACGGATGTAGAAAATATAAAATGTATCTGCATTAAGTATATGTATAGGTACAGGATGTTTTGCATACGATGTGAAAAAAGATTAGATTCTGTATATGCACCCCTATTCTGATTCCCGTTCGGAATCAAATCCGCAAGCGGAATTGATTTCCGCACTGATTCAAAAAAGGTGTCCTGAATTTCAATTTCACGTTAGCCAGTCCTCAAATCTTTTTTTTAAATCAGTAAGAACTAAATTCGAAGCGTCAAATTCGTTTACAAAAATTACATAAATCACAAAAAAATATCCAGACGTTAAGTATGTATTTTCAATCCGATCGAAAATCAAAGAACACTCATTCCGCGAACAGTATTGCGGATGATGTATTAAATTAAGAAAATTGTTTTTACAAATTTTAATTTGTGCAATTATTGTAAGATCTTTTTTAGCGTATAGTTTTGTACTAGATTCATTTTGAGAATGTGAAATAGATTTTGAGAGTAGGGCACTCAGCAAAAATTTAAAGACGTACAAAAATTTAAATTCCTGAACTTTAAATATAACGCCAGAATTCCCACCAGAAATCTTCTAAATGATTTTCCCCATCGAAAAGAAAAACACCCAACCCTTAGTAACCCTGGCTTACCTAAATGTCGTATAGTTTTTTGACAAAATTGAAAATATAAAATCTAATTAGTGGAAATATGGGATCTCTTAAAAAATAAGAAGGTATTTGAGTACATATCTCGTTTTTAGTGCTTTACCAAAAATAAATAACAGCATTGATAATAACAGTTCCTATATACACCTGTGATGTTTGTTTTGTTTCGACTCAACTATATATATACGCAAAACACCCTGTACATTTTAAGAATGTACTAAATTTTCAAGTTTAAAGGAATTTTATATTACATATACTCTTGTTGTGCTATCAGAGCATTCCTCAAAACAATTCGATGAGAGATGCAATATTATGAAAATGTTGTTTACCAGCTGTGGCGAGCTGGGTAAATCATTTAAACAATTCAATTTGATATCAGAGAGCTTATATGGGGACAATTCCTATAACTTATACAATAAACTATATAGACGATGGTTTTAATATAAAACAATTGAGTAATATTTTATTTGACTTCACTTGATCCAAGGACATTTATTTTCCTTTTGGTCGAATAGGTAATAATTAAATACCTATATGAACGCACAAATGGCAGGTACTCGGAACGAGACAATATTCCATTTTTAATTTTCGAAAAGCACAAATAATTCATGGATACACTTCAAGAATCATTAGAACATTGAGTGGTGGTGGTTATGGAGTGGGTGGTTCATTTACAAGTAGGTTTTTATGTATATTTAAAAAAATATCACCACGCATATACACTGCACTAAAAACTCATATTTTGGTTATATTTTATGTTTATCCATTCCCAAAATTCAAAATCGGCTTTTAAACAGCAATTTCCAAACCACGGCTTAAGAATTTATTACCAGTTATTATAGTTAAGAAATTTATATATTTATTTTCATAAAGGTTCCTACATTAGGTTCGAAAATTGGCATTTAATGTATATCATTTAAAACTTATTATTATTATTTTTTCAGGATAGCAATAATAGTTGTCAATGTTTGATTGTATTCATAAAGGTACTTGCATCCTACATATCTTCGGCTAAATACGTAAAACTTCTAAGTCCACTTTGGTCTGTGGGCAATTTTATAGGAGAGCAAAAAAACAAACAAAAAAATTCATAAGGTTATGTATAAAAACTAATTTTCCCTTAATGATTCCACAACAACTACGAATTACGATCACATTGGTCAAAGTGATTAAAGCAATTTGTACAGTTTCTTAATGTGTTTCTTAAGAAAATGGCAAAAAAAAATTTCAATTTCAACAAAAAGTGGGCTTAGCAGCTTTACGTATTTAGCCTACAATAAAACTAATTCATAATTTTTTCATGAAGTAGGATAATTTCATCCCGTTAACACCACATTGTTAAGGAAACTTAGCACAATTGCAGTATAACTAATCACTATATTATGCCCATACGCATTATGTATAAATAAGTAATCATACCTATATTAATAAAAATCGAACAAATTAACATGTAGTTTACTTTATATTATTGGTATTTCTATACAAATTTTTGGCAACGGGGATTTTGCCATGAGCTACTTTAGCTTCTTTCATTAAAATTGTTTGCTAAAATTAAATTTGTTCATTTAATTGAACCGTTGTTGCTGTTACTGGCAAATAGCGTTGAGTATAAGAAACTCTGGCTTGGGTTAAAAATAAAAATTCAATTTACAAACAAAAAGTGGGTCAATCCATTAGATTACGCCACCAAAAATATTGTTGGGAAATGATTCACACTTTATACTTTCGATCATTACTGTAATGACGCAGAAGAAAATACATAAAACTTTACAGTCCCTAACTTAAAGCAAAAGACCGGCCTTTTATAAATTAATTAGTGTAAAGACCAAGGAATCCCTTTTTTGTTTTGCCTGAAAGTAATAGGTATTTTTGTTGGTTTAAAAGGAAAAGTTGAGAAGAAGATTTTTTTGTTTTCAAATCTCAACCCTATAATAAAGGTTTCTTTCCAAGAAAATTTTCAAGCCCTTAGGGAAATTGACTTTCTGAATAATTTGAACCAAAAAAAAAAAAATATATAAAAGTTGAAGGAAGATTTTGAAAATGAAATACAACATTACATGACGTGATGGGGTGAAACTATTTCACAATAAAGGAATCTAACATTTCTTTTGATTTGATTTATTTTATTTCGGGGCTAAATTAAATAAAACAATTTTATTTTGTATGCAATCTAAATGGAAAATTCTCTTCAAATGCAAAAAATAATATTTAAATTAAGCGTGATCTCTTTGTTTCAAAATGACAATGGAAGAAGACTAATGAAAAAGAGATGTCGTTGTTTCTGTCCATAATTTGTGGTAAAATAAAAAAAGACCTTTTGATAGTTTCGTAAAAATTTAATGTTTCATGATAATCTTGTTTTTCTTTTATGTTTATAATTACTTCTATTAAGATCTATGAATCATAAAAGAACGACCAACCGTGATGGCCAATGGTCTGAATGTTAAATGCTTAGAAGGTATATCTGTCAGTTTTTAAATCAGCGACAATAAAAGAACAAACACACCTTTATAGGACTAATGAAAACAAAGGCGGGATTCACGATTAGATATTAACCTTAATTCGTTTTTGATTGCCGATAAGAGTTTTGTTGTGTTGTGATTCGACTTCGATTTTCTTCACTTAAGGTAAAATCATATTATTATTAAGTGTATTTTGTTACACCTTGTTGGCAACAAATGATAACTTAAACATGACTTAAATTTTGAGCAAATAGATATAGTCTGTGAAAAAATATAAAATCAATAAAGTACACGACGAAGTCGCGGGTACATACCTGTTCTTATAGTTTAGGGCTAAAGACTTTAATATAGAATGCTGGTGATGTAAAAGGAAATTTTTCTATGGAGGCCCAAATGCTTGCGCAAAGATAGTGGACAAATATCCACATTGACAATTGCAAAAAAAAAATGTTGTATGGAATTTTTCGTTTCTCATGGGCAGCGTACTAAGTTTAAGATGCGGTTGATATAGGTCAATTCGTGAACATTCTAGACTTGAATATTCTACATCTCAGCTTTTTGGGTGAAAGAAACGAAATCCTTAAGTCGGGCCAGTGGCGTAACGTGGCAGGGGCAAGGGTGGCACAGGCCCCGGGCGGCACTTTACTTTGGGGCGGCAATTTTCCAGAATATCCGGTCGGCAAATTGCAAATATATCCTGGCGGCAATTTGCTCGGGCGGCAATTTTTCAAAATATTAATCAAAACAGACCTTAGATCTGTTCTGTTTTTATATTTTCTTTTGCATTTGAATCCATTTCAGGGGCGGCAAATTTCCAAAATATCCAGAAGGCAGATTTCTCGGAGGCAGCAGTTTTTTTTAAATATTTATCAAATTAGACATTAGTGTCAAGAGATTTTCGTACGTTCTGTTTTTATTTTTTATTTTCATTTGGATCCATTTGAAGGGCGGCAAATTTCCAGAATATTTTAAAATATTAATCAAAGCAGACGTTAATTCTGTTCTGTTTTTATATTTCCTTTTCATTTGGATCCATTTAAGGGGCGTCAAATTTCCAAAAAATCCGGGAGGCAATTTGCTAGGTGGCGGCAATTTTTCAAAAATATTAATCAAAACAGACGTTAGAGTAGTAGTGTAGTAGCCCTTGGCAAATAGTACTTGTCACCTTAGCTTTTCGGATTCAGCAGAAAATTGTAGGTCCGTTCCATTCCTGCCAATAACATGCACATAGGAATAGTTGAGAGTTGTAAGTCACTAGGCCCTGGTTCTATATGAGCTGTCGTGCCACCCAATTTATTTGTTTAATTAATTTATTTTTTTAGATGTTATTGCTAAAGATTTTTGTATGTTCAGTTTTTATATTTACTTTTCATTTGGATCCATTTTGCTTCAAATTGATACATTTTTTCAGTCCAAAGAAATTATTTAAAAGTTAACGAGCGATAACACTCCTTCACAGTCAAGAAAGTGTTGTGTTTAAAACTTCCTAACAATAACCTATCTTGTACCCACATAAAATGCTGCTCTATCACTGCATGTTATGAAGATATGTCCAAGTACTCTAAAGTTAAATGTCACAAAAAGGCGTTGAAAAACGAATTCAAATTAGGTACTAGCGATAGAAGGTAATACAGTTTTGCTCAGTAACAGGTTAATTCATGTGGTTAGGTACTTCTTTTTATTTTACTGTTGGTTTTTTGAATTTAATAATAATTGTTATAAATAATGAGAAGTTTCGATCTCATCTAAGATTAGCTGTGGTACGTTTAACACCTATCATTTAACTGTAAAAAAACATGCAAATTTTTTTTTAAATTTCGTTAAAAAATCTTTGACCAACATTTCTGATTCATCATTTTAATTTTTAAAAAATTGCAATCCGAAAATCTTAGTTAAGCAGCTATTTATCTTTGAATTTTTTAAAACTTAAAAAAAAAATGTATGGTGTCAGAAAAAAAATGCTAGGGGCGGCAAAAATTCTCTGGTAAATACACTTTTATAGTATATAATATCGCCTCTAGGCACATTATTGTATCATATATGCAAATATCTCGTACCAACGAAAGTCAGTGAAAGAAAGAACGCGAACTAGGAAGGTCGCAACAATTTCTTCAGGAACTTTAATTGGTCAATATGCTTCTTCGATACTGAAGAAGACTCTGGTGCAGATATATAATAACATACTTATACATTCTTTCCGGAATGAGAAATTTTATCTCAAATACGGTAAAATCTATAAAACAGAAATAAAAGCAGATTTAAGCTGTGAAGAGATAATCATGTTGATTGTTGAGGAAACCCAAATTTTTGAAAAACATGAAATACTTTTTCATTTTTGTTCTTTTCTGTTCTGCGTATCTGTCAAAAACGAGGAATATGGTGGGAAAATTGTGGATCAATATTTTGTTGTTGTTGTTGAGTTCCTGTGGGCACTCGAACAGCCATTTATAATTTTTTGACACTTTCAACTTTGACAACCTGCGGAATATATTGCCTTAGATTTGTGTATTGTGGTCTGAAAGTGTCATGGCTCCTCGTTTACTTGTGAGACTCGCAAAACAGTTTAACAAATCATTGCATTGATTTGGCTATAGTAAGATTATTGCATTTGATATGTAAAAAGCGTTTGATAGAGTTTTTAACAAGCTATATCTTCTCGAAAATTCGTGCATTTGGTATCGATGAAACTCTTTTTCATTTTATTAGAATTTACCTTTCAGACGCAGACGAATCAATACAAATGGACTGTTTCAAATTGAAATTCACAAAATTAAGGCTCGTGTGCCCAAGGGCTCCATTTGATCTTTTAATTTTTGTTTCTATAGAACCAACTTAATATCCCTACTTTTCGGATGTGATGTGAAACTTTGTTAAAGTATGACCTCGACAGCATTGTCCAGTGTGGAATTAAAATCCGCGTAGAATGTAATGCTTTTTTAAACCGAAACCTAATCATTGTGTGGCACTTGCATTGAGGAACAGCTTTCCAGTTTCCACATTCAATATATGTGTATTATCAACCGCCCTCTGTGGAAACACCACATATATTCGACATTGCTAAAAACGCTGAAAAGTTTTTAGACTTCCTTGGATGATGGAAGTTTCATTTCTCACTTAAAACAGTATAACTGTAATATCGCCGAACTTCCAGGAATGCATTTACCCTTGAGCCCAATTTCGGATGTATTCACAAGTACAGAGATTCTTTCTGAAACCGCACTAAACACTTACTTACATTTTCTATTACTTTAATTTTCCCATTCAAAACGGTATCTCCCTATTTAAAATCTAATTCTATTTTCCTAACGCTCACATTGTATTTTTATATTCTAAGAGTAGTCAAAACGGCTTGAGATACGCATAATATGTTTTTAAAAAAATAAAAAAAAAACCCAATATTGCATTGCAAACATTTTGAAAATAATCATTTTTTAATTAAAAAAACAATTTTAACTTTTCTAATGTTTCCTCATTAAAGATATCATACATTAACACAAAGCAAATAAGGTTATAGTAATAAAAACTCTTTTGTTTCATTAAGATATTGATTTTGGCGATATATCGCTGGCTTTGGGCGTTATTTCGTTATGTTTTATTTTTATGTGCTTCGTTTCACATTTGACTTTATTAATTTGGGCGTTGTTTTATTTCATACAAAAGTGCGAAACAAGGAAATAACACCCAAAATAATAAATAATTTTTTTTCCCTGGGTAGGTGTTAAAACCTTCAAAAGGCTATATGAGGACCGAAAAACGCATGCTCATAGGAGTGTGAGGTTCTTACTTCACTAAAACCACCTCCACCTCCCGATTGCAACTAAGTTGAAACTTTTCTACAATTTATTTTTAACAAAGTTATACAATGTGTTGCAGGTTACTATCCGGCGATAACTCCTGCGTATTCCGCGATTTTAAAAGCGGTTTTCCGTTTACCGCACCAAGTCAGAAGTCTTAGTCCTTCGCAAGCGGCGTACTAAATTTGTCTCGCCAAGAATTTCGATAATAGTTCTATTAGCGTGTTCTAAAAGTCGTTTTCTATGCTTTCGCGCAAATTTTTTTATTTCATTTCTTACCGTGGGGATCCCAAGATCATTGTGTCGTCGTTTCTAATATACCACGGCGCATTAACAAATGATCTTAGCAATTTATTTTCAAAAGATTGTAAAATATTTAAATTAGAATCAAGAGTACAACCCCAGAGCTGTATACCATAAGTCCAGACGCGGCTTAAGTACCTGCCTGTATAAACTCAGCTTGTTTTCTATATTAAGCTTAGAGTGTTTCCCGAGTAACCAGTACATTTCTCTGAACTTAATTAATGTTTAATTCTTCGCATTTCTT